>OU015677.1:5765000-6360491 GCA_907165275.2 Zygaena filipendulae | reverse complement strand
CCTAACCTAACCTAACCTAACCTAACCTAACCTAACCTAACCTAACCTAACCTAACCTAACCTAACCTAACCTAACCTAACCTAACCTAACCTAACCTAACCTAACCTAACCTAACCTAACCTAACCTAACCTAACCTAACCTAACCTAACCTAACCTAACCTAACCTAACCTAACCTAACCTAACCTAACCTAACCTAACCTAACCTAACCTAACCTAACCTAACCTAACCTAACCTAACCTAACCTAACCTAACCTAACCTAACCTAACCTAACCTAACCTAACCTAACCTAACCTAACCTAACCTAACCTAACCTAACCTAACCTAACCTAACCTAACCTAACCTAACCTAACCTAACCTAACCTAACCTAACCTAACCTAACCTAACCTAACCTAACCTAACCTAACCTAACCTAACCTAACCTAACCTAACCTAACCTAACCTAACCTAACCTAACCTAACCTAACCTAACCTAACCTAACCTAACCTAACCTAACCTAACCTAACCTAACCTAACCTAACCTAACCTAACCTAACCTAACCTAACCTAACCTAACCTAACCTAACCTAACCTAACCTAACCTAACCTAACCTAACCTAACCTAACCTAACCTAACCTAACCTAACCTAACCTAACCTAACCTAACCTAACCTAACCTAACCTAACCTAACCTAACCTAACCTAACCTAACCTAACCTAACCTAACCTAACCTAACCTAACCTAACCTAACCTAACCTAACCTAACCTAACCTAACCTAACCTAACCTAACCTAACCTAACCTAACCTAACCTAACCTAACCTAACCTAACCTAACCTAACCTAACCTAACCTAACCTAACCTAACCTAACCTAACCTAACCTAACCTAACCTAACCTAACCTAACCTAACCTAACCTAACCTAACCTAACCTAACCTAACCTAACCTAACCTAACCTAACCTAACCTAACCTAACCTAACCTAACCTAACCTAACCTAACCTAACCTAACCTAACCTAACCTAACCTAACCTAACCTAACCTAACCTAACCTAACCTAACCTAACCTAACCTAACCTAACCTAACCTAACCTAACCTAACCTAACCTAACCTAACCTAACCTAACCTAACCTAACCTAACCTAACCTAACCTAACCTAACCTAACCTAACCTAACCTAACCTAACCTAACCTAACCTAACCTAACCTAACCTAACCTAACCTAACCTAACTCGTCCAAACCTAACTCGTCCAAACCTAACTCGTCCAAACCTAACTCGTCCAAACCTAACTCGTCCAAACCTAACTCGTCCAAACCTAACTCGTCCAAACCTAACTCGTCCAAACCTAACTCGTCCAAACCTAACTCGTCCAAACCTAACTCGTCCAAACCTAACTCGTCCAAACCTAACTCGTCCAAACCTAACTCGTCCAAACCTAACTCGTCCAAACCTAACTCGTCCAAACCTAACTCGTCCAAACCTAACTCGTCCAAACCTAACTCGTCCAAACCTAACTCGTCCAAACCTAACTCGTCCAAACCTAACTCGTCCAAACCTAACTCGTCCAAACCTAACTCGTCCAAACCTAACTCGTCCAAACCTGTTGTTGTTGTTGTTGTTGTTGTTGTTGTTGTTGTTGTTGTTGTTGTTGTTGTTGTTGTTGTTGTTGTTGTTGTTGTTGTTGTTGTTGTTGTTGTTGTTGTTGTTGTTGTTGTTGTTGTTGTTGTTGTTGTTGTTGTTGTTGTTGTTGTTGTTGTTGTTGTTGTTGTTGTTGTTGTTGTTGTTGTTGTTGTTGTTGTTGTTGTTGTTGTTGTTGTTGTTGTTGTTGTTGTTGTTGTTGTTGTTGTTGTTGTTGTTGTTGTTGTTGTTGTTGTTGTTGTTGTTGTTGTTGTTGTTGTTGTTGTTGTTGTTGTTGTTGTTGTTGTTGTTGTTGTTGTTGTTGTTGTTGTTGTTGTTGTTGTTGTTGTTGTTGTTGTTGTTGTTGTTGTTGTTGTTGTTGTTGTTGTTGTTGTTGTTGTTGTTGTTGTTGTTGTTGTTGTTGTTGTTGTTGTTGTTGTTGTTGTTGTTGTTGTTGTTGTTGTTGTTGTTGTTGTTGTTGTTGTTGTTGTTGTTGTTGTTGTTGTTGTTGTTGTTGTTGTTGTTGTTGTTGTTGTTGTTGTTGTTGTTGTTGTTGTTGTTGTTGTTGTTGTTGTTGTTGTTGTTGTTGTTGTTGTTGTTGTTGTTGTTGTTGTTGTTGTTGTTGTTGTTGTTGTTGTTGTTGTTGTTGTTGTTGTTGTTGTTGTTGTTGTTGTTGTTGTTGTTGTTGTTGTTGTTGTTGTTGTTGTTGTTGTTGTTGTTGTTGTTGTTGTTGTTGTTGTTGTTGTTGTTGTTGTTGTTGTTGTTGTTAATAATAAATAAATAATTTAAAAAATAAAATAAATAAAATTGTTAATATCATCTCCTGCGCCGGGTGTCATCAACTGTTTTCTGCGCAGAAGATGCTGTCGAAAGGTTTATTGCTTAGTGCGGTTGGAGGTCTACATATCTATCTATACTATAATAAAAGAGTAGAATCCGCGATTCTGTGCATTGAATATTTTTAACAAAAACTGACAGGAGACGATAAACGAAGAGTAACCAAGCACAAAAAAAAGGGTTTTTTAAATTTTTTTCTGTCTGTCTGTCTGTCTGTTCATGATAATCTCCGAATCTATTCAATGGATTGTCATGCGGTTTTCACAGATAGATTTAGCTTAACCTGGAGCTACATATAGGCTTTGCTTCATTGAAATCGGATGTCGGGAAAAAAAGTTGTTGTATAAAAACCTTTCGCGCGGGTGAATCCGCGGGGCACAGCTAGTACTATATATAATAAAAGAGTAGAAAGAGAAAGAGAAAGAAGTAGGTGGGGGTGGACTTTGTGTGAAAAACAACCATCGCGGCCCAAAGTTGAAACCCGAATGAAGCAAGAACGCGAGTGTAAACACCACGCTCGCGTTGACGCGAGGTCCTTTGACTCGTGACCAAAAAACCGCTCCGGAAGCGAGCGGTGCGAGTGACGCTATTTTATCGGCGTTTACATTCGCGCCTCGTTCCTCGTCTTGTGCTTCGTTTCGTGGTGGGGTACGAGGTGCGAGTGTAATACGGGATATACACTCGCGTACGCGCGACGAGGCGAGCCACGCGGCGAGCCCCTAGCGTCTGTTTACACTCGCGCTTCGTCCCTCGCCCCACGCCTCTTGCTCCTTTTTCGTCTCTTTGACTCGTGACAAAAAGGCCGCTCCGGGGGACGCGAGCGGCATGAGCGACGAGGCGCGCCACGCGGCGAGCGACGAAGCGCGAGTGTAAACAGTCGCTCGGGGCTCGCCGCGTGGCTCGCCTCGTCGCGCGTACGCGAGTGTATATCCCGTATTACACTCGCACCTCGTACCCCACCACGAAACGAAGCACAAGACGAGGAACGAGGCGCGAATGTAAACGCCGATAAAATAGCGTTTACACTCGCGCCTCGTACCTGGCCACAAGACGAAGCACGAGGCGAGGAACGAGGCGCGAGTGTAAATCCCGTATAAAACCACTAAGATCCTGTAAACAGATATTGAACTCATCTAACAACTGGACATTATTCGTCTTCCACAACTTTCTGGATGATTCGTACAAGGCAGATATACACATGAAACACACCTTTTTACCTGTTAAATGTGGTACTAACAACTTTTCAAACTCCAAAACTCTCTTTAGCAAATTTCAGTAAAAATATTGACAAAAATGAAATACGCTACTCGTTACCGACGCGTCTATTGGCGTGACGTTTACACAATTTTATTTCGAATCACACACTAAAACAATAATTTATTACCACTTATCACAATGTAAAATATTAATATTTTAATGTATTGTAACTATTAAATGTGTCAAAAGTTGGTACAGATGTTTTCAAAAGGTAATTTTGTAAATATGTGACCAAGTAGGTACGTACCTATTTAGGTATATAGGTAATTACAAAGAACAATTTTTCTTTGATTATTTTAGTATTTCTGCTTGATTCTTGATTCCGTAACTGGTTGATCCTGGTCGAAGTGACCAAATGTTCGATAACTAAGAGAAAAATAGGAAAAATATCGTGTTAAACATAAGCTCAAAACTTTTTTTAACTCACCGGCGCTGTCGATCCGCAATCCAGCCGAAATTTGTAATAACCCGGGCCTGGGACGGTTTACAGGTGCTTTTTATTTGTTTCACAGCTCTTCAGTAACAGATTTCCCTATTATTTTTATTTTTTTAGTTTTTTACGCGCAACTTAACAGGTGAGCCGGCGCGCGGCGCCATAAATAAATTCTAATCACAGAGTACCTACCTACTTTTTGATTCCAATTTTTTGAAAGAGATCGCAACTAACGCCTCCTTACGTCGAGTGAGCGAAACTAGTTTCTTTTTTTTCTCTTGGAACTGGAGTCGCGGGTTTTGATTTGAGCCTTCTAAACTATAAAATGACATCATACTTAAGATAATTATATCATTTCGGAACATATCTGGGGGCACGGCAGTGCCCCCGCCAAGTCGAGCAACAAAAGCGGCACGGCCGTACTATCCTTTTCTCGAAGCAATTCAGGCCATTTTCGACCCCCTATAACTTCGTTGTGGATAAAACTAGAAGCCTGAATTTTTAGTAAACAAGCAGGTATTGTATAAAGACGGTATAATTTAAATTTCATTCGATTTGAACCAGTAGTTTAAGAATTATAACTAGTCAAAGTTTCTTAATTTTGTAGGTCACTCACTCACTCACTGACCGATCATCAAAACTCTAAGGCACTTCTAGCAGACATAGAAGTTTGAAATTTAGAATACAATTAGTGTTTATTGTATAAATCAAGGAAAAATTGAAATATTTAGCAATTTCGGTCCAGTTTTCTAGATACACTAACTGCATAAATAACTTTGTAATCCCATATAAATGTATGGAATTACAAAGTTATATATGCAGTTATATGTACCAACTGCACAAATAACTTTGTAATCCCATATAAATATATGAGACTAGCTGTTCCCTGCGGTTTCACCCGCGATAATTTCGGAGATCCCGCGGGAATTCAGAAATGCAAAGTAGTTAGTACCCTATATCCCTAGGTTTTCTTTACCCCTGACAACGTGCATGCAAAATGTCATGAGATTTCACCAGCGTTAATTTCGGAGATCCTTCGGGAATTCCGAGATAAAATTACCCTAATCTGAATGCTCCAACGATTTTCATGAAATTTTGTATACAGGGGATTTCGGGGGCCATAAATCGATCTAGCTAGGATTCATTTCTGGAATTCCCGCGCGAACTCTGATATCAACGCGGGTGAATTAATTATTGCATACTACACGTTGTCAAGGGTACAGGAAAGGTCATAGGGTAGTAAGTACTTTTATCTCAGAATACCCGCGGGATCTCCGAAATTAACGTGGGTTAAACCGCGGGGAACAGCTATTTAAGCCGAGCGAAGCTCGGTTGCCCAGATATTAATAAATAATAATAATAAGTGCAGCTAGTTACCTACCTAGATATAAAGTGTAGATACATAGTTACCTAGACATAATTATGTTCAAAGGTACAATGGTCAACGGAATGAAAAAGCAAGAAAAAATCTTTCAAGTTATTAAAATAGACTAAATTGCTCAAAGGAGGACGACCATTTACAAAAAGAAATGAGATCCCATCAAAAACAAACTTGTAAAAAATCCAAGTCTCGCAACTCAGTTCTTCTACATTAAAAAGTTGTGAGATCAATGTAATACCAAGTCGGTTAATTTATTCAGTGCCTACTTAAGGGTCCTTCGGTCTAAAGTTATCATGTTATAAGCTAATCTAATAACATTTTATAGTGACCATATCAAATTTAAAAATCTTTTATGTTTTAAATAGATTGATTGGCTTGGCGATCACATGAAAACACAATGTATCTCACAAGTAATACATATTATAATTAAATTAGATTGTTTAGAACCATAATTATGTATTACATGTGAGATATATTGTGTTTTCACGTGATCGCCAAGCCAATCAATCTATCTAAAACATAAAAGATTTTTAAATTTGATATGGTCACTATAAAATGTTATTAGATTAGCTTATAACATGATAACTTTAGACAGAAGGACCCTTAAGTAGGCACTGAATAAATTAACCGACTTGGTATTACATTGATCTCACAACTTTTTAATGTAGAAGAACTGAGTTGCGAGACTTGGATTTTTTACAAGTTTGTTTTTGATGGGATCCTAAATTTCACTACGTCATATAAAACAAAGTCATTTCCAGCTGTCTGTCCCTATGTATGCTTAGATATTTAAAACTACGCAACGGATTTTTATGCGGTATTCACCTACAATAGATAGAGTGATTTATGAGAAAGGTTTATATCTATACTAGCTGTCCCCCGCGATTTCATCCGCGGTAATTTTGGAGTTCCCGCGGAGGTTGCGGGAAAAAAGTACTCTATGTCCTTCAGTTCCCGCGGGAATTCCGGGATAAAAACTATCCTATCTTTTAAGTTGGACCATTTTATGAATGGTTACAAAATTCTATCAAAATCCGTTCAGTAGTTTCGGAGTCCATCGCGGACAAACAACGTGACACGTGATTTATATATATTAGACTAGCTGTCCCCCGCGGTTTCACCCACGGTAATTTCGGAGTTCCTGCAGGAATTCCGGGATAAAAAATATCCTATCTTTTAAGTTGGACCATAATTATTATAAATGATTACAAAATTTTATCAATATCCGTTCAGTAGTTTAGGAGTTCATCGCGGACAAACAACGTGACACGTGATTTAAATATATTTAGATATTAGATTAAGATTTTATCTTTGAATTCCTTCGGGTACTCCGAAATTACCACGGATGAAACCGCGGGGGAGAGCTAGTTAACATATAAAACGCTCCTCTGCGCTGTAAACAATATTTTTTGAATACCTACCATTTATAGGTTTTTTCTTAACGTTATCCTGAAAGAAAAAAAGTCTAGGTATGCCGTTGTTTTTATTTAATTTATTCCTTTTACTATGAAAAATCGATCAGTTCGAAAGAGTAAGTAAAGATAATTTTCTGTCGATACCGAATGTATAATTATCGATACTATACGATCGCTATTGTATCGAATACAAGTATCGATACCTCATTGGTATCGTTTTATTTCTAATCGAGAAATTTGACAGATAAATTCGATAGCGATAGTGACACGATCTCAAAGCTTCAAAAGTAGCAAAATTTGATTCCGTTTCGATCCTGTGATCTCTTTTCGATTCGAGACAGATTGTTTGTGTTATCAAGTGTACCATTTGATGTCTGTTCTAGAGATCTTCTCGACTTGCTCGAGTTAACTCGAGCTAAGCTAAGTTAGAGTTAACTCGAGTTGAATTCTCCCTTACTCATGTTTAGCCGGGCGGTAAATAAACAAATCAAGCGAAAAAGCGAAAGTGCGATTCGTTCTTTGGGTGCGAGCTTTACTCCCGCCATTGCATCGAACGAAGAATACTGACGATAACACGAAGTTTTTCGATCATATCAAACTATTTTCATTGGTCACAAATTTCTTTCTCTCGGGCATCCACAAACAAGCTTGCCAACTTCACAAAATTAGGAAAAGGATAATAATTATTATTACATTGATAAAATTCAATGAATGATAGCCAAAAAAATGTTCTTCTCGGCGTTATAGGTGTAGATTGTGTTAAAATGTAATCATACTATCGGTATACCGATACGAGTACTTTTGACCGATAACTACTTGATACTTAGTTTCGAAGTATCGATACAAAAAGTACTTGGAATCGGCAGGAATGTATCGAGTAAAAGCGGCTACACACGGTCCTAAAATTAGAGGCGATATCGGACTTGTAGGACAGACTAGCCAGCAAAAAGGCCGGACACCCTACAATCTACAATTCTACATTAATTTAGTGCAATCTCAATAATGTGGGTCCGACCTTTGTAGTCAAATGTCCGGCCAAACTGGCTGATCGGTCCCGCTATTAGGCGACGAGGACTGGGCTGAATTAATGAAAAAATGTAATTAGCTAGGTAGGTAGGTACCTAATAATCAATGAGATGATGAGATTCGAGTCTGACTGACGCGGACGGTCGCACTGAGTCGTTTAATTATTATAGTTGCCTAGGTAAGAAAATAGGCGATAAGAGGCGCCAGCTCCCGAATGTGCTCGAGGTCCGACGCATCGGCACGCCCGAACATCCGAGTGGGTAAGCGCTGGATGAAGCCATCCAGCGGCTCGACTCCCAGATTCCTCCGGATGATGTCGTTACGTACGTAACGCAGTGCTCCGACGATGGTACGCAGTGCCAGAGACTGCTGTGAATGTACCCAGGGCCGGTCACCAAGTCGAAACTCTATAGCTCGTACTGAAATACGAGATTACAGTAATAATATGAGCAGGTTTACTTCTTTACTTGAAATTTTATTTTATACATCTCCTAAAATGAACAAGTAAATATTCGCGGGCGTCGCTACTGGAGGGCGTTGTCGCTGGGCTGGTACTGGTTCTGGTAGCGGGGTTGCGCTTGCGACTGCCACTGCGACAGCGCTTGCGACTGCCGCTGCCACTGGCGGCAGGAGGCGGCGGCCAGCTCGCACAGCGCCGCCGCCGCGCCGCCCGCGCCCTCCCATTCTGCAGACACCCAACACTCACATCGATCCCACTTCATCCCTCTCAGCCAAGTTGAGAATATAGTATGATCATTGTCGCTATAGAAAACTAAGGAGCGAAATCGTCACGCCACGTGGTCACACAAAACTGGATTTTTTGATGGACCACGTGACAATATGGTCGAATATATTAAAAACCGTCAACTCGGCTAAGAGGATGTGTATAGTATGCAAGCAACCACTGTGAATCGCAAATTAAAAATTACACATGTACCTACTCAGCAGTTACAGTGGGAATATATAGAATATTATTATATTCTTACTAGCTGTTTCCCGCGGTTTCATACTAAATTATTAGTACAGATTTCATGATTAACGGTTGAAAAAAATTACGTTGTCGGCACAGACTACAGAGAACGGCACAGAGTACTTTTTATCTCAAAGTGTCCGCGGGAACTCCGAAACTAACGCGAGGGCGCGGCTAGTAGGTAAATAATTAAACAAACCAACTTATATTCGCAGTATTAATTGTAGTACTTACATAAATCATTCTCAGTTCAATTTCTGCCTCTAAATACCTATCTGGGTTATACGAGAAAAGATAAAAAACATACGCGTCGAATTGAGAACCTCCACCTTTTTGGGAAGCCGGTTAAAAAGTCTGTGGCTATGCAAAGAAAATGGTGGGCATTAAGTTAGCTGTAACGGTGTGCGTGTGTGTGTGTGTGTGTGTGTGTGTGTGTATTTGTGTGTGAGAGGGAAGGTGAATGTGTGACAAAGATCACCGGCATCGGTTCTCTTGCCGAAGATGGAGCCGTTGAAGAGCGGCTTGTTGGGCGCGGCTGAGGAAGCGCGTGCGCAGCTCAGCGTAGCCAGCAGCGCCAGCGTCGCCAGGAGCGTGGGAACCGTACGCATCGCGGCGGCAACAGGGGCTTTGGTAAAAAAAAACATTATTTTTTATGGTACAGTTTAGTAGTTGGTATAGTTTTAGTTGTTCGACTCATCAATCTGTATTATGTTATGAGACCAACAGCTTTGTAGGTACCTACTGGTAAAAAAAAGAAAAAAACAAATATAAGTACTTACATTTTAATAAAAATGAATGTTAAGTTCAGTTATTTTCATGGCTTTAGCAGAGTTAATACTATAGCAAAAGTTTGCCTTCTGCAATACTTCTGGTGTAGGTATCGGTAATGGGCCAGATAGGTATCTATAACAGGATAAAGTTGTTTTCTAAGGGTTAATTTCTGGAACTACTGCATGAACCAATCCTAAAACTTCTTTCACTGATAGCAAGCTGCAGCATCTCTGAGTAACATGGGATACTTTTATCCAGAACAAAGAGTCCCCGGGAGAGTCCCGAGATTCTTACGAGTGAAATCGCGGAGAAACCCTCTTTACTAGTAGTTACTATTAGTTTAGGTCTTGGAATAAGACAACCCCAATAAGAAGAGTTTCCCAAAAAAAAACAAAACTGACGCAATTTTATTACGGAACTTCTGAAACTATTATTTTGGTATTGCCTGTCTTAGAAACGTTTATGACACCTTCAATCGGAGGGGCAGGTGGCAGCTAAAGCGGCTAGGATCTGCGGAACACCACGTGCTTGCACGGAGTCCGGCGACCGACTGACTTGTGGTGATGCTGCACCACCCTTTTTATACCCTCTCGGTTCCCGGAGGCCTGCACTACGAGTAGGTAGTTCACGCCGACTGCTCCAATATCGCCAGTAATATAAAACAATATCCACTTCAGGCGATATTTCATTATCTAGTCCCGTATAGACTCTGAAAAGTCAATTACTATGTTATGATTGCATTATTCTACTTAATAGCATTATTATGAAGAGATTTGTTCTCTCTGTGCCTGACAGCCTATCTCCGGACGTCGACCCTTCGTGCTGAAAATTGTAGGTTGTTGTTTTCAGTCCTCGAATAAAGTCTCGTTACTTAGTTGACTCTCAGAGTAAATAACTAATCGCGTGTGCACTGTGCCCAATCCTAATTTGAATTTGCAAGTAAGCAGTAAGTAGGTACCTTGTGTAGATATACTTAAATAATTATTATTCGGGTTGAGAAATAGAACTTTACTAAGTGGTTTTACAAGTAGGTAGGTAATATGCTTTCTACTAATAAAGACCTTCACAAGATGTAAATTCATAGGTCAGAGGTCTACATAGCTAGGTAAACACCCTAAGTGCTCTAACAGTGAGTAAGTAGGTGTCCCAGGCCTCCCCGTCCGTACTACAACCACCCGGCCGATCGCTTGCGATGACAAACATCTATTAGGCGTTAATCTCGCACTAACGAAGCTGCGGTCCCGCGAGCCGCGCTATAATCCCGTAATTGACCGCGGTCCGGTCGCCTCCATGTTGTCTCGCCGCCATCTTGCCGCAGGATCATATAAAGTGGCGGGAATCTTGGATTGGGATATCAGTTGACAGCCGCCCGCTCCGGGGATACCAGCTCACTCCTAGTAATATTACAAAAGGTACGAAAAAATACAAGTTGTACCTATAATTATTGTTTTGCAATATCCTTGCATCCATTGTTTTAAACACTGTGGATTTATTAAAAGGTACTTAAATATATTGTGTATAATTCTACGTCCATCACACTTTTTGTAAGTCGGAGATAGAAGGTTTAAATCCCGTCACATCATGAGTATCTCTCGATTGAGTTGCATCGAAGACTTTTTATGGTATTAGTCGTATCTGTCGAGTTGTGACCGCCTAATACTGGCCGACGCGGTGCAGGCACACACACATCCCACGAGTTGGGCTGCTGAGCTGGTGCAGATGGCGGCAGTCAGGTGGACAAAGCAGCACAGACCAGCTCTCCATCCACTAGTTGTCAGCTCGTAGGTCTCGCGTATCTGACGGTTGCGGATATAGAAGGGAAATTCCGCACCTCTCGAAGCGGCTGCACGTGTGCACACAAGCCGACCGCCCGCAGCAGTAGGTAATTAGTTAACTGTGTGTTTGGTTGTAGTATTAGCTCAGCAGCGATGTGGTCGTGGCGAGTGCGCTTGTGGTGCGCGGCGCTGCTGGTGGCGGCGCTGGCGACGCTGGCCCGCGCCAACTACAAGACCGCGCCTATGAACGGGATCATGTTCGGCAAGCGCGCGCCCAACGCGCCCAGCCTCAACGCCGGTAAATATACACCAAAGAGAACTTTTAAGCTCACTATAAATAAAAATTCGCGATAAACGGCGTTAGACCTCGACTATGCTCCTAGTAAGCTCCTAGTATACAAATGATAAACCGTTGGTATATGGACTAATAAATAATAATAATAATAATAATAAAATTCATTTATTCAGACGCTTTTTTAGTCCAATATTGTTAGTAAAATTGTGCTAAAAACTATGTTAGTACAAGTAATTTTTGTTATTATTATTATTATAATGTCGCATCCACTGAGCGCCGGCTGCACACGCACAGTCTTGTGTCCGGTTTCCCGAGAACGTTAGCATATTGGGCAATCGAAAGCAATTTTATTGTATGAAATCGATGTCTCCAGCTGCCTTTTTCTCTTTGTTCTTAGAGCACTTGTGACAATTCTACGTCACAGATCACAATTAGTGGTCTTTTTTGTGTAGCGGTGACGTCATCAGCTGTATTTGTGTGTTTTGTGTGTGCAGGGGGCCCGGTGGGGGTGGAGTACGACCCCCGCAGCAAGGCGTACTCTCTGTGTGAGCTCGCCACTGAAGCGTGCCAGGCGTGGTTCCCGCCACCCGACAACTAGTCGTCAGCGGTCACCATCACTCTCCACCGGTCACCGTCGGTCACCATCGGTCACAGAGTACCTACTTTTATATATCCATCGGTCACCACCGCATCAAAAATATTACAACGTAGAAAAATGTCTATTTATGGTATTAATAAATAATTAGTTGCGTAATGTAGTTCGTATTAGGACGTAGAATATAAGAAATATCTTTTGTATAGCAGCGCTGAGTATACTTAATATGCAAATGTACCTAATCGATGCATTTATTTATTGTGCATTAATAAATAAAATTTAAGTATCGAAATAATAAATTGAAGTGTTTTACTATATTTTACATGCTTGAACTCATCGTATATAAGCTAATAACACACTATTAGTTTGGTAGGTATTTAAATTGGTTCGGTTCTGTCAATCACTGTGGATCGTAGAACGAAACGTATTTTTGCTGACCTACATTTTTATGCTAGCATCGAGCGGTGGGCAAGGGGAGCGGGAGGCGAGAGGGCAGAGGCGAAGGGTAACGACAACACGCGTGGGAACTTCGTGATAAGCCGTGCAAAGTCGCGACTTTCGTTTCAATGCACGGATTCATTGTAGTTTGTGCCCCTTTTTATATTCGAGATTCCAATTAGATTCTCATAAGACTAATGGGGCTCTCGCTAAAGTGAAAACATTCATACCTACTCAAAGAGAAAACCTACGCTAAGAGATGTGGTGTTTCGTTTCCTGCGATTGTTAATTCATATTATTTTGCTATCAATTATCGCCTGACGTTTGTAATCATCTGTGCCGTGCTGTCAAAAACAATGCAAAAGTTGTGACGTTTCACGTACACAAAATTAGCGAATAAAAAATTGGGCTACCTGCCTTTTAATTTCATAAATAAAATGAATTTAAAAAGTTTGAACAGTGTGGTGAAATAATATAGGAATTCGAGCTAGTTATAGTTCTGTGTGGAACCGACCGGCCACGATGACTACGAAGGAACTATACACTAAGGTATAAACGGAACGATATTGTTTCGCAAACTTTGTATTTGGAATGCGGATGCACTTCATACATTTTTAATTTCCTATTTGAAATTGAAGCATAGGTCCAGTTCCCACACTGCCGGCCACCGACCAACCGATTTACGACTGAGCTCGTTCCACTGACCACTTGCCACTTTTACTATCGGTATCACTCATTAGTGCATACAGTTAATTTGTTTCGCTGGCTCATGAATTATGGATCTCTCAAATGTTTTAGCCGATATGATGCAATGTGCAGATAAGTTCATCGCTTATCACTACCTGCTCTATTGTTTATCTGGCAAACACTGTTGAAGCGGTAAAACTGCAGTCTCTCACCTCTGTGAGAGACTGCAGTTTTACTCTGGTACCGTACAGTTGCCAGCTGCAGTTGCATGAAGTTCAGCAAATATTCGTTCCTTTTCCTTGTGGCCAACATTTTTGAACTTATTTTATACTAGCTGTTCCCTGCGGTTTCTCCCGCTTTAATTTCGGAGTTCTTGCAGGAATTCCGGGATGAAAGTACCCTATGTCCCTCTCTGTACTTCTAACAATGTGTATGCAAAATTTCATGACAGTTAAGCTGTTAAGGTGTGAAAGCGTAACAGACAGTCAGACAGAGTTATCTTATTTAATGGGGTAGGCAGATAAAACCTCCATACTTGGACCCTAGAGATCTTTTGTACTATCCCCATCCGGTGATCTTCGCTCTACTCCCTGAAAACCTTGGCGAAGACTAGTGTGGAGTAGAGAAGTAGGAACCTAAAGTCCTCTGGTTCTGAGTTAGCTGTCCCCAGAAGGCCCATACGTTTACAAGTCAAGGCTTCACACTCGCACATTACATGTGCCATTGTTTCTACCTCTACATCGCAGTTTCTGCAGGATAACCAAGTTTCTTTCGCATTTATTATATTAGTAGGGATAATTTTGTTAGGAATCTTAATTAATTATATTTACTGCTTAGAATATTAAAAATATTAGACATTTTTTTATGTAAGTAAAAATAACGAAGATAATATGTTGAGTTGAAATGTCACGTGACATCACAAGCAGGTACAGTTTTTACCTGCATATAACATTACAAGCCCCCACTCCTAAACTTTTGCACTTTACCCAAGTATATTTTCATTAATTTGTAAAAGCAATTATGTGGCTATTATTTTTTTATTATCTACCTGATGGACTAAAGAGGATTTAGAACAAAAAATAGTCAGCCTATTATATGTACATATTGTAGGTACAAGTATAGTGGGCATTTTCTAGGGGGAATACAAGTTCCATGTTCAGTTTAGTTCATTGAATCAATTTGAAAAATTGTATTCATAATTTTAAATTTTTACAGTCATACTCCCATCAGAAAATCCTTACACTTGTAAAGACTTCTGTCACTATAAAGATTGTGTTATTCAGTCTTAAGTAACTGATAGCACCGTTGGTCTAGTGGCTGGCAAACCTGATCACTATCTTGGGTGTTGTGGGTTCAGTCTTCATATTAGAGGAAACGCTTATGTGATATCTTATGTATGTGTTTACAAAAATATATATAGCTATCTGCTATTGTAACAGTTGTCTGATACTCATAGTTCCAGAGCTGGTTCCCCAGTGTATCGCACCCTGGATGCCCTAAATGCCCTTCTCATTGCTGACCCCTGAGTGTGATCTGTTTGTGGATGCAAGGCATGAAATAATGACGGCATGCTTGAGGTTTTGTGAGATTAAGTATTGGAGAGTGTCTTCCATTATAAGTTAACCGTTCTATGTTAATTGTTGTAATTGGTTTTTTTTTACCGTTATAATTAACTATAAATAAATAAATAAATAAAATAAATAAATAAATGAATTCTGCTTAGTTTGGTGCCAGGCTGGTGTGCTGTGTGATACGTGCATTGGTTTTTTTAGTAGTTTCTGGGGGTAGTGAAATATTTGTCACTCTCATTTTTATTCATTTAATCTTATTAAAGTGTATTATAATTATTATTTAAATAGATGCAAGCAAAATCTACAATTATATTTTCAGTATTTTAAATGAAATATTAAATCATCCTGCCTGCATATCTATACATTTTTATTTTATCTATATATATCATGTCACTCTCATTATGTAGCTATTATTATCATCTGATTATCATGTATGTTTATGTAGTACCAAATTATGTATGGTTTATATATAATATAGGTAATATGTATGTATGTGTATATGTATATATATATATAGCCTTTGTATTTATCGTACTGTCTATGTAATATTATATTTAGGTATGTTTTTATGTATATATATGTATATGTGTAGTATATGGGTAGGTACTTACATATTGTTAATGTGTTTATGCTGAGTATTATTATATATTATAACACCGCCTTCCTTCTAGATTATAATTTTCCCTATGCACCCTATGGTTGTCTGGAAGAGATCGCTCTGAGCGATAAGACCGCCGATTGTTCCACCTTATAGTAAAATTTGTTTTTGTAATTGTTTATTTTTAAGTGGTGTTCAATAAAGAGTTTATTATTATTATTATTATTATAGGTATAAATCAAATTGTACATATTGTCAGAGTGAATAATACTGCAATAGTTTTATAATCATTCATTTTAATTAGACTGTAATCACACTTGATCGTTGATGCTGCTCATTCCGGCCAGTAGCAAACAGACAGTTGTTCAATCGGTGTTGCCACACCTTACACAGTACATAGGTACATTGAAAAAAAATTTCTATCTGTCTTTTTCTTCTGGCTAATCTCTGAAACGGCTGGACCGATTTTAACGGGACTTTCACTGGCAGATAGCTAATGTTATAAGGCATAACTTAGCCTACCTTTATTTTAGAAAAAAATAGTTCCTTCGGGACCTCCGAATCACGCGGGTGAAACCGCGGGGCACAGCTAGTAAGACATATTATAATACCTACCTACTTAAAAGGAGACCCGAGCCCGAGTGTACTTTGCTTTTAATCAAATGTGTTTTTGCAATTTTATTTTTGGGACCTGCATCATTGGGCAAGCAATGTTGTTGTTCGTAGTGACCAAGGGTCCAGATGTGACATATCTCATGACTAGTGATTTCACACCACCAATATATTATATAGACTGTAGGTAGGTATATGCCGACGATGCGATCATGTCGCCCCGCGTCGCGTCGCTATCGCGTAGGTAAGTACAGTGGATTGCGGAAGAGCATGGGTAGTTTCAAGTATAAATATTACATTTACCTACTGATCTTATCGAACTCAGGGAATTACTAGCGTACGCCCATTGCACCAGCATCACAGCTCTGTAAGTTTGTGAGTAGTAATTGGGATCTCTTTCTACCGAGACAAAAGTGATCTTGTCTCATTTCCCGGATCTATCTGCAAAAAATGACTCGATTTATTAACCATACAAACTATAATACACTTGGGCATTTATAAACTAGCTTTCCTCCGCGGTTTCACGCGGGAAATCCAGGTTGAAAAGTACCCTATGGCTTCTTTATCCCTGACAAAGTGTGTGCAAAATTTCATGATGACCGGTTGAGTAGTTAAAACGTGAAAGCGTAACAAACAAACTCACATTCGCATTTAATTAAGGATAAGGAACACGTTGCAATTCGCGATACTCACATCCCAAGTTTGAAAAATATGCCATTACTTTCGGGGGAGCCAGTTGCGATTATAGATGGGCAATCAACGCGGTTTCAACCCGGCGCTTGGGTTTAAACTCGATAAAAGCCCAGGTTTAAATCGGGTTTAAACCCAAGCGCCGGGTTCATTGTCCATCTTTTATGGTTGCAACTTGCAACTCGTAGCCAAACCAATGACCAAATCAATGTCAGATAATAATTTAACAGTTTAATGTTAGTTATTATTTTCATTAAGTGAGATTGCAAGTGCGTTGTGTAATGACTGTGGGCGTGCAGGGCGCGCGCGTGTGGGCGGAGCACCCGGAGCTGGTGTGGGAGGGCGCCACGCTGGCCGAGGACTACCGCGCGCCCGACATGCTGCTGCAGCTCGACAGCGGCGGGACGCGCGTCCTCAAGGTCACCACACACTTCAGAAATATGTTTAAGAACTTCCGTATATGACTGTACCTACTTATATTTACTTTTACTACAATATGTATACAAATTATGATTGAGTTATGGGCAAGATATTGCGCTGCGCAGAGAGCGCCCCGCGGGGATTGTGTTGTCAGCTTTAGCAGACAATGGAGGCGGGGCCGGAGGGGGAAACAAATTGGATGTCAACTTGAAAAATAATTGACAATCAAACTCCGGTCTGCTACTCATAGTTGTAATTGCCGTATTGATATTTAAGACCCTGTTGAACGTACTCGTAAGAAAGGAAAACACTCGAGTCTTTAACACTAGTTGGTAACATTGATATTGCGGTAGAAGCCGACACAAAACAAAAACAAAACATTCACTGTGATAGCGTAATCCTTACAGTCGTACACAACTGTATTTTCTCGTAGCATTTTCTATTATTTTTGTGACAGATGTCTTGATGAATGTCCCTTACATATCGTGATTATTTAGAGTGTAAGTTAATTTTCTTCAAAAAGTGACATATTTGACTCGATCGCAAGCAAATGCGACATTTTGGTTGGGTATATTATTGCAAAAATGCTTGCGTAGTAAAAATGGTAATGCCACAGTAGCGAACTTATATATGTGTGTGTGTATGTGTGTGTGTGAGGTATGTATGTGAGCGTGCATGTGCGTGTGTGCAGGTGCACGAGGAGTCGCAGCTGCCGCCGCTGCAGAACCCGTCGCTGCTGGTGGGGCAGAACGACCTCACGTCGCTGTCCTACCTGCACGAGCCCGCCGTGCTGCACAACCTGCGCGTCAGGTGAGTGCTGCGTCCCCGGCCACCGGCTGCCGGCCGCCGGCTGCTCTAACGACACTACCCCACCGTCTCGACCAGGTTCTGCGAGCGCAACGCCATCTACACGTACTGCGGCATCGTGCTGGTGGCCATCAACCCGTACTGCGAGCTGCCCCTGTACGGCGCCGAGACCGTGGCGGCGTACCGCGGCCAGGCCATGGGCGACCTCGACCCGCACATCTTCGCCGTCGCCGAGGAGGCCTATACGCGGCTGGAGCGCGAGGCGAAGGACCAGAGCATCATCGTGAGCGGCGAGTCCGGCGCCGGCAAGACCGTGTCCGCCAAGTACGCGATGCGCTACTTCGCCGCGGTCGGGGGCAGCGCCGCCGAGACGCACGTCGAGCGCCGGGTGCTCGCCTCCTCGCCCATCATGGAGGTACCTGCGTGCCGCACGCCGCGAGCGGAGGGGAGGTGAGTAGGGAGGGCCCTGTCTTACCCCGTGTGCGGTGTCGCAGGCGTTCGGCAACGCGAAGACGACGCGCAACGACAACTCGTCGCGCTTCGGCAAGTTCACGGAGCTGCACTTCGACGCGCAGCAGCGCATCGCGGGCGCCGCCGCGCGCACCTACCTGCTGGAGAAGTCGCGCGTCGTGTACCAGGCGCGCGCCGAGCGCAACTACCACGTGTTCTACCAGCTGTGCGCCGCCGCCGCCGCCGGCCTGCTGCCCGACCACCTGCGGCTAGGTGCGTGTCCGAGCGTGCGCGGCGCAGGAGGCACGCTCGGCGACAGCACTGACCCGTACTGTGTGCGCAGGACACCAGGACACGTTCCAGTACCTGAACCAGGGCGGGTGCGCGCACATCGACGGTGTCGACGACCTGCACGCCTTCCACGAGACCAGGAACGCGTTCAGCACGCTCGGTGAGTGTGGGGGGAGACTTGTATCGTAAGCTCATGTTACCTTACTGTGAGCTCATGTTGCCTTATCGTGACCTCATGTTACCTTGTTGTGAGCTCATGTTACCTTATTGTGAGCTCATGTTACCTTGTTGTGAGCTCATGTTACCTTATTGTGACCTCATGTTACCTTGTTGTGAGCTCATGTTACCTTATTGTGGCCTCATGTTACCTTGTTGTGAGCTCATGTTACCTTATTGTGACCTCATGTTACCTTGTTGTGAGCTCATGTTACCTTATTGTGACCTCATGTTACCTTGTTGTGAGCTCATGTTACCTTATTGTGACCTCATGTTACCTTGTTGTGAGCTCATGTTACCTTATTGTGACCTCATGTTACCTTGTTGTGAGCTCAAGTGGCCTCATTGTGGGTGCGGCCTGGAGGGGAGGGGAAGCGGGCAGTGCTGATTGTGTGTATGCACGCGCAGGCGTGTCGGAGGTGGAGCAGGGCGAGGTGTGGGCGGTGCTGGCCGGCGTGCTGCACCTGGGCGACGTGCGGCTGGACGCGGCGCGCGAGCCGGAGGAGGGCGAGGGCGAGGGCGAGGAGGCGGAGGGCGAGGAGGGCGGCGCGCACGTGGCGGCGGCGGACGGGGCGCTGGCGGCGGCGTGCGCGGCGCTGCGCGTGGGCGGCGCGGGGCGCGGCGCGCTGCGGCGCTGGCTGGCGCGGCGGCGGCTGCTGGCGCGCGGCGAGGTGATCGAGGCGCGGCGCGGCGCGGCGGCGGCGGGCGCGGCGCGCGACGCGCTGGCCAAGCGGCTGTACGCGGCGCTGTTCGCGTGGCTGGTGCGCGCCGCCAACCGCGCGCTCGACACCGCGCTCCACAAGCACCGCAACATCGGTCAGTGGCCACTGCCGACCGCCGACTGGTGACACACTACAACACCAACACGAAACGCTTTACACTGCGACGATAACGACCACTCATATTGTGTTCGTGGGGGGCCACCGATACTCTTGACCTATTAAAAATACGAAAGTGAATTTATTTGTTTGTTACGCTTTCACGCTGTTAGCTGTAACGTCTCGAGCGATCTTCATGAAATGCATGAAGAACAAAAAATAAAAGACAATTAAAGTACTGGGTATTTATCAAGGTAATCCGGCGGAAACTCCGAGGTTAACGCCGGTGAAACCGCGGGTAATAACTAATTGGTTATATAAATATTAAATAAATGTCAAACGACCCTTAAAAACTTAAACTTCGGTTGCATTATGTTCAGCGAAAAGGCGCGACCTTTATTCACAATTATTAGATGTATTTGTTACCACAATCAAATATTGCACGAGTTCCATTCCCCACCTCGGGCCGGCGGCCGCGGCGCAGGCGTGCTCGACATCTACGGGTTCGAGACGTTCGAGATCAACTCGTTCGAGCAGTTCTGCATCAACTACGCCAACGAGAAGCTGCAGCAGCAGTTCAACCAGCACGTGTTCAAGCTGGAGCAGGAGGAGTACCTCAAGGTAAGGGCACAAGCCCCTCTAGTTTTCCCGTACTCACTCATTCATAAATATGGTTGAAATGTTACGTAGCACGTATTACTTGTATCATCGTATAAGCCGATTGCCAAGTAATTGTCGGGTGGTAGAGTGATGTTGCATCAGCTCTTGTAGTGACATCGCTCACGCACTTGTACTGTGGGGCGCAGGAGCAGATATCGTGGCGCATGATCGAGTTCTACGACAACCAGCCGTGCCTGGAGCTGATCGAGGCGCGGCTGGGCGTGCTGGCGCTGCTGGACGAGGAGTGCCGCGTGCCGCGCGGCAGCGACGCGGGCTTCGTGGCCAAGCTGCTGGAGCGCTGCAAGCACTACCCGCACTTCCGCGCGCCGCGCTTCGGGAACACCGGTGCGGCACACACGCACACACACACAACACACTCCGTGTTGTAGCTCGTGTTACCTGATTGAGAGCTCAAGTACCTTATTGTGACCTTATGTCACCCTGTAACTCATGTTGCCTTATTATGACCTCAAATTACCTTATTGTGAGTTCAAGTCACCTTATTGTGAGTTCAAGTCACCTTATTGTGAACTCATATTACCTTACTGCGAGCTTAAGTCACCTTTTTGTGAGCTTATATTACCTTACTGTGAGCTCACGTTACCTTACTGTGAGCTCAAGTTACCTTATTGTGAGCTCACGTTACCTTACTGTGAGCTCAAGTTACCTTATTGTGAGCTCACGTTACCTTACTGTGAGCTCACGTCACCTTATTGTGAGCTGTCGCTAACGCTCGTGTCCCGGCGGCAGCGTTCATCATCAAGCACTTCGCGGACAGCGTGGAGTACCAGGCGGGCGGGTTCCTGGAGAAGAACCGCGACTCGGTGTCGGAGGAGCAGCTGGAGTGCCTGCGCGCGCACTCGTCGCTGCGCGTGCTGCGCGAGGCGCTGGACGACGCCGGGGGCGGGGGCGGGGGCGCGGGTGAGGGCGGGGGCAGCGCCACCCTGCCGCCCCCCTCGCGCCGCCGCGCCTCGCCCGCCGTGCCGCTCGCGAGCCTCACGGTGAGTGCCGCCCCCCTCCCGCCGCCCCCCCGTGCTGCACCGCACGCTGTACTGTACCGCCCCCCCCCCCGCACTGCGCCCCGCAGCAACCGGCGTCGCGCTCGGGCGGCGGGCAGCTGCAGCGCGCGACGGTGGGCGCGCAGTTCCGCGCGTCGCTGGGCGCGCTGATGGGCACGCTGTCGGCGACCACGCCGCACTACGTGCGCTGCATCAAGCCCAACGACAACAAGCTGCCCTTCCAGTTCGACAACGCGCGCGCCGTGCACCAGCTCCGGTACGCGCACCGTCTCAGTTCATCCGACGGTTCGAACGGGTCATCTAATCAATCTTTTCTTCAATCTGTCGAAACGACTCGTTCAATGGTGACAGTGGGAAATTAAATGCATACAGCCGACACTTATTTGACTTTTTCCGAATTTTTTCTTACATTAAAATACATCGGTAAGACGAAGCTCTACTGGAACTTTTAGAAGCATCTCGACCTAGCTTGACCGCTTTATGGATTTATTGAATTTACGTCGTGCGCGACGAAAAGTACTAGTGACCCCATCTAGTGGCACCGCACGGAACTAGCTGGTTACCGAGTGCACTCCGCAGGGCGTGCGGCGTGCTCGAGACCATCCGCATCTCGGCGGCCGGCTTCCCGTCGCGCTGGCTCTACCAGGACTTCTTCCACCGGTGAGTCTTTGTTCCGGTCTCTTTATTGATGAAATCCGAGAAATAAATCGATATCGCTTACGTAATCACCAGCCGCTCCCATCAAAAATGAGAAAAGCAAATCTCCGATTCATTCAGTGCTTACGTAGGTAATATAGTAGAACCTCGATTATCCGATTTTTTTTCGGTTCTAGTCTTGGATAAACGAGGTTCTATTACTGGTGTCGTACTCGAGCAGCGGGTGTGTGTGTGCGCGGGCAGGTACCGGCTGCTGGTGCCGCGCGCGGCGCTGGGCGCGGGCGGCGCGGGCGAGGCGCGCGCGGCGTGCGAGCTGGCGCTGCGGCGGCACGTGCGCGACGCGGCGCTGTACCGGCTCGGCGCCACCAAGATCTTCTTCCGCGCGGGGCAGGTGGCCTACCTGGAGCGGCTGCGCGCGGCCACGCAGCGCGCCTGCTGCGTGCGCGCGCAGAGCTGCGTGCGCCGCTTCCTGGCGCGCCGCCGCTACCTGCGCCTGCGCCGCGTCGCGCTGGGCCTGCAGGCGCGCGCGCGCGGCCTGCTGGCGCGCAGGTGGGCGCCAAGCGACCTGCGCTACCAGCAAATACATAAGGAATCGTCGTCAACCCTCCCTCCCCCGGCAGGCGCGCGCAGCGGCTGCGGCGCGAGCGCGCGGCGGTGACGCTGCAGCGGCACGTGCGCGGCTGGCTGGCGCGGCGCCGCTACCGGCGGCTGCGCGGGCTGGCGCTGGCGCTGCAGGCGCGCGCGCGCGGGCTGCTGGCGCGCCGCCTCTACCGGCAGCGGCGGCTGCTGCAAGCGGTAACGAGTCACAGTCATATAGAATAGGATAGAAAATACGTTACATGCAAAATATAACTCCAATTAAAATCACTTCGATGAAAAGATATTTGCATCATTCGGCTAAGTCTACGATGAATTTCCTTGCGCTAGCGGACCGGAATGCTGGATAACCTCCCCGTCCGCAGGTGGTGACGCTGCAGCGGTACGCGCGCGGCTACCTGGCGCGGCGGCGCGTGCAGCGCATGAAGCGGGGCGTCGTGCTGGCGCAGGCGTGCGTGAGTGTCGGCCGAGCGTCACTGACCGCCAGCCCGGCCCGCGGGCGGTCACTGACGCTCCCCCCCCCCCCCCGCGCTGTGCTGCAGGTGCGGCGCTGGCTGGCGCGGCGCCGCTACCGGCAGCTGCGGCAGGAGGCGCGCAGCCTGGACCACGTGCGCTCGCTGAACCGCGGCCTCGAGAACAAGATCATCTCGCTGCAGCAGCGGCTGGGCGCGGCGCTGGAGCAGCTGCGCGCCGCCGACGCGCTGCCGCAGCTGATCCTGGACCTCAAGTGAGAATGCCGCTGACGAATGATACTTGAGACAATTTCTGCGGATTTGGCCTGAGTGACCCTTGCACCTTATGTCGTCGCAGACAAAAGCTAGAGTCGCTGCGGCACGTGGAGGCGGAGGCGCGGGCGCTGCGCTTGGCGGCGGCGGAGCGCGAGCGCTTGGCGGCGGGGCTGCGCGCCGAGCTGGAGGCGGAGCGCGAGGCGGGGCGGCGCGCCGCGGCCGCGCTGCGCGAGGCGGAGGCCGGCGCCGCCAGGGAGCGCCTCGCCGCGCAGGCGGAGGCCGAGCGCCGAGCTGCCGAGCTGCGCGCCGAGCGGGAGCACCACCTCATGCTCATGGAGGGTGAGCGGGCATACACACACACACACACACAGAAACAGGCACTGTTCTTGTTTAGTGGACATTTTGAATGAGTCTGTATTGCAAACCGTACTCATGACGAGTACACACACTGTCTAGCTTTTATTCAACTCGCAGTTCGCACGTAAGTGGTCCGTTATTTGCAAACCATTTCCCGACCGCTCGCCGGTGTCGGGTTCAGACGATAAAATGGGGCATGACTAATAAATAATTAAAATTATCCAAAGAATATGACTTTGATTTGTTTAACACTAGCTGAGAGTCGGCGAGGCGAGTATTAGAAAATTCGTTTTTTGTAACCAAAAAATAATACATGGTCGGACTTAGTAACCATGTAAGTTGCTGCTGCCTATTGAGCAATTGATGTTTTTGTTTATTATTCCTCTACCAATGTGCGAAAATCTGTAATCAGCTTTTTTGTTTGACACTCAAATGTTCATTATATTTTTGTATCTGTTGATTTTCCAAATAAAGTAAAATAAAATAAATAGCAAGGAACCGCGACTTTGTCTCACTCGTATATTTTTTTATATTTTATATGTAAGGTACGATAACGTGTACAATATTATTATTATAAGTTTATAAGTTATCGGTCAATATCATAGCCAAGTAATCAGTTGAGATACGGCTGCCGCGCCCGATGGCGGCGCCGCCTGCCGGCCGGGCCGGGCGGGCCATGACGGCACTATGTCCGACTCGCATGACAACTGTGACGATACGTCTGTAGATAAACCTCGTTATTATACCGAAGGACGAAGCTCAATAATTCCCGTTTATTGGAAACAATGGGGCACATTGTTTTGTGAGAGAAAAGTCGGTCCTTTTTTCAATATCCGTCGATAGTTCCATCTTGCCTATACATCGAATTTATAAAACGTGTATTTTTTTTTTATTTTTCCGTATGATAATTTTGGTGCTAAAAACCAAACAAACTTTGGTTTTAGCAACACTATTTTGTACAATATACATATTAGGTAATAAAATTGATTATATTCATTGGGAAAAAAATCGAGCGATTGCAATGATAGGACATGGATGATAGCAGATACAAAATCAATCACAAACAACATTTTATACAATTATCTTTTAATTAATATAATTATCAATTCCTATAACGTAGGCGCATGAGACATTGACTCGAATACACACGGCGACGCAGGTGATCATAGCACCGAAAGCGTACTGACAATTTATAGAAAGAGATTTATTTTTTTAATAAACAAATGAACTATTTAATTGGTAGTAAAGATAAAGTGAGTTAAAATGTGCAACTTTTATCAAACGACTTGTATCGCAACAACTCGCTCGGCGCGTGATATTGTGACAAGGGGACGTGTATGGCGAGTAGCGAGTGTGACGTCATACGCTTGACAAGTGGCAAGTGGCGTGGAGCAAGCCGAGCGGCTAGTGTGGCGAGCAACATCACTATCATGACGCTGCCGGCCGAGCAGCGCGCGGCGGTGGCCAGCGACGTACCTGTCACGTCAGCCTCGACGTCGGTGACATCAGTCTCGACATCGGTGACATTAGCCTCGACGTCGGTGACATCAGCTTCGTCATCGGTGACATCAGCTTCGATATCGGTGACATCAGCTTCGATATCGGCGACATCAGCCTCGACGTCGGTGACATCAGCTTCGACGTCGGTGACATCAGCTTCGACGTCGGTGACATCAGCTTCGACGTCGGTGGCATCAGCTCCGACACTAGTGACGTCAGCCTCGTCGGTGTTGAGGTCGGCACTGGTGCCGTGGAGGCACAAGTTCGAGGCTCGCGCGCGCTTCTGGCGAGGTGAAGCGTAATCGAAGACTTAGGCACTGTAGCGATTACACTTTTTTATAATACACTTTTATGGTCACTGTGTCACTTTTTAAATTTATCCTCCTTGTAAGTATTAGAGACATGTCTGTATAATCAAGCAAGTTTCGCGCGGCGACATGAAGCACACTATCTGTGTGGTGCGTCGTCCCGTGTGTGAGTGTGTGTTGTGGTGTGTCGCAGAGCGCGCGGCGGAGCACGAGCGCGTGCGCGCGGCGCTGAGCGCGGAGCTGGAGGCGGAGCGGCAGGCGCGGCAGAAGCTGCTCGCCGAGCAGTACGACCTGCAGGAGCGGCTCGACAGCGCCAACACAGCCGGCTCGCCGCGCCGCGCGCCCCGCCACCGCCGCTCGCTGTCGGACGCGAGCGGCGCCTCGCAGCCGGAGGGGGTGGAGGGCGCGGAGGGGGTGGACGACGACTACGGGTACGGGTCCGTGCGCTCCGTGGAGAGCGGCGGGGGGGCGCGGCCCGCGCTCGAGGCCGTCAACTGGGCCGCGCAGCCCGACCAGCACGCGCTGGTGAGTGGGGGCCGGGGGGGGACGGGGCGGGGCGCTCCGTGGAGAGCGGCGGGGGGGCGCGGCCCGCGCTCGAGGCCGTCAACTGGGCCGCGCAGCCCGACCAGCACACGCCGGTGAGTGGGAGCCGGGGGGGGGACGGGGCGGGGCGCTCCGTGTGGAGCGGCGGGGGGGGCGCGGCCCGCGCTCGAGGCCGTCAACTGGGCCGCGCAGCCCGACCAGCACGCGCCGGTGAGTGGGGGGCTGGGGGGGGACGGGGCGGGGCGCTCCGTGGGGAGCGGCGGGGGGGCGCGGCCCGCGCTCGAGGCCGTCAACTGGGCCGCGCAGCCCGACCAGCACGCGCCGGTGAGTGGGGGGCTGGGGGGGACGGGGCGGGGCGCTCCGTGGGGAGCGGCGGGGAGGCGCGGCCCGCGCTCGAGGCCGTCAACTGGGCCGCGCAGCCCGACCAGCACGCGCCGGTGAGTGGGGGGCTGGGGGGGACGGGGCGGGGCGCTCCGTGGGGAGCGGCGGGGGGGCGCGGCCCGCGCTCGAGGCCGTCAACTGGGCCGCGCAGCCCGACCAGCACGCGCCGGTGAGTGGGGGGCTGGGGGGGACGGGGCGGGGCGCTCCGTGGGGAGCGGCGGGGAGGCGCGGCCCGCGCTCGAGGCCGTCAACTGGGCCGCGCAGCCCGACCAGCACGCGCCGGTGAGTGGGGGGCTGGGGGGGACGGGGCGGGGCGCTCCGTGGGGAGCGGCGGGGGGGGCGCGGCCCGCGCTCGAGGCCGTCAACTGGGCCGCGCAGCCCGACCAGCACGCGCCGGTGAGTGGGGGGCTGGGGGGGACGGGGCGGGGCGCTCCGTGGGGAGCGGCGGGGGGGGCGCGGCCCGCGCTCGAGGCCGTCAACTGGGCCGCGCAGCCCGACCAGCACGCGCCGGTGAGTGGGGGGCTGGGGGGGGACGGGGCGGGGCGCTCCGTGGGGAGCGGCGGGGGGGCGCGGCCCGCGCTCGAGGCCGTCAACTGGGCCGCGCAGCCCGACCAGCACGCGCCGGTGAGTGGGGGGCTGGGGGGGACGGGGCGGGGCGCTCCGTGGGGAGCGGCGGGGGGGCGCGGCCCGCGCTCGAGGCCGTCAACTGGGCCGCGCAGCCCGACCAGCACGCGCCGGTGAGTGGGGGGCTGGGGGGGACGGGGCGGGGCGCTCCGTGGGGAGCGGCGGGGGGGCGCGGCCCGCGCTCGAGGCCGTCAACTGGGCCGCGCAGCCCGACCAGCACGCGCCGGTGAGTGGGGGGCTGGGGGGGACGGGGCGGGGCGCTCCGTGGAGAGCGGCGGGGGCGTGGCATAACCATATCAAATTCCATTTGCAGTTGTAAAAAACGTTTGAGGAACTTCGTTGCTGACGGGGTTCTCCAGACCGCACGTTTTTCCATTAATTGGTCTGACTTACTGTCGATTGTCTTGTGTCTTGAATATCTTGTTATGTCAGCTGTTAAATCGAGATAAATATAAATAACCGACGAGTCGTGCCTGTGCTGCTGCTGCCGTCAGATGGCGGACCCGGGGCTGGTGCTGCGCATGCAGGCGCGGCTGGCGGCGCTGCACGCCGAGCTGGCGCGACAGGCGCAGCGCGCCGCCGACCTGGAGCAGCGCCTGCGCGGTGAGTGGGGGGCGGGGGGCCCAAACCTACATGGATGCTAAGTGCTGTAGATAATCTTGAAGTTATTTAAAGAAGCACACGACATCGGCTAGTTTACACATTCCTGCTATCGCAGCGCGGCTGGAGGCGAGTCCGGGTCCGGGTCCGGGCGCGGGTCCGGGTCCAGGTGCGGGCAGCGAGCGCTACCGCGCCGAGGAGCTGGAGATCGAGAACAAAAAGCTGCGCGAGCACCTGGAGCGGCTGCAGGCGGCGCCCGACGCCGCCGCCGCGCACCTCGAGCTGCACGGTGAGCGAGCGCAACGAGCATTGAGCGAGCGCTACAAGCACTAGGCCCTTATTCACTATGACCTACAACATTCCTCGTCCATAACGTCTCAAACAGGCGCGGATTTAGGATTTGGTTGAAGGGGAGGGGGGGAGGAGGCAATTTTGATAAACCACAATTTTTTTTAATTTACAAGGTCAAAGATTTTTATGAGAAATCAAAGAATCTAATTTGGTCCTCAGGGGGGGAATTTGCACCCACTGCGTTATGGTAATAGTGAATAAGGGCCCTGAGCGAGGGGGCGTACTTAATGATCATCATCACTTGTACCACTATTTTTCTTCTTTTCGTACCTACTTAAGTGACGCTTTAAAGTAACTACAGGTGCGCGCACTCACCCGACATGCGCCGTAGAGTTTTCCTACAACATGATATAAACGTGAACTGTGTAACTACACTTTATTCAATCGTGTGTTTTCGAATGATTAAAAATGAACACTTTGAATTGTACAAATTATCTTCCTAAATATTTAGTAGCCCATTTTCCAGAGCGCTAAATAGATAATGGTATAATTTAACTACGTATATACTATGTCTGTGCGTGTTCCCTGCGGGGGTGCCCGCGTTGCCCGCGGTGCCCGCGTGCAGCGCAAGCGGCGGCGCTGCGCGAGGAGCTGGCGCGGCGCCGCGACGAGTGCGTGCAGCTCAAGAGCGTGCTCGCTAACCAGGTGAGCGACACACGCACTACAGACACACCCCCGCCACACAACACACACACACACACATACCAGCACACAACACACACACCAGCACACAACACAACACAACACACCTATATCTCTCCCATGCATGACGCAAAACATAAAACACTGTCCATAACGCAGATGATGGAATTAAAATACTACTTACTGCCCGACATAAGTAGGTATTATTGAGGTTATTGAGGTAGCTGTCCTGTCGAAACTTTGCATAGATTAGGTCTAACAATCAAGAGAACATTCATAGAAAGGATTTTAATAGTAGATTAGTAGCCAAGGGCTGTAAGGCATGCTTACACCCGAGCTAACTACTCTGCTTTACATCTCGATTGTGAGGTAAGTAGGTCCTTATTACCCCCAAATAGGGCTTGTAGTTGACCAATTAGCGCTCTAGAGTAAAAATTTAACTAGAAAAGCCCTAGGGCGGTAAGTAAATAAAAAAAAAACTCTTCACTCTTTGAAAAAGTTCGCGTACATCTAACCATTTTTTAATTACTTACAGCCTTAGGGCTTTTCTAGTTACATTATTACCCTAGAGCGCTAATTGGTCACCTACAAGCCCCATTTGGGGGTAATAAGGACCTACTTACCGAATATGAGAGATGTAAAAAACTTTTTCACACCACATGCTCGACAATGCCGAATTATATGTCATGTAAACCTTACCGAAAGCAAGACATTATATCTCTTGGCTTTAGCCGGGTTATAATGTTCTATTGAATTTCATTATAACCCGCTGGTCAATAATGTGATTTTCACTTTCATAATTCTTATTGCTATGTCCATAACGTCTCATTTCGCTAAACAGAATGTGTTCTCAGCGGGCGCGGCCAACTCGATTTTCGAAGACCGAAGCCGTGGCCCACTAGATTCGCAGTGAGACGAACTTCATTTGTTTGTCAAATCGAGTAGGCCACGCCAGCTGAAAGAAGTGGCTATATAGGATCTACTAAGCCTGGTTTTTTATTGTCTCGCATTATGTGAGAAAAGTAGAGTATACACCACAGGGATAAAACTGTTTTTTTCTTGGGCGCTTGAATCCCTCACTGCACTCAGGACTCAATCTTAATTCCCTCCCTTTGGTCGGGAATTAACTTATAACACCCTCGCTGCGCTCGGGAGTTAAATTTGGAGTCCTTCGTTATGTTCAGGATTCAATGTAGCGCCCGTGACATAAAACAGTGCTTTATCCCCTTGGTGTATAATCTACTATTATATTATATATACCATGCCCCTAACAACGATATCGTTGTGCACATAAACACAATTAGTGCTTGGATATCTCTAGCTTTATCCTTCTAGGATTAAGTTTGTCCTCATCTAGTAGGTATCTAGGAAGACTTCTTTGACCGACCACTTGATTTTGACTTCTTTGAAACCATGTGATGGGAAAGTGACGTTCTAAAAGTTAGTATAAAATATCCATTTCCTTAAAACAGATTTTCCCATATATAACTGTGGCGGGTGTCGGCTCGTGTCGGCGAGTGACGGCTCGTTATCTAGCGCTGAGCCTGGCCGCGGGCCTTCCGCGTGCGCGCGGTCCCGTATGTCGGCAATGTGTCCACATACTATGGTCCGTACATTGACATCATTATGTTGGCAGATTGTCAATATTCTTCACATTAAAACATACATACAGCCGAATGCAGAACCTCCTTCTTTTTGGAAGTCGGTTAAAAATTACAACAAAAGTATATAGTATAGTACTTTTATAGCTCTTTTAAACTAGCACTAGCTGTGCTTCGCGGATTCATCCGGGTTAATTTGGGGAAAAAACCTCAAATATTGTATATTCCATTACCTACTTTAAGAGTATTACTTAGCACATTACTCGGCCCCCTCATGGCCGCCCGCCTTGCACATTATTGTATTTCTAATACGGTATGTAAGACTCGTCCTTCTCACTCGACATTATATCTACTTCTTCCGTGCTTGTCGTTTTATAACAATGTGGTACTATCTCAAAACTCTCCTCGTTTCCAATAACAAGCACGCCCGCGGCCCCCGAGCCCCGCCCACGGATCCCTAGCGAGCATTAGAGCCCGTTATCTCGCGACGCGACGCCCGAGCGCTCGCTCACCGCGCGCCGTCACTCCGCCGGAGCGGCTCGCTTCCTGGTCGTGTCGATTGATTCCCCCCCGAGTGGTCCCCCCGGCTGTGGTCCCCCCGTGTGGTCCCTGCGCCCGGTGCCATGTCCCGCGGGCCCGGGTGGTCCCTGCGCGACGTGCTCATCTCCAAGATCCTGATCATGGACCTGCCGCGCGCCCCCAGCCGCCTCATCCCCACGCCCTCCCGCCCCGCCCGCATCAGGAGGAAGGTAACAATGTCGGGGTCGCAGACCCCCTTCTTCATCAACTAATCCGTCAAATCCCTTTAAGCAGAGAATTGAGTAAGCGAGCAGCGAACAACCAATTCCTATGGTACACGTATCTACAAAAATGTTAACACATAAGACTTGAGAGCATATTTATTATACATTAGCTGTTCCTTGCGTGAGTTTCGGAATTCTCTCGGGAACTCGATAAAGGTACCTACCCTAAGATTTACTCCTTTTACCATCAGGTGCCAGTGAAGGTCCCGTCAAAATCAGTTTGACCGTTTCAGATATTAGCCGGAACAAACAAACGGACGGACGAAGAATTCATTTTTTGTTATAGCTAGTTACCATAATATCTACATATACTTTCACATGCATTTAGTATAAAATACTGTTATTTTGGCACTGACACAATTTGACATTTACCACGGGGACGCTTCCCAAGATCCATACATATAATTATTACCTACGCTACAAATATTTCTATAGTTTTTAACCATTACCTAGTTTTGGAACTTATCGTGAATGTTTGACTTGGGATTGAGATTCGAAACTATTTGAACAGCAGTAGTAGGCAGCAGTGCGTGTTATGTAAACAGTAGCACGCATCACACAAACACACTGAACCCACTACACATAACGATCTGTCCCCTTCATTTATACAAATCCAATTAAATTTTAAGTTCTCCGTGTGTTATCGAGCGTATATACTAGGTACATGTATTGAAACACAAACCTCTCAAAACTATAGATAAAAAGGCAGTTACAATGAAGTGGTCAAAATAAATTATAGAAGCTGGAGAAAAGTAGGCTGCGGTCAGCATTAGTAGAATTAGCTGGTCCGACTAACTGATCTGATCCACTACGACCAACAATATCCCTCGCCCAAACATACGCTCTAAATAGAAACAACATCATGATACATATAACTTTTTAACGTCGCACATGGCTTCAAAAAACGACAAAAAAATAAGAACAAAATACTTATGCATACGTCACAACGCTCACACGCTAAACTTTTATAACAAAAAAAACCTGTATATTCCCATTTTACAGGTATTTTTGTGTGGACATTTTTGCGTCTCCGACTGCGTATTTATTTATTTATTGAAAAACAAGACAGGCTTACAAATCGCCTTTCTAGTTGCACTATAATAGGGTACTTGCATGAATTTTTTTTTTCAGTCTATTTTAAAGATATATGGCCTACTTAAACAAAGCAAGAAAAATAAAAAAAATATATGCATAAATTAATTAAATAGAGCGTTTCAAAGTTCCTACTTTAGACCTTACCGCCGAAACGCGGAATGACGTCACTAGTTCAAAATTACGCCTTATTAATCTGTGATAGAAATGTCACTGTCGTATTGACAGGATCATGTGACACTGACAGACAGATACCAGAGGTAAATGTTTGCTAAAAAAATAAAAGTGACGTCATGTGTCAAGCTTGGCTGTAATTTGTGTTTCGTTGCAACGTTCCGTTTCTCAAAATTAAAAGTTGAATATTTTGGAAACTATTGAAATTTTTTTAGTAAATCTTTCACGATGTCGCTTTTCTAAGGCTCTATTTTTGAAATATTGACACAATTTCTTATTATAAATTTCATGCAAGTACTCTATTAGTGTAACCAGACATAATCATTATTATAAACAAAACCTACCTCTTGAATCTTGGCTATTTAATCTCGTATTGTATATCAATGACTGTAAAACACGTTGTCTATCTTTTTGAAGAAGTAAAGTGTTGTGGTCGTAGTGGGTCAGTGCCTGCCCTGCCCTGGGGGGAGTACAGTATAACCTCTATGTTCGATACATTGACGTGTAATTTTACTCCCGCGGCAGAAGCCCTGGTTCCACGCGCTGAAGAATGTCGTGAGTCCCAACATATCGCATCGCAACGCATCGCATGCACTACGCTTCCCACTTTATATTCTAGCCGATCATGATATTAGCCACCTTAGTCAAGTTGTCAAAGTCAAATCCTTTATTCAAGTTTGGCCCATGATGTGGCTCTTTTTGACGTCAATAAAGCGGTCTATAATCGTGAACGCATAGACAACTAAGGAACGGAAACGTACGCGGTCACGAAGCACGATTGGACGACCTTAGGTGACCACGTGACATCCTTAGTTTTCTCCGCGTCAACCACTGTAGATTGACAACTTGGCTAAGGGGCCAGATATTTTAGTGTTTACCCATGGAATTGTTGTTTGTGTGAATTTTTTTATTATAACATAATATCTGTATCGGAGGTGAGAGCTGCGAGTCGACTCGGGCCGAGATAACAACAGTCCCATGTACAAACACTAGTTTTATAATTTAGACGTATTTCCGTGATTACGTAATATTATTTTGTGATTGTTCGATGTCGTTTATTTTCCACGCACTCCGCGCGTCGCCGCCATTGCATGCCGGGTACTTATTGTTTCATATCTATTGTTTGCGACGTTGAGTAGCTTTTCTTATTGTTTGTAATGCGAGACGAGAGAGCGCCGGACAAACTGACGGGTCTATTCCGATTGGGTTTTATAGATTATACAATATACAGGGTGTAAGGTTGAAGGAAAGACGTATTACAGAAACCCGATCAGTATTCTATTCTCGTTTCAAATAGGTATTTAAAAAAACATGACGTTAATTTTTGACATAAATTATACAGAAAAAATATGTGCATGAAAATTGATTGAGCAAGTTGCCGACACGCTGGCAAAGGTAACTGAAAGCCTCTATCGCGCCCACAAATCAGATATAAAGGTCATTCACCCCTCACGTTTTTGTTAAAGACTTTCTCGACGACATCTCAGTGTTTTTGTTGTGGTATATTTTTATTAGTTACGTATAAGCGTGAGTTAGGTATCAAGGTCTTCAATAAATGTTTCATTTCTATTACACTCTATATGGGAATAGAAAACGTTAGTTAAAATCTGCGTCACTGACAGTCTGTCCGGCGCTCAGTGTCTGTGTAATACGTAATATGTAGGTACCTTATTATACAAGGTTAGTCGGAAAGCCACATTGTGTAGGTTGAAAGATCCACAGCTTTGTCTATACATATAAACTAAAAAAAAGTCCGACGCGTTTGTAGATTTTGAAAAAAAAAAACAAACCTTTATAATGACTTCCTTTCTGATTAACCTTGTTCGTAGGAGTGCTCTTATAAAACAATTAGTTGAGAAGTATGGAGTTATTTCAGCTCGGTGTCTAAAACCAGTCAATAACAGATGATAAAATTAATTGAACGAACTGAAATTATTCAAAGCTTGACTGTAATTGGTTAGCAAAGTCATAGTTGATACACGTAGCCTTGGTGTGCGTTCCGTGGATTTGGGCGCAGTTGTTCGGTTAAAATTTCACTCGTTTGAGTTGCAACCAAGCCACAGAACGATCGAGTTGTTTTTATAACCTCAAAATATTTGAAATTTCAGGCGCCATTTGTTTTCTCTCAACTCACATTGCAAATAAGACTGTTTTACATCCAATTATAAACTTTTTGTGACTACGACACCTCCCCTTTGTTCGTAAGAACTCCGATTAATTTCTTTTTCAACGAATCCGGTTTTTGGCGCAAACTTTGACACTTCTTAAACAATACATAGCTGTCAGAGTGAAAATTAACCTGCTTCGGAGATGGTTGTTTGGTTGCTGCACTCTGAGCCACGGAACGGGTGAAACTACGCTCTGACGGTTGTCAGAGCAAAATTTCACCAAGCCACAGAACGGGTTTAGAGCGCGCTCGAGCGCGTTCGAGTGCATTCGTGCGAAGCCACGGAACGCACACTTGGTCTGTGAGGTCACGAGTCACGCGTGTCACGTGACGTACCGTGCCGCATGTCACTCGGTCGGTGACGTCACTTGCCCCGCCGCGTGTCACTCGGTCGGTGACGTGACGTACCGTGCCGCGTGTCACTCGGTCGGTGACGTGACGTACCGTGCCGCTTGTCACTCGGTCGGTGACGTCACGTGCCCCGCCGCGTGTCACTCGGTCGGTGATGTGACGTACCGTGCCGCGTGTCACTCGGTCGGGGACGTCACGTGCCCCGCCGCGTGTCACTCGGTCGGTGACGTGACGTACCGTGCCGCGTGTCACTCGGTCGGGGACGTCACGTGCCCCGCCGCGTGTCACTCGGTCGGTGACGTCACGTGCCCCGCCGCGTGTCACTGGGTCGGTGACGTGACGTACCGTGCCGCGTGTCACTCGGTCGGTGACGTCACGTGCCCCGCCGCGTGTCACTCGGTCGGTGACGTGACGTACCGTGCCGCGTGTCACTCGGTCGGTGACGTCACGTGCCCCGCCGCGTGTCACTCGGTCGGTGACGTGACGTACCGTGCCGCGTGTCACTCGGTCGGTGACGTCACGTGACGTGTGACGCGTGTGGTGTGCGCAGACGGTGAACCTGAAGTCGCTGGCGTCGGCCAACTACGGCGCGGACGTGGACATCATCAACGAGGACGGGGAGCTCGCCTCCGCCTACCAGGCGCAGAAGAATATCAACAGGTGCCCGACGACACACCACACACCACACCACACCACACACGACACGACACAAGACACACAACACAGACAGCAAAATTCACAACACAGACTGACAGACAGACGCCACACTTTGCACTAGGTATATATTTTGGGGTTCCCTCGGGCACTCCGGGATGAAAATCCTTCCTCAGCTAACATCTTAAAACCTACCAGCCAAATTTCAGCTTCGAAGATAAAGTAGTTAGGTATAGAAAATAGGTAAATTGAAGAGTCCTATTTCACTTGTGACAACTTGGATTAATATATATGACCATACAACACATATGTTCAATATTACATTTGAAGCGAGGCTGACGACCTTCATTGCGTTTTCCCCACGATGACATCCCCCCCCCCCCCCCCCGTGCAGACAGCTGCAAGAGGAGCTGGTGGCAGAGAAGCAGTTCTACTTGGAGCAGCTGGCGGCCGCGCGCGCCGAGCTGGAGCAGCTGCGCGAGCGGAGCGAGTCCTACCACAAGTGAGTCGGAGGGCGACCTCCACCTCGCCACGTCACGTGCCGCCGCGCCGCGTCACGCAGCGCCACACTGTGCCACAGCGTGTTACACTGTGTTGAGATGTTACACTTTGTCACGCAGTGTCAAGATGTTACATTTTGTCACACTGTGACACACTTCTTTAAATTGTGTCAACGTGTTACACTCGTCACACTGTGTCACGCGGTGTCAAGATGTTACATTTTGTCACACTGTGACACACTTCTTTAAATTGTGTCAACGTATTACACTCGTCACACTGTGTCAATCTGTTACACTTCGACAATTATTTAATTATCATTATGTTTTACATTTCGGCATATTGCGCCCTTATGTTATATTTCGACACATCGTGTCATTTTGTTACGCTTTGGCACAGTGTGATCCCACGTATATGTTACACTTCGCCATGTTATATTACAATTTAGCGTTCTGTGTTGTCATGTTACGCATTAGCAAACTTTCATTGTATAATATAATATTTCGTGTCATTATATCGCACCAAACGCGGTTACCGAACGACCGTGGGGAGCGAAAGCTTCATTTCCCTTGCTGATATGTTGAGTGATGAGAACAGATAGGGCGACGCAGCTGTTCTAAGTAGTTTAAGCACGATATAATAGTTAGCTTTGTACTGCCCCCGGGCGGCGCAGCGCGGCCCCGGGCACGCCAGCGGGCCGCGCGCGCGCCGGCGGCGCCCCCCGCAGCCCCCCGCAGTCGCCCCTGGTGTCCAGCTCGGGCGAGCCACCCCCGCCCCCGCCCTCGCCCCTGCCCCCGCCCCCGCCGCCCCGGCCGCGCCCCTCGCTCGCCCGCCGCTTGGGCCGCTTGCTGTGCGCCATCTTCGCGAGGAAGAACACCTTCCTGTACTGCCCCATGACAATGCTTCTCGTGTTCGTGTTCTCTTAAACCCCCGCGGCCCAACAATAGGACGCTGGGACGCTGGGACGCGGCGGCAGCAGACGAACAAGTTCCTATACGTTCACCCTTCGATACAACGGAGGTCGTGTATCTCACAATGAGACTAGTTAAAGTTGTCGGCCGTATTGTATAAAGTGCGACGCGAAGTTAAGCGCTTGTTCCACCGCAGCTGGGAGAGCTTCCTCGTACGTAGTATATCGTCGCGCCTGCCTCGCTCGGGGCCGGCAGGGACCTCCACTCGCTTCGAACCTCCTCACCTCCCTCCTTTCTATCCGCATCCATTTCTTCTTGTGAACGAGCTGAGTGCTCTACTCTTTTGTCTATTGTGACCGATGCACTGAAGTTTACTTTCAGTAGAATCCTCCTCAGGCTTCAGGTGAAACAGGCGTTTAATTACATAATTACATCATTATGATTGTGTTCATTCGGCGCCGGTCACCTAATGTAATTGTTAAGTAAATTATAGATATTATGTAGTTGTTTTATAAGTGACGGTGTAATAATATCGATGTTTGTATTGTCCTTGTATGTCTTTATTTATTTATGTTGATTCAATGCTTATTTTGCTTCTTAAAATAAAATAAATTAGTTATAATAATTTAATTTACAATTTCCTTTTCGTGTATGCAATTGGGTTCGTTCGATTGTCCCATAACCAATATCCCGTTCGTTTCATGTAAATACAGGTCTGTCGTGAGAGTAGTTTGTAACCACAGGTTTTGAAAACAGTCTGTAGCCACAGGTATTGAGGATGGCTAACATTCACAGGTTGTCAGCCTATTTGTGATCACAGGTTGCCAAGGCCCTTTTCGGGGCCCACTAAAACGGCCCTTTTCGGGGCCCACTACAAAGGTCCTTTTCGGGGCCCACTACAAAGGTCCTTTTCAGGGCCCACAACAAAGGCCCTTTTCGGGGCTATCACAAAGGCTCTTTTCGGAGCCCGCCAACGCAAAGACCCTTTTCGGGGCACGTCAATGCAAAGACCCTTTTCGGGGCACGTCAATTTAAAGGCCCTTTTCGGGGCCCGTCAACGCAAAGGCCCTTTTCGGGGCCCGTCAATGCAAAGGCCCTTTTCGGAGCCCGTCAACGCAAAGGCCCTTTTCGGGGCCCGTCAATGCAAAGGCTCTTTTCGGGGCCCGTCAACGCAAAGGCCCTTTTCGGGGCCCGTCAATGCAAAGGCCCTTTTCGGGGCCCGTCAACGCAAAGGCCCTTTTCGGGGCCCGTCAATGCAAAGGCCCTTTTCGGGGCCCGTCAATGCAAAGGCCCTTTTCGGGGCCCGTCAACGCAAAGGCCCTTTTCGGGGCCCGTCAATGCAAAGGCCCTTTTCGGGGCCATTGATTTAATAGCTCTTTGCGAGCCAACGATCACTGTTTCTTATGTGTGACCACATATTTCACTCAACCGTGTACTCGCTGAAAGTCACCGAGACGTGTATACCGGTGTACGATTGCGTGTGAAATTGAGTTTTCGAGCCCTTTTTAATGTTAAGCCCGAGTAGCACTCGTTGCGGTGGAACTGTCCGTGCGGATGTTGCAACGGTGCGGGTGCGGGTGCGGGTGCGTTCAGCGGGTGCACGTGGGTGCGGGTGCGTGTGAGCGCCGGGCGGCGTGTAGCGGCTGCAGTGACGTGAGCGGGCGCGTGTCGCGTGTTGCAGGCTGCTGAGCGCGGAGCTGGGCGCCGACCCCAAGACCAAGAGCCAGAAGTTCGCGCAGAACGAGATCAACCGCCTCGTCTCCGAGAACCTCGCGCTGCAGGTATACACTACAACACACACCAACCACACTGTACATACCACACACACAAAACACATACAAACTACCACACACATCACGCCACACACATATACATCACTTCACACACAGCACAGCACAGACATCACACCACAAAACACAACACAGACTATTCTACACACACCAACTCCACACACAACACACCATCCATGCCACACTGTTAACTTCCTAACTAAGAGATGTTCTACATTTGCAAAGTTTCAAAACATTGTCCAGCGGAGCTAAGATGCGGCAGACGACAAAATTTTATCGAGCCCTTTTATCGATTCTCGTCGACAAACTCGTACTTATATCGTTTTGTCTACCAGTGGTAACATGGCAGCAAAAAATGTTTGTATGGCAGAAAACGATATATGATAAAATTGTCGACAATCCCTAACATGCGGCACTTTTGAATGTATTTTTGTCTACTTTGTCGTTGTTTTCTCACATTTTTATCGTCGACGATTGGTGAGCGCGATAAAATGAAAATTCGTTCTTAATTGCGAATAACATGAATACTTTATTATAATTCAATCAGAATTCAATATTAATAATATATATAATATTAATAATACGAAAATATTAGAAATACGAGGAATGGGAGGCGAAAAAAATGCAAAGTAGAAGTATTAAATTAAATTAAAATTCATTTATATCAGGAAAATAGCCCATAAAATTTTACAAAAAGTAAATTAAATAAATTAAATTCAATAAATTAAATTAGATTAAACAAATTAAATATGATTAAATTAATTAAATAAAATAAATAAATTGCATCAAATAAATTAAATAAAATAAATAAATTATATTAAATAAATTAAATTCAAAAAGTAAAATCTTTAAATTGATATTCTTAAAATCTATAAATTTCCAATTATCTCTGAGTAAAACTGATATAGTATAATATCTACTAATATATTATATTAAATTTAATTATTTGAATTTCAATTAACATTAATTTAATGAACGTCTCTGAAAGAGTGCGGTAGATTTGTTTTTAAAATCTTTACTTAAAATCAAGTAATCATTGAAACGACTCTGAGTACAGCCGTTAGAATAGGAAATAGGATTTTCCTCCTGACACGAAGAGTTCCTGCGGGAACCCCGAAATTGATTCGTGTAATATAACAGGGGGACCATTAAAGTAGGTAGTTATAAATTCTTCTTCCCATTTATGTTAGGTATCTGCTAAAGCAATCAAACTTTAGTGTAAATTTTTTGTATATGTGTAGGTATTTTTTATTTATGTACCTACTTGCGACTGCCATAATTATGGCGTCTATCGCGGTTAGAAAAGGATTTTAGAACTTTTCTAAAATTGGTTGGGAACTATTAACTTTTAAGAAATAACCCGCACTGCGAAAATTATTGTTCATAAGCACAACAGAATCTACTTTTAAAATTGTTTTAATCGCCACGAAAATAAATGATGAAACCGCCATCTATGGTTCCTGCCAAAAACTAATTTTTTTGTCATTTCTTGTCACGGTGATAAACGTGGGCGTACAAGCAAAAAGGCTCCTTCTTCCGAGATACAAGACTTTTGTAAAGTTGAGTGATAAAATTACTTCCGCGATTTTAATTGATTATATTAATAAATGCTCACTTATTTACAATTTCATAAAATACCTTAATCTACAATAATATATAAAAATAAAGCTTATTCCAGAATCACATGCGTAATAAAAAAATATGTGCCAGTTTTTGAATATTTTTTCAATCTTTACTATCAATTGATTATTCTAGATACCGAATCTAGTCTTAACTCAATACCCCACTATTGGACCTTTTTGCTTGGACGCCCACAAATATTTGTCATATCGACAATTTTATCTTTCGTTCGATAAATATATCGTGGCGCGCATCCTAGCGCCACAGAACAGTTGATGGTGGAAATATGTATAGTTGCAGTAGAGGCTGCGACAAGTTGACGCAATTTGACAGTAACGTTGACGGGCCGTGCGACAACCTCCAACATAAGTAGCTATTTTTCTTAATCTGCCCCCTAAGTCTAAGTCAAGTTGACAATTTATGATCGTTTAAGGCTATAGAAAACTACGTTAAAGATAACAGATTATCAACTTGACTAAGGGGGCTGTAGTGATACTCTCACTCACTTTCATCCCAAAACCATTTATCTCACCGTCGTGGCGACAGGAGCGCGTGGACAAGCTGTCGGAGAGCTGCCGCCGCTACAAGCGGCAGGTGGCGCTGCTGGGCGACAAGCTGCGCGAGCTGGGCCTGCCCGACGTGTCGCTGCTGCTGGACGCCGACGGTGAGCCCCCCGCCACGTGCACCCCCACCCCCCACGTGCACCCCCACCTGTAGGCTACAGCGCGGTGCGTGTCGCAGGCGAGGGGCAGGCGCCGGCGGGCGGCGCGGCGGGCGCGGGCGGCGCGGCGCCGCTGCCCGTGGCGGTGGTGTCGCGCAAGAAGGAGCGCGAGTACCTCGGCATGTTCGAGTACCGGCTGGCCGACGAGGGCAAGATCATCCGCAAGCTGATCATAGGTGAGTGTACTGAAAACCGTTACGTGAATAATAAACCTAATTTATGGCTACGGCCAAAAACGTGCAAAATTGTGCCCCTAAATCCCCATCCGCAGATCTGAAGCCGCGCACCGCGACCACGCTGCTGCCGACGCTGCCCGCCTACATCCTGTTCATGATGCTGCGCCACATGGACCACGTGGACGACGAGCCCAAGATGCACAGCCTCATGCGGGCCGTGCGCGCCGCCGTCAAGCGCGTGCTGAAGCGGCGCAGCGACTCCGCCGAGCACGCCGCGCTGTGGCTCGCCAACATGCTGCGGTGAGCGCCGTTACCCCTCCCCCACCCGACGCGCCAGGGCTCGCCAACATGCTGCGGTGAGCGCCGTTACCCCTCCCCCACCCGACGCGCCAGGGCTCGCCAACATGCTGCGGTGAGCGCCGTTACCCCTCCCCCACCCGACGCGCCAGGGCTCGCCAACATGCTGCGGTGAGCGCCGTTACCCCTCCCCCACCCGACGCGCCAGGGCTCGCCAACACGCTGCGGTGAGCGCCGTTACCCCTCCCCCACCCGACGCGCCAGGGCTCGCCAACATGCTGCGGTGAGCGCCGTTACCCCTCCCCCACCCGACGCGCCAGGGCTCGCCAACATGCTGCGGTGAGCGCCGTTACCCCTCCCCCACCCGACGCGCCAGGGCTCGCCAACATGCTTCGGTGAGCGTCCCCCCGTTCGCCGCACTCCGCCACACGCCGTGCTGTGGATCGGCCTCCACTAGTATACCACCCCGCTGACCGCGTGCCCCTGCCCCCAGGCTGCTGAACAACCTGCGGCAGTACAGCGGCGACGCGGTGTACGCGGGCGAGAACACGCCGCGCCAGAACCAGCAGTGCCTGCGCGTGTTCGACCTCAGCGAGTACCGGCAGGTGCTGTCCGACACCGCCGTGTGGATCTACCAGGGTGCGTCGCCGTCGCCGTCGCCGTCGCGTCGGGTGTCACCGCGTCCCTCGCGTACAGTACTAGTTCTATACTACTACTACTGGTGCAGGGCTGGTGACGCTGCTGGAGCGGCAGCTGGAGCGGCTCATCGTGCCCGCCATCCTCGAGTACGAGGAGATCAGCGGGCTGTCGGGGCCGGCGCGGGGCGGGGGCGCGGCCGGGGCCGGCGGAGGCGGGGCGGCGGGGGCGGGGCCGACGCGCCTCAAGCACGAGCTGGCGGCGGCGCACGAGATCATCTCCACGTTCGCGGTGGAGCCCGCGCTGCGCGCCGGGATCTTCAAGCAGGTGAGTCCGCGGGGCGAGCTCAGCGGGGGGTCTCGATACTTGTGCGGAGGTGTGACTGTGGTCGTGTGGTGTGATTTCAGCTGTTCTACTACATCTGCGCGTTCAGCCTGAACCAGCTGCTGCTGCGCAAGGACCTGTGCTGCTGGGAGAAGGGGCTGCAGATCCGGTACAACATCTCGCACCTGGAGAACTGGATCAAGGAGCAGCTGGGCGGGTACGGCGCGGGCGCGGTGCAGGAGGCGCTGCGCGTGCTGCGCCCGGTGACGCAGGCGGTGCAGCTGCTGCAGGCGCGCAAGAGCATGGCCGACGTCGCCAGCACCGTCGAGATGTGCGCCGACCTCAACGCCATGCAAGTCTGCAAGGTGAGCCCGGCCCGCCCCGCGCCCTCTGCCGACGCATGAGTCACCGTCATGCATTGATGCTGCGATGACCTCCACTGACCCATCTATGACGTCCATTGACACTTGTGACCTTCACTGACCCGTCTATGACTTTCATAGACACTTTTATCTTCACCGACACATTGATGTCCTCCATTGACGCTTGTGTCATGCAGCGAGCCGTCGTTGACTTTCAGTGTAATTCCCCCTAATTAACCCTATCGACGTCTTAATTACCTCCATTAAGATTAATGACCTACACCGACTCGTCATGACCCTCGATGACCGTTTTGTGCCTACGCGTAGACAGACACCCATTAGCACAAGACCTCGACCGACCCGCCTATGCCCTCCATTGACCCACACATGACCTCCACTGACCCACCACCACCCCGTGCTGACCGCTGTCTGTGTCCGCAGATCCTGAACATGTACACTCCGGCGGAGGAGTACGAGGTGAAGGTGACGCGCGAGTTCATCCACGAGATACAGAAGAAGATGCAGGAGCGCGCGCCGCCGCACGCCGACAAGGAGCCGGTGAGCCGCGCGTGCAACACGAGCCATACGGGAAACACGGGCCACATGCGCAATACAGGCTCATCCGTGCAGTATAGGCTGTAGCCTACATGCGTTAGGTCCACATGTGCAATACAGGCCGCACATGTATAACAGGGACATCTGTGAAATACAATAAGGCCATATGCGTATGCGTAAACATACAATTTAGGCAGTACTAAACTACTAACAGTTATTATATATAGTATTACAGGCTTTATTATTACAGTGACAAAGTCAGGCCACGTGACGGTTGCGGTCCGCTGCCATTATTGTATTGTTTTAACGATGTTCGTGACAGTTGTAAGTTGACGTGTTGTTGTTGTTGTGTTCGCAGCAAAACCTGTTGATGGACTCGAAGATGATATTCTCGGTGCAGTTCCCGTTCAGCCCCTCGCCCATCCGCCTCGAGGACGTGGAGCTGCCCGACGTGCTGGGCCTGCAGGGCCTGCTGAACAAGATATAGGCCACACGCCATATGGGCCACATACGCCATATAGACTATACAGACTGCGCAACTCTTACATACGACACAGTCCTCGCAAGCCACGCAGACACCGCACGCGACACAAACCGCGCACGCAATACAGATCCCGTACGCAACACAGGCTAAACACACAATATGAAATACAGATCCCAAATGTAACATCCCACACACGCTACACAGTATACAGTATACGGGTGCCGTGTGAAGCACAGGCCACACATGCAATATATTCCCCGCACACAACACGAGCCACACAGGCAATAAAGGCCTCGATGCAGTAACTCGCGTCTCGTCGCACCGAATCTGTCAGTTCATTTTGAACTCACATAAATAATAATATTTCTTTTATATTATTATGTTGGTCTCCTCCGACATCATACCAACAAAACGTTTGGTTCGTGCCATTATATGATATTATGTACCTATACATCTCACCGTGTCTAAGCGACGCGTACATTCCTTATATTTTACATACATAGGTACACGTAACTTTATTACACAATATTGTATAGCTATACTTGTTGTAGAATACGTTTCTCGCGGAGAGATCGTTTGTGTATCTATTTGGCTTCCCGACTGTCTGAAGTTGAGATGTTTTGAAGCTCGGTTTGTTGCAATTTACGACATGGCCTGAGTTCTGTTAGTTTTCAATTGTAACATTCCCTGTTAATTTTCAATTGTAACATTCCCTGTTAATTTTTAATTGTAACATTACCTGTCAGTTTTTAGTTGTAACATTCCCTGTTGGTTTTCAGTTGTAACATTCCCTGTTAGTTTTTAATTGTAACATTACCTGTTAGTTTTCAATTGTAACATTCCCTGTTAGTGTTCAATTGTAACATTACCTGTTAGTTTTCAATTTTAACATTCCCTGTTAGTTTTCAATTGTAACATTACATGTTAGTTTTCAGTTGTAACATCACCTGTTAGTTTTCAATTCTACTTATTGTCTCTGTACGCGTGTACAAGTCGGTTTGCTCAAGCCCGACGGGCGCGACGTCTGTCCAATGTTATTATTGTCTTCGGCAAATTACTTAATACCTAAGTATAACTTTTTTATTCCTGTACTTAAGGCAACGAATTTTGTTCTATTGTTATACTTTTATAGTTAATTTTTTAATGTTATTATACGTATTATAGTTTATTATTCCGTTTACTCGAGTCGTGATATCTCGTCCGTCGAAGATGGCGGGCTTTACCTCGTCTTTCAATTGTTTGAAGTAGTATTTGGATGTACTTAATTTTTTAAATATTATTTTTTGTATTGAGTTTTGTCTCACTGAAGTACCTCTTCTTTTGTTAGTAAATCATACTATTATTATATTATAGGTAATCATAATATTATATCAAACGTCGATCTTAACTTATTGCCATTAGTAAAAATTTATATTTAAATAAAATAATAATTAGGGTGTCCACATTCCGCTGTAAATGTCGTTAAGTTTAGCGAAATTGATTTTGAATCGTTTTGTTTTTTCTACCGTTATTTTCTTATTATGCGATTACGTATTGAGTATTGAGATGTGGACACGCGGTCGGGTGTCGGGTGATGCTCCCATATTGTTGTAGTAGTTATTGTAAATCAAAACTATTTATAAACGTGAAACGTGTTTGTTGCGAATATTTAATGTCATTTGTTGTTTAAAATATATTAATAAAGTATTTATGGTATGTTACCTCAGCGCTCGGTGCTGGCGATGGCGCCCGCCGGTCATGCAATACATGATGACCATTTTGATGCATTATTTATATTCCAAACTATAAAATATAATATTACATCATAAAATGAAGTCAAACAAGAATAATATTCTGTGATGTTAAGAGCGTGCATTTTAATGTTGAAATTGAAACGAAATTGCTCTATAACTATTTTGATATTTATAATAGAAAAAAAAAACTACTTAAAAAGGAGTTGACCAAATTATTTATTGCTGAAGTCATACATAATATACTTAAATGTAGGTGCTGAAAATGTCGCTCAATAAGTCTCGAGGCTGACACATTACGGCATATAAAATTAGCAATAGTTTATAAATGATGTAGCATGGCCCATTTATTTGACTCCCGTGTACTTCTATTTATCATAATATGCATTTATCAAAATCATTAATTGGTTGTTAGACTAAAAGTTTAAATGAAATATTTACCTGAAGCAATACGCAGCATATCTATTGTAATATGTATAATGTATAATATCTATGAATCTCATCGATCTCATATAAAAAGTAGATACACAATCTCATACAAAAGTTCACTTAAAACTGTCCACAGTCGTGTTTACGGAGTTATAGCTGTGGTTATATTGATTTGTAATATGTAATTAAATTTGTGTTAAATGTAATGAACACATAATATATTTATGCAATCTTTTTACTAAGATTGTACCTAAAGCCATACGGTCTCATGACTGGATTTAAAAGCACACCCAAATGTTCAAGTGGGCGCTCATTTCATGAGGACATTTTTTGACGCTGATTGTGTATCTACTTTTTAGATGAGGTCGATGATGAATCTTTATCATTGTTTATGTATCTACCGACTACCGAGGTGTCGCTACGATGGTCCCTGCGTACTTCCCGTATCTGAAAAAGTTCATCAAATTTTTGTTTTCCGATATTTCCGAGATCAAAAGGTTTCTTGATTTGACTCTGTCGGATAGGGGACCGTACGCAGCTCGGGGCCATCGGTTTAGAGATGGTTGATTGTTGATGTACTGTTTATAATTACCAAGAGGTTTATTCTTTCTTATTTATAATAAATTGTCTAATTTAGGGTGTTCCTACATTAATTTTATAATTATTATGTTACTGTTACCTGCAGCGCAGCGCAGCGGAGCGAGGCTGCGGCCCGCCTCTTAGCATAATATCACGTTACCATAATCCAGTACTTTATTTACGGGATCCGGAGTACCTAAATGATTCATATCTTAGTAAAATATAGCTTTATCGCTTAGTTATTTTCACGTTGTACTTAAATATGTACTAGTTCGCTGTTGTTCAATTATAACAATGCACAAACGCATAATATCCAGTTCGCTGCGGGGCCGGCTCGCTCCGCTCCGCTCTCACGCTGCGTGATGTCGTCTTTATAAGGCTCGTATCTGTCGCTTTATCTGTGGCCAGTTGAGAGCGATTTTTCGTGAGCCTTAAATAAAATTATAGAGAAATATTGATAGTTGTAACTTAAGAACACTTAAGTAATGTTTGTTTGTTTGTTTGTTGAGTGCTATAGCAGTATGTACCTACTTAGTAAGTAACATTCCAGTAACGAAATCAATCCATAGTATATCTGTTAACTTAGAGTGCCACTCCATCGGTTGAGAAGCGACAGTAATCGAGCGTTCTATCTCAGATTTACAATAACTCCGTGTATTGGTTCCTACTCGGTGGAGTGACCCCTCTACTTATTGTAACTGGTGCAATTTTAAACTTTAACAAAAGAGAGTTAGAGCTTACAATAGGCGGCGACCTGTAGTCGCCCGCGGCAGTAATGTTCCACAGTTCGATGAATAAAAGTGAATATTATGAAAACATTACTGTGTTATAATTTAAGGCCCAGCAGTTTATTTTTTAAAACCGAAGTTATCTCAAAACTGATTTAGTGTTATATTATAGGTATACCTAGCTATGAGAGTTTTCTTTGCACCTACGTAGGTTACGTAAGTTGGACTGTCTCTAGTTGAAATCTGGTTTTATGAATGGTATTTGTTTACGAAGACCAGCAGCACAATAAATTTGAATAATTCAAATCTAATTGAAACAAATTGCTAATGTTATTAGGTCTTCACTCGTACTTATGTATGATAAACAAACTGAGCGGCAGATTTTACAATAATGTCCTCTATAGTCTGGTAACAATATTGTAGTCTTTAAGTCCGAAATTTCTGCAGAAACTTTGATAAATGTATCCCAAGTTTTTCCTTATAACATCAACTAAGTAACATTAACTAACAATTATCTACTTTCCTTAACATGTGAAAGTTCTATCAAAATAGGTGTAACCGTTTCAGAGATTAGTCAAATCAAACAAGACACAAAAATAAGAAAATTGTTTGTGGTAGGTATAAGCAGTTATCATATTATACATATACTCTTATATGTAAGTAGGTAGGTATTTAGGGAAAAAAACTGTTATTCTAACATTACAAACAGAAACTTTAAATTTAAGTATATGTATGGATATTCAAAGTAACTAATTTTTCGCTAGTCACACATCGCAAACAGTCTCCTTTCGATCGATCACGAAAAGAGAAATAAGCGCTTGAGGCCAGCTTCCTTCGTCAAGTTGACAAACTATATGGTCACGAAAAATTGGACTTTTGACTTTTGAGTGGAAGATTTTTGGCGGTTTATGCGTTAACGTTCATAGATTAGATTAGATTAGATTTATTTATTTCGCTTTAACATCATTAACAGTATATACATAATATACACAGTGTTATTCGTCAAAGGGATCGTCATTAAAATTGAAATATAAATAGAAACAATAGGTATGTCAATTTAAATAATAGGTACATGTCAAGAATTTTACATTAGATAAAACAATAGATAAAAGTATACACAGTGTAATTAAGCAAACTTCATTTTTAGAAAATCGTCAACAGAGTATAGTACGTTATCCAACAAGAGGTTTTTCAGTCGGCGACTAAATGTTTCGTCATTGTTTTCATCGCGGATGTCCGCAGGGAGGTGTTCGTAATACGTGGGACCGATAACGCGAGGGTTTTTTGTAGCGAGTTTGGTGTGACGCGGCACTACCATAAGTCGCCCTTCGTTACGTAACTTATGTGCTCCACCTTGCCTGCGTTGAAAACATTGAAGATTTTGTCTTACGTACATAATAATTTGAAACAAGTACAACGAATATAATGTCATTATTTTATGCTGTTTGAAGAGGGTTTTACACGAATGTCCAGGTTTCACAGAGGAGAGTATTCTTATTGCTCGCTTTTGTAACACGAACACACGATCTGAATCCGTTGAGTTACCCCAAAGGATTGTGCCGTACGACAGCAGTGAATGAAAATGTGCGAAATATGTCTGTTTTAGCACACTGTCCGAGATAAGGGGCCTAAGTTTTCGCATTGCATAGGCTGCACTACTTAGTCTGTCACATAAGGTCTGAGTGTGTAGTTTCCAATTTAAGTTGTTGTCCAGCGTAAATCCAAGAAATTTACAATTGTTTGATAACGGAATGGAGCTATTTATGCAAATAGGGCGTGGTACTGATCTCCCAGAAAAAAGTACTACGTTTGATTTTGTTAAATTTAATATAAGGCCATTACATGAGAACCACTGCTGCAATTGCAAGCGCAACTTTTCAATTTTGTCGTTGAGTAGCTCATACGTAGGGGCGCATACAACGACAGTCGTGTCGTCGGCGAACAGGACTATCAGGCCATCGGTGATGAAGGACGGTAGGTCGTTGACAAATACTAAAAACATGGTGTTTCCGAGGGCAGATCCTTGCGGTATGCCCACCGTTACTTCACCCACCGCAGACCTGACCCTCCTTCGTCCACCGTCACATATGATCTCAACGGTTTGTTTTCTGTTTTTAAGAAACGACTTTAAGAGATTTAGATTGTTATTTTTTATTCCGTAATGATGCAATTTTTCCAATAGCAGGTCATTTTCTATGACATCGAATGCTTTCGAGAGGTCACAGAAAATTCCGGCCGTTTTATATTTTTCGTCTATTCCGGTTATTATCGAATCTACAATTTTTTGTGCAGCACTAGTGGTTGACTTATGTTTTCTGTACGCATACTGCCTATCCGATAACAAGTCATTTGTTTCCAAATGTTCCATGATACATGTAGATAATATAGACTCAATGATCTTAGATACGTTTGGCACAATAGTTATAGGTCTGTAACTATCTACTTTGTCTTTGTCGCCTTTCCCTTTGTATACCGGACAAACTCGCGTACATTTTAGAACATCAGGGTATATTCCTTTTGAAAAAATATCATTAATTAAGGTGACTAGCACGTCGGATAGGCAGGGCCAGATGGATAATAAAATATTAACTGAAATGTCATACAAGTCAAGAGTGTTCGGTGTCTTTAACATTGATTTTAATACTCGATCAAGTGTGTCACGAGTCACTATCGGGGATGCCATTTCAGGAACGTTTAGTTCTTGTATATACTTACTTAGGTAGGTCATAGCTTGTTGTCTGTTTGTCTGTAGTGTTAATTTTGAAGTGACTGATAGAAAATGATTATTTAGATAGTCTGGAATTTGGTCAGTTGGTACGTTTGTTCCTTGGTCCGCTAAAACAATATTAGATGATTTATTTTTTGTGGATATCTCTTCATTTACTACACGCCATATCTCCTTGGAAGCATTTTTAGCGGTTCTTAAGCGGTTATCTATATAGGACTTGCGATCACGCAGATTTGTAGATTTTATTAAATTAGAGTAATAATTAACGCATTTTGATACTAATTCATTGGGGTATTGACGCTTGATTTCACAAAAATTTTCGAACATTCTTATATAGTAACTAAGCTCGTCGCTCATCCATGGGACTGTGGATTTCTTTTTCGTAACTACTTTTTTAATTGGGAAATGTATGTCTATATAATATATTAGTACATTAAATAATTTAGAAAACTTGTCACTGATGCTAATGTCAGAACTATTTATAAAATTCCAATTGTAATTTGTAATGTCAATGTAAAATAAACCAATAGAATCGTCCGTGTATAACCGTCGTAGAATGTGAGAGTTTCTTGTCGAGATCGGTTTGTCATTCGATGTTTTTAACTCGTACAGCTGGGCATTGTGATCGCTTATTGCGGTGTCTAACGGGACGACGGTGACGTCATTATCACCGCGAGCTACAACCCCGCAGTCCAACGACGTAATGCAGTCATCAGTCACACGCGTAGGGAAACGAACAATGTTATTTGTGTCATAACATAGCAACAAGTCATCCAATTTATGTCTATGAGAATTGTCAGTTAGGTAATCTACATTTAAGTCGCCAACTAAAATGAACCTTTTGTTTTCGTCAATAATCTTATTTAACAAAATTTCAAATATTTTTAAGAAAGTCTCAAAATCTCCCAGTCCAGTTCTATACAAGCATACAATCAATAATTTCAAGTTCAATATTTCTATTACGCAGAATTCACAGTGATATTCTACTGCGAGTACCTGTAGGTCATGTCGTTGCTTGTATGACACATTATTTCGCGCGTACAGCGCCACCCCTCCATGCTGGATGAGCGGCCGACAATAACTACTCGCCAGTTCGTAGCCTATAACGCCGACACGTGTTATTTCATTGCTCCGGCACCATGTCTCACTACACGCAATTACGTCGGGTGTATATTTGTTGACTGCGATGTTTATAAGTCCAGTTTTGCTTGCGATCGATCTTACATTTTGATGGAGAATAGTGAATTTACGTGTTATTGAACTTGAAAAGCGTTGTAGTGTATCAAGTTTTTGTGACTTCATTTGTTTTCCGGACTTGTGCCCGGATTTTGTGAGTTTTTTGGGTTTTTTGGGACAATAATGTTGAACTTTCTAATAGATACACCCTGTGGCCAGTGTTTGGGATCACGAACATACTTCACAGAGGAAGTGGGAACCTCTAGCTTGAAGGATGCGTATTCTCCTCGTGTCTGCAACTGCTCACACTTGGCATCTTTACACTTGAGACGTGTCATCAAGTGATCCGTAATGTCTTTTGGAATAGTATCCACGCTGAAATTAAATAAATGAAGACATGCCGTACGAGTAGGTGCCGCACGCAAATTGCCCACCTTACGATTTTCTGCTGTCGCCGCGTTTCCACTGGGTATACCTACTGTGTTTTTCGGCATGCTATTTAGGCGACGGGACTTTATATGGTGTTTACTATTTCTATGAGTTTGAGAAGATGGTTCCTTCGAGCTCTGTTCCGAGTTTATCGTGTGCTGGCTTACTGCTGACTCGTTAATACTATCTTGTGGTATGATTCCATATGGTCCAGAGTCATTCAGTGCTGTGTTAAGCACCTGAAGCTTAGCTGGGACCATAGTGTCATTCATACTAATAAGTGTATCGTTGGGATCACGACTATTTGGTAAGTAGTTAAGTGGTAAATTTCTACATATGGATTGTCAACTTGGTTTAATGGAGGCAGGTGTGGTACGTACCATGGTACCAGGTCGGTCGGCGCGACAAGATGGCCGCCGCCGGCGGGGGCGCGGGGGCGCGGGCGCGGGGGGCGGGGTCGCTCACAGCAGCATCGGGAACAGCGTGGAGGAGGTGGTCGGGTTCCGGAAGCGGAAGTCGGACAGCAGCCGCAGCGCGCGCGTGCGCACCGGCGAGGCGCGCGTCTCCCACGTGTGCAGGTAGCCGGCGCACGGGCCGCGGTACGCGATCATCAGGCCTGCACACACCGCGCACCGCGCACTGCACACAACGCACTCACCAACAATGCTAGGTAACCAATGGACCTGGTGCAGTGAGGGACGTCTGGCAGATGTGAAACTTATTTTGTAGAAATAATGAGCATGAAAGGATAATACGGACTCACTAGGGCTGTCCGTCCGTTCGTATGTCTAGCTGCTCACCTCTCTTGAGCGTGCAGTCGTCGTTGCGCAGGTCGCAGTAGGACTGGTACGTCTTGGAGTAGCCGCGCCACGTGCGCCCGCACACCTTGCCGTAGCTGCCGGGGGAGGAAGGGGGGGGGGGGGGGGGGGGGGGGTACCTATGAGTTCGACTTCCACTGGCACACATCCGTAATGCGAATGTGATTTTTTTACGCTTTTTCACGCGTCCCATACACATCGGTCTAAAGTATGACTTATACGTTGTCCCCCTACACCCCTACAGACTCCGTAATTAAAGCGGTCGCGTAAAGACAACATTGATGTTAGTTAAAGTTGACTTGTGACAACCCTAGCCTTGTTCGGAATATTTTAATTTAGCATCAGCCTTCTGAAGTTTTTGGCGGGAATCAAAGAAAGTTCCGTCATTTATTTTCGTGTCGATAAAAATCGTTTTATTGTGTTTTATGCTGCTGTATTGGAGAATAATTTTCACAGTGACTGCTCTTTGTGTGCTCGGTTTCCTCTAAGAGCTCCGAGAAAGTTCTTGCAATCTGTAGTAGGTGCTATTGGCTTGCAATTTCAAACCTTAAAACGATGCTAATTACTAAATGCTAACAGATTTATACAGTAATCTATTTTTTTTACTTGAAACTGGCAAAATGCATTATATGCGAAAGTTAATAAAGAGAAAGGACAAGCATCGCCTACTGTATGTACATAGGTAGATGTACGGCGTGTGTAGCCGTGTACGCCCTCACTTGATGAATATGCTGGGGCAGGCGTTCCCGCACATGCGGGCCGGCGACTTGGTGTGCCGCTTGCGCACCTTCTCCTTCTCGAAGACCCAGTCGCCGCCCGCCCAGTAGGGCGCGTACCCCACGCTGGGGTCGTAGTGCTCGTTCGGGACCTGCTCGATGCTCGACTCCACCGAGCTGCGCGACACAACAATCGTACCTATACTACTGTACTTTAGAGTTGCCAACCGTCCTGTTTAACCAGGACATGTCCTGATTTCTGGACAGAGGTTGTACCTACATTGGTCATCCGTACAACCTCTGAGTATAGATGGGCAATCGAGCCGGTGCTTGGGTGTAAACCAAGCTAAGAACGTCCTCTACCTGCCCGCAGCTAAGTCGACACTCTGCAATATAATCGCTAACGCATAGAAAGCTGGAACGGAATCATCATGTCAAGCGGTCATGAAAAATTGGACATAGATAAGCAATAGTGTGTTAACCCACATTGGAGAAATTTTGAATAAATCGTGTTTTAAAATCATTTATCGTCATTTTGTTTCAGCATTTTTTTATGTTTAAATGATTTTTGGTATTTAAACAATGTAATAAGGTAAACACATAATTAAAAAACGCTCTATAACTCTCAATAAAGCGTTTTGAATCAATGACTTAATATTGTGGGTTAACATATTATTGCTTATCTGCGTCCAATTGTGCTTTTGATTGGACGAGTATAAGTGACCACGTGACGTGACGATACGTCCCTGAGTTATCTATGCGTTAACGAATATGGATAGTCAACTCGGCCAAGGGGGCTGGTGGTCCACCCTCGACAGCCCCTCTGGCTCACCGGCGCAGGCCGGGGGCGGGCGGCGGCGGCGGCGGGTCCCGCGCCCGGCGGCGGCGCAGCGCCCCGCGCGCCAGCACGCAGCGCCGCAGCGCGCCCGCCGCGCACCACTGCGCTGCAGACAAGTGGATACATACAGGAATATTTTTATTCAGTGCGCAAACTTTTACAAATTAAACTTAAAGAAGTTTTAATAAACACCTTTTTTATTTTGATAAGTCTTAGTACAAAAAAGTAAAGTTATCGTAAACGAAATATGTATACTTTGCAATTGATCTATTGGCTACTCTATTCGCCGCCGCCACCGCTGCGCGCGAAGCGCTCGTTCGGCTAGGTATTTACGTGGGTTACAATGTACCGACAGCTGATCGAGGTCGTTCATCCCCGCTGCAACACCGCCACGTACGCCGCACGGTGCACGCGCCCATTGATATTATTACGAATCGTCTACGTTACGGATAAAAAAAGATAAAAAAGTTTTGAACAAATAATGGAAATGTGTTCTATTACTGACACTGAACCACCAAAATTTTTTTGCGCATTGCTTAAAAAATATTCCTGTATTTCGTACATTCATCTGTAATATTTTGTAACCAACTTCAATAGACATCTTTTTTTATTTATTTTATTTTATTTATTTACTAGGAAGACCAGCAGCACACTTAAATTTCTATGTATAGATTCTATATAAAACAAATGGCTAATTATAGGTCTTCACAATTAGACTCACATTAAACTAACAAGACAGCACATAGCGTCGCACAATTTACAGTACAAGCGAAAAATTGCCTAATCACATTAGGGAACGTGCAGGAACTATAGGTGGCAGCACTAAATCGACAAAAGAGACACTATGCGGACAGTAGAGGAAACTTATTAAACTTGTCATCGTGCTTTCGGAAGGAAGATAATAATTGAAGAGATAGTTTTGTTTTCATAATTATGTAAATAAAACTATCTCCTCAATTAGGTATATTATATTTTTGAATAGGTATGATAAAAGTTACAAAATATGGGTTCCGGTCTATCTATATCTAGGTATATACTTATAATAAAACTGTAGAGGTCAATTCTGTACATTGAATATAATATATTCAAAATTAATATTGGAGGATGAATGGTGATCGATACTGATGCCAAAAAAGCAATCAGTAAATTTTTTGTCTGTCTGTCTGTCTGTATGTGCACGCATGGGTCAAATACTAGTGAAGGGATTTTAAGCAAACTTGGTACGGTTGTAGTCCATACTCCTGGACAGGTTATAGGCTATATAATAATTATAATATCATTTATATTAATTTATCATTATTTATCATTTATTTTAATAATAAATATATATCGCTAAGACAAGAAGCAAGTCGGATGAAAATGCGCTTTCGAGCTCTTATCCTCGTATACGTTTACTCAATCACACAAAAACGGCTGAACGGATTTGGATGAAATTTGACGTGCACGTTGTCAGGGGTACAGAGAAGCACATAGGGTACTTTTTATCCCGGGATTCATGCGGGAACTCCGAAATTATCACGGGTGAAACCCCATGGCACAGCTAGTCATCATCAATAATATAATAATTAATGATCGACAGCGTGGCCAAAATATGTCAAAAGGTTTTTAAGCTTTTGAGGCCGGCCATGTACCTATTGGAGGTTGAAGAGATGAGGATGAGGAGGATGATCTAATGAAGAACATGAGGCTGTGAAAACTGGTAAAATTGTCGCACAAACTAAAATATCCAATGTTTACGATAAGAAAATAATCCTTACTAATATTATAAATGCGAAAGTGAGTTTTTGTTTGTTTACTTGTTTGTTACGCTTTTACGCCTGAACGGCACAACCGATCATCGTGAAATTTTGCATACAAGTGTTCAGGAGGTTTATTTACTACTAGCTTTTCGGAATTCCTGAACTCCGGACTGTCCGGAACTTCAAACAGCTAATGGAAAATAAACCCCCTGAAAACTTGTATGCCAAATTTCACGATGATCGGTTGTGCCGTTTTATTTTTTGTTATTTTTTGTCGATGTATTGATAGTTGATACATCCAGAAATACAACAATGAATTGTGATTAGCTAGAATAATAATTTTCACTAGTAAAATTAATCCTGTTTACTTGTCATAAATGTGAATGGCAACTATCAATAGATTCGGATTGGCGACGCCAGTTGGCAGCACCGTCGTTGTGCACGTTCCCTATACCTGCACAATAGCATATATTATTATAAATAATTAATTATGGACAGAAGAAAATATCATCACCAAGCATACGTCTCGCCATCACCACGTTAGTATTGAAGAGATCCAACAGATCATATCTAGTGGATAATCCGTTGAAGTTACCACTCGCACGCAGAATGTATGTGTTTTGCCTATAAAGTTGACGAAATGGGAAGTTTTAAGATATTATTGTTCCTCAAACGTTTGGGTGGGTGGATATTTCTGCCATTATTCATACTGATCATACTTACAGCTGAAAACAATTATGATGAAGACGTAATACAACTGAGGGTTCATCTATCGCCAGAAGCCGCATCCAACTTAGTGTGAGCTGCTGGAGTGTGGCGCCGCCGGCTGGCTCATGGCTGCAGCAATTGTATTTGTAGGTGCTTATATTACTTAGTTACTTAATTTAAACGTTCAAATAAAATATCTACATTACTGAAAGTTCGTACTCGTACGTACCTACATAATATTAAATGTATAAAGATATTGTACACAGCGAGATTACAATACCTATTTGAAACGGACAACTGAACCACGTGACGGACGGCCGCGCGTCGAATGGCGGGGTTTTGTAAAACAATAAAATAAATTAGTCGAATGCAATTTCACGAGTCAGTCGCTGCGGTTATTCTCTACTACTAGGTAACTGTAAGCAAATAAGAATTTTGCTTCACTGTATACCTACATTTTTTTAAAGAGATTGATCACATCATCGATCATATCGCCCTATAACAAATCCTTATCTAGTCTAGTAGGTATATAGCTCGGGCGTAGCCAGGCTTTTTTTTGGGGGTTCAAATTAGTAAATAGATTGTCAATTTGGCTAAGGGGGCAGGAGTGGCACAGTTTGTTTTGGTAGCCTAGCGACATTCCTAGCGACGGAACCGACTCTATCCTCCGACATTGTTATCGCGGCGCGGGGCAACGCAGCGGACACGCTTGTGTCAACAGCGCGGCTCCGGGCTCGTGCAATGTTTTGGGATCCTGCACTATTATGCCTGGTACGAAGATAAACATTAAAGGTGAATTGATGTGAAGTTAGTTGTTACCGCCGCACTCAGAGTCGACTTTAATGATTACTTAGTTAAGTATAGATTTTTAAAACAAAACTGCCGCAATTAGAGACGTTCAGTAAATTAATGTTAATTGGCATTTAATGACATGTAACTTAATTAGTTAAATGCCAATTAACATTCATTTATTAAACTTGACTGATTGCGGCAGTTTTGTTTTAAAAATCTATACTTAACTAAGTAATCATTAAAGTCGACTCTGAGTGCGGCGGTTAGATAGTTAATTTCAGAGGGCAGGAGAAAGAGAGGATGAACGAGAAACAACGCGTGAGCTAGATAGTTAAGATAGACGTAGAAGTCTGAATAATCAGTTGAGGCGTAATTGTAATAAGTCCAACCTTCCCTCTGCTTCCTGCTGAGCATGAAACTGACGAGACGTCTCAGTGAGTTTGTCTGTCATGCATTTGAAAGATTACTATTTCCTCTTTGAATTATCACTTTTTGCACCCGCTGTAATTTCGGAGATAAAAGTTCCCTATGTCCTTTTCTGTACCCCTGACAACTGACAACGTGCACGCAAAATTCCATGATGATCGGTTAAGCCCTTGAGGCGTGAAAGCGTAACAATCAAACTTACTTTCGCATTTATAATATTAGTGAGGATTATTTACTTGTAGGCATGAAATAAATAGGTATATTCCTTGTTTAAAATTACATTAATTATTTTATACTAGCGTCCAAGTAATTATTTTTATCAGCATTTCATGTGAACCAAACTACTGGCTGACAGGGCCACGGCGGCGTTTGCTAATTCGTTGATAATAAATATCAGATAAAAGATTAAGGTATCTATCGTATTAATTATATTGTATGTTGGGTATTTACCAGTAGCAGATACATTTAAAAGATATAAAAATAATTATATAGGTACTTTGAAAGGTGAGGCGATAGTCGAGCCTTTCACCGACCTCGCTGCGACCAGCCCGGTGACGCTCCATACAAATGAACTGATTCAAGTACCTACTCTCCCACAAATAAACACGGCTGGCTTGTACACGTGTACACGTGTTCACGTGTTGTGCCTGTGTGCGTGTCGTGAGGGTGACAGCGAGCTGGCAGTCACTGACAAATGACAATAATTGTCACATGGAAATTCTACATGTGTCAAACTTTCTTAAAAATTTCCAAGAAACTTTCGCGGGGTATGAGGAGGCATGAAATTGGTGGGAGGCGGAGAGTGTCGCTTCTCTATAATCTTTATTCTTCTTCTGTATATTCTTTATTCTTTGCTGCGACGGAGCGATGCACACTCGCTGTTCTGTGGGGAACGGGGAGCCCTTGCTGGGGACGGCCATGTGAAGTTTGTCTGTTTGTCTGTACACGATGGCTCAGGCGACAAACTTAGCAACCCGTTTTTCCCCCTTAGGGGTAGAATTTCCTAAAATCCTTTCATATCGGATGCCTGCGTCATACAAAGAACACACCCTCCAAGATTCAGGTCTCCACGATCAGCGGTTTAAGCTGTGCGTTAATCCGTCAGTCAGTAAGCCATTCAGGACAAAGCATTTTATATGTATAGATAATATGAGTTTGGTTTGTTTGTTTATTTATTTGTTACGCATGCATAAACGGGTGCATAAAAGGACATTAACGTGCGCGCGTGCGTGCAACATTTCATGACGATCTGTTGAGCCGTTTAAGGCGGGAGAGCGTATCTAATAAACAAGCAATCAAACTCACGTTCGCATTATTATGTCGGTAAATATGTATAAGAAGGCTTGTATTCAAGAAAGGAAAACAATAATACGGTGTAGTTATCTATATCTCTACTAATCTATACTAATATTTGAAGAGCAAAAGTTTGTGACTTGTCAGTTTGTGACGTTGTATGGGGTAATCTCTGGATCTACTGAACCGATTTTGAAAATATTTTCGCTACAGTGATCCTGAGTGTCGTAGGATATTTTTTATTCAGGAATACCCGCAGGAACTCCAAATTTCCCGCGGGTAAAACCACGGGGGAACAGCTATCTATACCAATAAAATTCTTTTCTTTCTTTCTTTCTATCTCTAGATCTACTGAGTCTGAACCGATTTTGAAAATTTTTTCACTTGTAGGAAGCTACAGTGATCCTGAGCGACATAGGGAAGGTACTTTTTATCTCGGAATTCCCACGGGAACTCCGGAGTTTGTAAGTTCGTGTGTTTGTGGGATTGTAGGGGTAATCTCTGGATCTAGTGAACTGATTTACGAAATTCTTTCACTTATAAGAAGCTACGGTTATCCTGAGTGACAGAAGATATATACTTTTCATCCCGAAATTCCCGCGGGAACTTCTGAGTTTGTGAGTTTGTGAGGTTGTAGGGGGTAAGTACCCCATCTCTGGATCTACTGAACTGATTTTAAAAACTCTTTTACTTATAAGAAGCTACAGTGATGCTAAGTGACATAGGGTACTTTTTATCCCGGAATTCCCGCGGGAACTCCGGAGTTTGTGAGGTTGTAATCTATGGATCTACTGAACCGATTTCCAAAATTCTTTCACTTATAAATAGGAAGCTTAAGTGATCCTGAGTGACATAGGGCACTATTTATCGCGGAATTCCCGCGGGAACTCCGAAATTACCGCGGGTGAAACCGCGGGGGTCAGCTATTAGTATACGCCGATAAGCAATAACATGTTAACCCACAAAATGGAGATTTTGATACAAAACGCTTTATTGAGAGTTATAGAACGTTTTTCAAATTATTTGTACTATTCCTTATTACATTATTTAAATACCAAAAAATGTTAAACATAAAAAAATTACACAAAATGGCGTTATAACTTTTAAACACGATCTGCTCAAAATTTCTCCGGTGTGGGTTAACACACTATTGCTTATCCATATAATCCATATAATGGTAAACAACGATGTTCGTGAGCCAGTAGACGGTGAGAGAGCGGCGCGCGCACGTCGTGCGAGTTGCGACCAACCGACGCGACGCGACGCCCGCGCCCCAACGCCGCGGTTTTTAAACAAAAAAAAACATTTTAATTAGTGACAAATTATTATTTAAGTTTGGTTATTGATAATCAGTATATGTTTTTTCAAGTATTCAGTTTTATCTTCACCATAATATTATCTACATTTTCATCGGTTTAATATTATATTAATATGAATGTATCGTGTAAGTATAATTAATTATTATTACTATCCTGAATCATCTAATACTTACATCTTCTAATATATAACATTCTCGTGTCACGGTGTTTGTTATTGAACCCCTCCGGAATGGCTCGACCGATTTTCGTGAAATTTTGTGTGCGTATCGGTTAGGTCTGCGAATCGGACAACATCTAAGTATTTTTCATCCCCCTAAAGGGAGTTCTTGCGGGAATTCCGAAACTAACGCGGGTATTAATTTGCTTTCGGAGAAATTGTTAAGAAGCCTTATGTTTATGTAATGAAGGTCCAGTCGGCGCAGGAAATAGCTTTACGAGTAGACTATACTATCGGAATTGTCGCATTAATAGAAAATAAAAAGATATTAAGTATTTAAGATTATAAAAATGAATTGCTGTTAGTTTTTCATTGTTGTCTCGCTAAAACTCGAGAATGGCTGGACTGATTTGGTTAATTTTGATCTTGACATATTTGTAGAAGTTCAGGGAAGGTTTAAGAAATAAATTAGGCTACTCTGGAGTTCCTGCGGGTATTCCAAAACTCACGCGGGTGAAACCGCGGGGCACAGCTAGTATAAGAATAAAAATATTATAACTAAAATAAAAGTTTGGGGCAAACCGCAACTGGACCAGACGGCATTAAGTGAACTTAGTATAGTAAACAACCTAATATTATTTGACACTTTTCAAATGGCAAGTGAAGCTGCCTGCACTGATGCCGAGTGCAGGCTCCGCTCGCGCTCGCGCTAAGAGCAGTGAAGACAACCCGCGATGTGTCCAAGGAGCCAGTTCACATTTCGCAAGTAGTGGGCTCATCGAACTGCGAACTAACTCCTCACTGTCTCGTCAAACGAGTTGAACAGCTACCAGCCCCCCTAGCTAAGTTTAGGTACAATCCACAAGTTACGAGAGAGAGAACAGAGTTACGAGTCGTAACGTCGCACGGTCACGTGAAAGCATCCGTCCAAAAATCCAGTTTAGTGCGACCACGTGATATGATGACTCCGTTCCTTAGTTTTCTATCCGTTAACTGTTGTAGACTGTCAACTTGGCTAAGGGGGCGTTAAGTTTGCCGAGATATGTACTCAGCTAGTCTGACTCGTTTTTCAAGTGTTCCGATCGTGGACACACAAAAATAGACCTCAATGATAAATCGTAAAGACTATTTTAAGAGCAGCACTTTCCATAAAAACCTAACTTTTTTCGCAAAACGTTTCTTAAAAGGCATCTTGTGCACAAGACCACAACATACGTACATTTTATAAAACAAAGTCCACCGCAGCGTCTGTCAGTCTGTTCGCGATAAACTCAAAAACTATACTGAACGGATGCGGTTTGCACCAATAGATAGAGTGATTCAAGAGGAAGGTTTGTAAGTACGAATATTTACTTACCGCAGTTTCAACCGCGGGGGGCAGCTAGTTTACTGTATTTTCCTTAAACCTGTCTTAATGGTTAATGCATACAATGCGAAAGTCCATACAAAGTAAACCAGACTATTTCATTATCACCATCAATTATTGCAGCAAAATGCATCAATAAAACAATGTTAGAGTAGGTTCGTATAGAAAGTTTCAAATAACAATTATAATCTCTTATTTATATAGGTATAGTATAAAAGATAGAAAACGATTGCCACATGTATCTATGACGGAGCATCACTCGAGAAAACCTACCATCCTACCATCGATGTAGCTGGTTTTATCAACTGATTTCACAAAAGAAGGAGGTTTTATGTTCGACTACTTGATTTTTAGGGCAAGGTTTGAAAGAATATTTTTGGATAATCCACACTAAAATTTGGACAATATTTCCTAACGGTCGTTTATTATTATGTAAACGAATCTGAGTACAGTCCGAGGAACTGTTAGCTATTCTGAAAAAGCAAATCAGTCAAAAGTCGTCCACAGCTGGACACAGGCCTCTCCCAAGGATCGCCACAACGACCGGCCCTGCGCTTCCCGCAGTTTAGATAATAATATTATGTGCAAATAATACAAAAATGAAATCTCAAAGCTGATTTAGAAATGTTTTTGCAAATAATGCTTGTGTGAGTAGCACTGCAAGGCCCAAGACTTCATTCCCGAGTCTAAGGGACTCTTTCAAATGCCACCTCCATGGCCCACACTTCTCCCCCATCGGCTGCACTCTACGGAAGGTAATTAAGTGGCGATAAAAAAGCGCAGTGGCGCTGCGTCACTTGACGAAAGGAATCTCCAACAAATTATGATAAAGCAAAAAGATGTGAGTTATCGCGAAGCCAATAAACTACGTAGATACATAGTATATGGCAAATTATTATGCACTGAGCAAACAAAAGTACGAAAAGTGACGTAGGTAATGATTATTTTATTCATGATAGAAGGCAAAATTTTGTGTAAAACTACTTTTCGCGATATTAATTGGAGCGTGCGATGCCAACGAATCCTTTTTGTTTTATAGCTGATTACCTACTTTTTATTTTTAATTCCATTCATTAATTAAAAATATGTGGTTTAAAAAAACTAAAATACAAGTTTTTTTTAGTTTACTGGTGTAGTTTACTGGCCACTAAAGAGTTCCACTATCTCTTGACTCCATCATCACATCATCTCGAAGATACCAAATTATACCTGCACTAGCTGTGCCCCGCGGTTTCGCCCGCGTGAGTTTCGAAATTCCCGCAGTGACTTCAAAGTATCCTAATTTACTCATACATACTAAAAATATATCTTTATAATTATAATTTCGAAGTTCCCGCGGAATTTTTCATACAAACTTTGCAACCCCTTTTCATCCCCTTGGGGGTTGAATTTTCAAAAATCCTTTCTTATCGGATGCCTGCGTCATACAAAGAACACACCCTCCAAGTTTCAGGTCTCCACGATCAGCGGTTTAGGCTGTGTGTTGATCCATCAGTCATTCAGGACAAAGCATTTTATATGTTAATAGTTTGGTCATCTTTCAACATAATATGTAGGTTAAAATTTACTTAAAAGTTTCATCACATTGTGCGTTAGTTACAAGTGTAGCCAATAAAAACGTAATAAACAATATAATAACAATAAACTGCCTAAATACGTAGATTATAATCACTACATTTTCTTTGTTTCAGATAACAAATAATAATGTTTCACAAATGGAGGACTTTGTGACTGTTGAAACTGATAAATAGTGACAGGTGACGGCTGAACGATTAACGTAGACCGGCAGTGAATACGTGAATATATTCTGTGGGGCTGAAGAACACAGAGAAGTGCTTAGGTGTTTGTGGTATTGAGTGCGGGGCGTTGCCGCGTTGGTTGGGCAACGAGACCCCTCTATAGTCTCTACCCAAGATGGGTTCAGAGTCGATGGAGGGAGGGCGGAGAGAATCCAACCTTGTGAGTATATTCTGTGATGAGTTCAACCAACATGGTCGAGTTAATCCTAGTAATATTATAAACTAGTTGTGCCCCGCGGTTTCACCCGCGTTAATTTCAGAGTTCCCGCGGGAATTCCGGGATAAAAAGTACCCTATGTATAAGCTATATTATTGTAAAGTTTCATTTAAATCCTGCATTCGGGAGTTTTTGCGTGTAAGAGTAACAAACATCCATCCATCCATCCATACATACTTACGAACTTTCGCTTTTTAAACAAGGAAGTAGGAAGTAGGATGTGAAAGTGTGGATGTTTGGATGTTTGTTACTCAATCACGCAAAATCGGCTGAACGGATTTGGATGAAATTTGGCATGCACGTTGTCAAGGGTACAGAGAAGGAAATAGGGTACTTTTTATCCCGGAACTCCGAAATTACCACGGGGTGAAACCGCAGGGCACAGTTAGTATCCTATAATTCCTAACCGAACTAATATTATAAAATATGCAAATATGATTTTGTTTGTAACACCTTCACGCCTTAACTACTCAACTGATGCTCATGAAACTTTGCATAGCTACATGTGATCAGGTGTACCTAGGACATGGGCTCAGACGAAATAAAAAGTCTTTATTTCGTCTGAGGGACATGGGTAGATACTTCTAATTCCGTAATTCTCGCGGGAACTCCCTAATTAACTTGAATGCGGGTGAAACCTTAGGGTACAGTATTTAACAATGTTCATTTATTTTGTTTATTCTTCTGTTTACAAATGACGTCATCAGTGGAGAAATTTTACTTATACTTTAACATGGTTACTGCCTACATTTGCGAGGACTCCGACACTTTATTTAGGTTAGGTATAGGCAGCTTAACTTTGAACTGTGAGACACGCTTTTACGGATTTCACACACCACAATGCATTTTCTATCCTCGGGATTATTCAAAATGGATCCGTTTGTATTCAGACGAAACGAACAATCTTCCCGCCACAAAATATTATGTAGATACCTATTACATTACTTGCCGTTAAAATTATATACACTCACGATGTCACGTGTCTGTGTGTCATGAATAACAATGAACGAATATACTGTTGCGTTTTTTTTGTTATTATAAAAAAATGTATACCTAACATCTGCCGCGAGCTCAAGAGCTGTGATCACCTTCTATAGGTGAATTAAGGAAAAAACGGCATATTGTGTAGATATCGAGGACTCGTTTGTGGCTGACTGTGACTGACACACACCCAACTTTGTTTACAAATCATTATATTACTTACTACGACTTTCGTTCCGGTTATTTGCACGCCCTAACAAGCTGTAGACTAAAATAAACCGAAGATTGATTTTATTATAAGCGCTGCATAATATTCGTTTTGATCTGAAGAAAGCATTCGACACATTTCGTCGCGATGTATTTTAAGGAAATAGTACATTGTTATCCTAGGGGTGAAAGTAACGAGGATAACACTGTGCTTTTCATTACGAATGCAAGGAAAGTCAATATAAAAATAGGAATTAGCTAAAGAAAAAAATGAGTGAATTTTATTTTACATAAATCATCCATTAAGTGTGCTACTGGCCAGTAAGTATGCCCCCTATGACATAAAAAAAAACTTGAGTTTCTGAGCGATTCTTCCTAGGGCTGAAAAGTGTTACTTTCAACCCGCTTCTCAGGCAACTTCAGACCTACTTTCCGAGTATGAGTAATGAAAAATAACTTTATTGGTTAAATATGATCATTAATTATTATTTTTAGAAAAATTAGAATATTTTGATATGATAAGTACGCAGTATGTCCAGGACGTTTGGGAGTTAAGACACAATTGTGTAAGATCAACTTCTGAGGGTGTCCGTGTGTCTCGGGGCAGTATATTGGGGCCACCTTGCTTTGTGGTTGAATTTATTTTAATTATTGTAATTTGACTGTCTCTAAAATATGCAGCATGTGCGCAGATTCATATAAATTTAACAATGGGCCAAGTGTGTTGGTTTGTCCCGACGACGCGCGGTGCAAGGCCTTCGTAGAGCTAACGACGCTGAAGGCTCCTCGATAACGTTGACAAACGTAAAACGAGAGCGATAAGGGGCGTTACTATCGTCTGCTGACGATTAATCATCTAACGTAACTACAATAGTTACTGTTGAGCTTGAGGCTAATTTCAACTAGAGCCTTTTGTGTCTGAAAGAACAATATTACCAACTTACCTACTGGCCTCAGACTCGCGGCTTCGTTATTTATTCATTTAAAATACAAAACAGATTATAATCTTAAGTAATCTTCGATCAACAATACCAAATTGTTGATCGAAGTATATAATAGACAAAAGTACCTATAAACTAAAAGCCAGACAATAATATTTTATTTCAATTCAATTTCAATTTGTATCCATAGTATGCTTAAAATTGCTTTAAATTAGGTAATCAGAATTTATGCTTTATATTTGGAAAAGTGCTTTCCATGTGATACACCTAAACTTAGGATATCCCATAAATGATGTCGTGGGAATCGAACTCGTGGCACCGCAATACTGCTGGTACGGTGGTCGCTCGTTAACCACTAGACTGACAGTGCTGTCATCCTTCAAATTATCACGACTCCTCTTGATTATGATGAAACAAAGTCTGTAAAAAAGGCAACAGAGCAGATCAAATTCTATTCAGTTCTGTTCTGCGGATCGCAGCTGTAGTTGTAACAACTATAACCGTATCTGACTCTCACCAAATCTATGGAATGGAACTCGTGGTAAGGACAAGTACACAATAGTGGCAGAAAACAATTAGTTAACTTTAAACAGTTCGCCTTGATTGGGTTTTATGTTCGTCGGGTATTCGCTTGTAATAAATTCAAAAAAAATAACTAACTCGCTTCGAATGTTCATCACATCTTTAGGTACCACGTTTTAAATAAATAAAATAACAATTAAATCAGCTCTCCGGGGACCGAATAAGGACATAAATCGATTTAAAAAAATCTCCTGATCTTTTTGAAGTTGGTTAAAAATACACTCATTATATTTTTTTATCCTTGCGTTGATAAAACTGCTTGTCATTGAGCGACCTCCGTCGACCGACCGATGTAGCGCTGCAACCAACCGTGCAAAAGAGGTATCTTTCATATTTATGTTTAACATTAGGTAAGGCCGATCCATTTTACAAATTGACGGATGCGAGGTTAATTCCGCGTATTTGTCAAAGGTTTTTTTTCTATTGCAAAAAAATCGGTAGGTATATGATTGTCCTCTTTATTTACTCTTAAACTACAAACTACTAGAGAATGCCGCAAGGCATTAAGTTCGCCATTTGTACACACTGTGCAATAAAGAATAAATAAATAAATAAATAAAATAAATAATAATATTAAATTTATTAGTATTAATACCGTTGTTTCAGAAGCCCAATGAGAAAGAGGTAGAGATGGCTGAGGTCGGGGACAAGAGCGGTGCGAGAAACGGCAGCGTGAGTTGAATGAACTACTAGTCTCCGCAGACCCCAAACCACAGACCTTCCGCAACACGCAACTAGCGCTAAGACTCCGCAATAAGCTATCAGCTTGTGTCTTGAAAACCATTGACTTTAGAGAATGCCTAATGCACATACCCTCACAAAATTTACCACTCTCGATTCTCGAGACAGAGACGTAACGATTGTGCGATCAATACTTGTCGTTATTCAGTAGGTACCTGTGTCTTTAGTGTCCAAAGCGCGGTGTACTAAAGATGCTGGAAGCTTGGGAAAGGAGCTACTCTGAATTCTAGAAAGAAAACTGCTGACGTACGATCGCTTGGTCTCTCTTACACTTTTCCGCCCGTATTTACCTGGAACGCTCACTGGTTGGAGGGCGAAGTATATAGACTCGATTAGTGCAAAATACCAATCTCCCCTCAGGTAGTGCACGAGCTGCTCGCCCACGAGCCGTCCGGCTGGCTGGAGCAGACCGTGTCGAAGGTCGGCAGCTCCACGTCGCTGTTCCTCAAGGAGAACCGTTCAGCGATGAGGACACTGATGGTGGTGGTCTCCAACGGGCTGGTGGTCGCTTTCTTCTTCGTCTGTTTCTATCACTGGCTGACCCTCAGTGAGTTCATATGTGGCCTTTTGTACATTATTAGAATTTTTTTTTGTAAGAAAAGATGATTAGTATGCGCGTGTCTAATCCGACGTAGGAAAAAACTTCTTGTAATATGTATGGTCTCACATAACAATCAAAGCGACTGGATGACTGGATGTTATAAGTCATTTCTTATAAGACATATTTTCTTATAAGATACAAGAAAAAATTCGTATTAAGTGCAAAAGGCCTAACTGTTGAAACAATGGGTGATGTAGAATATTATTAGACAAATAGCGAGCTCACTACAGCCTTGATTCATTAAGACAAACGTCATTCTTGCTCATAAGTCATATCACACGTTTTTAACACAATTTCCAATCCTCTATAGCTAAGAATCCCAAATTCTGTACTTCTTTTCTGATGAAACCATGTTTGGGTAAAATAATTTTTGTGGGGCGGTTCTAAGCGTGGTTCTAAGAACTTGACGCTGACTTAATGTTGTATTCCACACTGGTTAAAATTTTTAAATTTAATATCACCCGATGTTAAGCTAATAATAATAATTTATTACACTAGCTTTCAGGAAGTACAGACTCCAAAAGTCAAATCGATTTTATCGTTAGTCAAAATTCCAGTTCCTAGTGATAAGCAAGAAGAGCAAAAATAAAAATGAAGCACTAGTTCTAGTAATCCTGATTAATTTAATGTAATTCCTTGTCAAACAAATCCCACATCCTCCAGACACAGAGCCGCTGCAGCTCTGCTCAGGGTTTGGCAGCTTGATAGCGCTGCTCACCATCGTGTACGGGTTCGTGGTGTACTTCCTGGTGGTGAAGAGGTACTTGGGCAGCTGGTTCCAGAGGACAGTCTGGTCGAAGGTCTCCAAGGTGGCAGCAATCCTGTGGAATATACCGTTAGTTTCTTATGAGAATCAAACTCTGTACTTTTCCTGTATTAGTATATATTCTTAACACCTCCTGGACCTGGACCTCCTAAATGCAAGAGATGCAACATGACAATATCAGGAATAATCTTCAGATGTTCCATTATGTAGCTAATAGTGAAAAGCTTACCTCATGTCAAGTTTTTCTAATAAATAATATGCCGGTAATCGTTCGATTTCGGGCTGTGACACCAATGTATTTTATAGAAACTTGTCTTCAACAGAGCGTTCCGATGGTGCTGTCCAATAGCGCTAGTGACTGCAATAGCAGTGTACCTTTACTTCGACACCAGGTCTTCGCCAGAGAGACTCATCTCCTTGCTTGGACTGTCCGTGCTTCTGCTCTTGGGTAAGTCAGTTTTCTGCAATCTATTTTCTAATAGGAAATTTTAGAATGTACTTGTTTGAGATGTTGTGTATAGCCTTGACTTGCATCAGGGCATAACCTTCCACAGTGGGCATGTATAGACCGCGTGGATCGTCGGAACGGATTAGTCGTCACCACAAAAGAGGGCATAATTATAATGCTAGAACATATGGATCTGAACTTGGACTCTAAACAAAGCTTATATACGTACTATGGGTACCAGACAAACAATGTGCCACAGCCCACACATTTACCCTGATGTGAGGATTGAACCCACGATACCCGGCGTAGCAATCAGTTATGACACCAACAGTGCTGTCATCCAGTTGGTATCCAGGCTGTTTGACAAGTTTGAATGAGGTATCCAGTTGAATGTGCGCATGGCGCGTTGGTGCAGGGTTTGTGTTCTCGTCGCACCCCGGGCGCGTGAGCTGGCGCACCGTGCTGTCGGGGCTGCTGATGCAGTTCCTGTTCGGGGTGCTGTTCATCCGCTGGGAGCCCGGCCGCGCGGCGCTCGAGTGCTTCTCCAATAAGGTTTGACCACGACCCTATGTAGTCTGCTTGAATAATGTTAGGGAGTTAACCATGACTCGAAACCTTCGCAGAAGTTCCTGTGTATAGAGACAGAAAGTGGACAGGACTGCTTTCTCCCAAGCTTAGTCAACGTCTATAAGGAGATAAGAGAGCCTAAAAAATAGACTTCTTGTATTTATTTATTTACTAGCTATGCCCCGCGGTTTCACCCGCGGTAATTTTGGAGTTCCCGCAGGAATTCTGGGACAAAAAGTATTCTATGTCCTTCTCTGTACCCCTGACAACGTGCATGCCAAATTTCATTCAAATCCGTTCAGCCGTTTTTGCGTGATTGAGTAACAAACATCCACACTTTCACATTTATAAAATTAGTAGGATTGAGGAAATATGCAACTATATTATTATACACTTTATTATAACTGTTAAAGTTTTCACGTGACCTTTACATAATTGGGTTAGGGCAGGGTGGCAGTTGTAACCCAAATTGTTGAAGCGGACGTCTTGGCGACTGACGTCGGTGATGATGTGTTCGGTACATGATTCCACCATTTTGATTTTGCCTGATAACTCTCGATGTGTGCAGGTGGCTACGTTCCTGTCGTACGGCACAGAGGGCGCGGCCTTCGCGTTCGGCGACCTGCTGGTGCGCCAGGAGGGAGTGTTCGCGTTCAGTGTGAGTGATAACGCCAGCAACTGTTGCTTCTTCTAAGATCTTTAAAATAACCGTTATTTACGGCAGAGAAATCCTCTAAATCTGCTCGACTTTCTTGAAACAGGGGGTTTCGTTAATTCTGCCCCTGAGGGAGTTAAAAGATACGTTATTTGGTCTATCCTTTTCGAATATAACTGATAGGGAAGTCAGAAAACCCCCGGCCAAGTATAGTTACACTCAAATATTTCCTAAACTACTAAACCAATTTTAATGAAACAATGCTATAAGAACCATTTCAATTAAACTGGCGTTCAAACAAAGAAAACTGCATCGAAGTTGGTTCATCCGGTCCCCCCCCCCCCCACACACAGACACGTCAAACTTATAACACCCCGTCGTCGTTTTTGCGTCGGGGTTAAAAACAACACGTGTGAAAGAGTTTTGGTAATTCAATTAAAAAGTTGAAAGGGTGCAACTTCTCTGACCTTTTGAAGGCTTTCCAAGTTGCCCGTCCTTACGACGAGCGTGTGTATCTGTGTGTTTGTGCGTCAGTCGCTGCCGGTGATCTTCTTCGTGAGCATGCTGGTGGAGGTGCTGTTCTTCTGGGGCGCGCTGCAGTGGGCCTGCCTCAAGCTGGGGCAGCTGCTGCGCGCCGCCGCCGCCGCCACCGTCTGCGAGAGCGTCATCTGCTGCGGGAACGTGTTCCTCGGGAACGTGAGGATTATAACAATTAGTACCTAGATACCTACCTCCCACGTCAAGACACGACCACGATCCCCAGGGAAACCATAGTCTCATAATAATGCTGTCGCATCAAATCCGACTCAGTAATCCGTCTGAGTTACACTTGTCTCTTTCGCGCTCTATTCAGGGAGGTTGGAGAGAGGGCGACAGCAATAGACCTGTTGAAACCTATAGGTACCTCTTTAAAAGCCTGAACTAGGTTCAAAAAAAATTTGTTCTTTCTTTATTCGCGACACAGGGAATTTTTTGTTTCGGAAAATTTACGCGAGTGAAACCGCATACAGCACCGATAGTTATTAATAAATTAATCAAAAATCAAACGTGTTTTTTTTGGCGACAGCAATACCTACACACATAAAAGTATTAAATAAAATCGATGCATAATTTATTCCTTTATCCTTATAACGGTACCTACATACAATACAATAGAGATATTCTCATCCCCTAGACGGAGTCGATGTTACTGATCAAGCCGTACATCTCCCTGCTGACCCCCTCCGAGGTGCACACCGTCATGGCGTCGGGCTTCGCCACGGTATCTGGCAAGTTTTCTTGACTATCTAACAAAAACAAATTAAATAACCTACTTACTTACTGGCTGTATGGAATCAAACCCTTTGCTACGATATACATATACTAGGTAATTGAATTAATTTTTCCTTGGTCGTAAATTATAAAAATAATTTGTTAAACGCCGGAAATAATGCATTATACCGTTTTCTGGGGTACAGAAAAGGACACTGGGTACTTCATATCCCAGAATTCCCGAAAGTACCTACTCCACAATTAAACTTGAGTAAAACTGCTCGGAACAGCTTGTAAAAAAACACTGATAAACCTTAAAAAATGTACTTTTAACCCCAGAATTCCCGCGGGAATATCGAAATTAACGTGGGTGAAATTGCGGTGAGCAGCAAGTAGCTAACCTAAAAATGACAGTACCTACCGACGCCTTCAGTTCCCGCCAAAATAAACCCGAGTGTTGCGCAAATGGATCGCATTCCTCAAGGCATTCATTTAAAAGTACTCTGTGAGGCATTCGCGCAACGCAACGCACTCGCAGATCCATGGCGCTGATTGTGTTATAACTAAATTAGTTTACGCAACTCTGTGAGGTGGATATTGTCAGCTGACATTACTTCACAGCGGGGGGCTCGGATTAGCATCTTTGACCTTAATGGTTGCAGAAAACAATACATAGAAAGGCGGCAAGGAAGGAAAGGCCACTTGCAGGTTAGGGTTTCATAGTCAAAGATAAATCGGAACTCTTTAATTTTAAGTCTGACCGTTCATACTGTCATACCTACTAAACTTCTGCAATAAACTATTAGGTATTATAGTTATTAAATAAAGATAATAATATCTTTTTATGGTAAGACACTGATGCATGTCTTTATTACAGGTAGGTAAGTTTAAGTATTGAGATGTAGCATTTGCCAAAAACTTCATTCATTCATAGCTTAACCCGTGAGGTGTTAGGCCCTGTCGTATAGTGAAGAGCCGAACAATCTGTATCGTATTGGTGAAATATAAACATAAATTAATATAGCTTAAAAGCTATATTATTTTCTTGTCACAATATTTTGCCGAACTTTTTTAGTAAGTATGTAGCGGGAGCAGGATGGATGATATGGCTCGACCGCCACCAAAGGGGAAGCTTCCCGCCGGGCGAGGTGGTATGCCCGGGGAGCACTGTGGCGGGAGCAGGATGGATGATATGGCTCGACCGCCACCAAAGGGGAAGCTTCCCGCCGGGCGAGGTGGTATGCCCGGGGAACCGCGGCTCCCCGGGCATACCACCTCGCCATATCATCCATCCTGCTCCCGCCACAAGTATAACGCTCAGGTATAACGTATCTCTGTGGGTTTTATGTAATAGTAGATACTTAAGTTTTTTTTGGTGACCGCTTGACACACGCGATCCAGACGGCGTGCATGGTGCTGCCAGGGAAGTACCATCAGTGTTTGTGAAATACTTATAGGATAATGTCAATGAACGAGTTCAACTCACCCGGCAGGAACAATTCTGGCGCATGGTACTGTTAGAGGAGTATCACTGTTTGCCAATTAGGATATTGGACGGTAGTATCTCTAAGTAGTTTGTGGATATTGGCGATGAACGCGTCCTTCCCGCTCGGCAGGCACGATCCTGGCGGCGTACATCGCGTTCGGCGCGTCGCCCGCGCACCTGGTCACCGCCAGCGTGATGTCCGCGCCCGCCGCGCTCTGCTACTCCAAGCTGCTGATGCCGGAGACGCGGCGGTCGCTCACCGCCGTCGACAACATACAGCCCGTGCACAGGTCAGTGGGCTAACAGTGGTCAGCACCACAGAACAAATAATAAATCAAGTAGAGGACACATATAGGTATGTAAGCAGGGCAGGCGCGCCACGCGAGCAATAGAAGTTACGAGCAACCGTTCTAACTTCCTCAAAACTTACTTTGCTCGTATCCCAACTCAACAGTAGGTTAGTATATTATTCCTTTATTCGCAAATTGATTGAACCAAATCTCGTTTCGTTACGTTAAATATTCTTTTGTGTGTTATGAATAGTTTTGTGTATGTACCTTCGAAAACCACCAGGTGGCAATAATTATTTTCATAAGTTGATGTCCTTTCTATCTGTTCTGTGGTCAACAATAAGGATGTTACTCAACTTCGACTCCGAAACCGATAAGCCGGAACTTCCTTTGGATATTACATCTCCGCGTTTTCGACTTCGGCTTCGACACATTTGAATCGGAGGTTTTAATCGGACGTTGATGCGTGTCGCGCGGGGTACCACTCTTTTACTATACGCAATACGGCTGTATGGATGATGATTACCATATCTATCTTCTGCCACCAGCTTCCGACACCTACCACTTCGGTTCCGATAATACTACCTCCGTAACATCCCTAGTCAGCAACAGCATCCTGCGGCCAGTGGATTGTGGGTACGCCCCTGCCACTACTGGGTAAGCATCGCTGTCATGACGATACGTTCCTTTGTTTTCTATAGCGTTAACGATCATAAATTCTCAACTTGGCTAGGGGCTGATATGAGCAAGAAGACGCTCGTAGGACGTTGGGTCAATAGGGTTATTATGCGGCTCGCGCAGCGTGACGTCATAATAGTTTCTGATCGGTGACGTGTGGTCGGGCAGCGAGGACCAGTCGGCGCTGTCGGCGGCCACGCGCGGCGCCACCAACGGCATCTCGCTGATCCTGAACATCGTGGCCAACATCGTCGCGTTCGTGTCCTTCATCGCGTTCGTGAACGGCGCGCTCGGCTACTGCGGCGCGCTGCTCGACTACCCGCACCTCAACCTGGAGTTCATCCTCGGGAAGGTGTTCATCCCGCTGTGCTGGGCCATGGGTGAGCGCTGACGATGAAGGCACATCCGCGACACCCCACACGAGAGAACAGATCCAACTCCCCACTTCCCCATCTTAAATAATACTTCGCACCTTTAGAATTAAAGTGACCTAACTCAAAAATTGCAATTTGTGAGCAATGAGCAGAAATGTTCACATAACATATTACGTCGATGAAAAATGCGATCAACGGAAGTGACCCATTTAAAGATGGTTTTCGAGCTTAATTTATAAGTCAACTAGCTGTGCCCCGCGGTATCACCCGCGTGAGTTTCCGAGTTCCCGCGAGGATTCCGGGACGAAAAGTAGATAGTAGCCGATTCTCAAACCTACTGAATATGCATATAAAATTTCATAAAAATCGGTCGAGCCGTTTCGGATGAGTTAAATTACAAACACCGTGACACGAGAATTTTATATGTATTAGATAGTTTATATCAATATCAACAGACAACAGTTACAGGAATTTTGAAGTGTGTCACTTTAATTTTAAAGGTGAAACTTGTAATTAAAACTATCTATTTGTAACAAATTGTTTTGGTGCTGTGTCGTTTTTCCTGAATAATTATTATCTATATCTGTGTCTACTGCTGCAGGCGGGCTGTTTGTGTGCACACGTGCAGGGTCTGCGTGTGTAAATACTAAACAGTATGAGACCTAATCCTATAAAAAAGTAAAGTTTGTAAGTTTGGATGTAGGGATAATCTCTAGAAATACTGAACCGATTGTAAAAATTATTTCATTTATAGGAAGCTACAGTATTTTTCGCATACTGCGAAGAGTTTCCGCTAGTTAAAATGATAGTTAAAATGAGAGTTTTCTAAAGAGTATTTACAGCTCGGTCCGGCTAATGTGTGACAATGTGTCGCAGGCGTGCCGTGGGCGGAGTGTGAGCACGTGGGCGCGCTCATCGGCCTCAAGACGGTGGTCAACGAGTTCGTGGCCTACCGCCGCATGGGCGAGATGAAGGAGGCCGGTCTGCTCTCTGTGAGTACGGACTTACCACCACTTCATAAAGCAGTTATATCGACCATACCTACGCAGGAGATAATTATGTATAACATCTACACATTGCAGTGAACTAAAATTAAAAATTTATATAAAAGAGCCTTTAAGAAAAACATTTCTTCGTAAGCTTAAACATCAACGCAAATATCAATAGATGGATATGAGACCTCAACTGTCAGGAACGGCCCAACACGTTTCAGATTTTTTGAGAGTCCTTCTTCAAGGTTAGCAGGTGTAATGTTGATAATAAGTACCTAGGTACATTTCAATTATTTATGAAGTCAATGAAGATGGCGCTAGGTACCTACGTGTATGTGTGTGTGTACATGGCACGTGACGTCACGGCGTGATGTGTGCGTGTGTGTTGCAGCCGCGCTCGGAGCTGATAGCGACGTACTCGCTGTGCGGGTTCACCAACCCCGGCTCCGCGGGCATCATGATCGGCGCCATGGCCGCCATCGCGCCCAACCAGCGGGAGACACTCGCCAGTGTGAGTATCGAATACCTCACCACACATTACACCACACACTACACTACACACTATACACTAGACTACACATCACACAACCCACTACGTGCCTGCGCACACTATGCAACTCATCGCTGCGTCTTGTCGCAACGACGAGTTGTCAAGTCGTCGACGCAAGCGATAGCTCTTCGTCCCTAGCTTGTCGTTGCTACTCTGCGACTCGGACGCGGAGCTTTGAACAGAATATATGAAAATTGTAGGCCGCAGTCTGTCATCGCGTCTAGTCGTAGATGTCGATGTCGCGTGTCGCATAGGGTGCGCTGGCTCTACACTAGACTATACATCACACCACACAAGACTGCACTCCACTAAACTAGGTACCTACACAGCACACGTCATTACACTAGACCACACACTATATCTCACTCTACATAACGTACTCTAAACCCATGATATAACACACATAGTAGGTACCCAATATAATATGTATATTGTATGTATACAAGCTATAGAGCCTGTCTTCTCCCGCAGACGGCGGTGCGCGCATTCTTCGCCGGCTGCGGCATTTGCTTCATGACTGCGTGCATTGCGAGTGAGTGTACCGTTATTATAGTGCTCTAAACCAAATTGCAATAAAATAAAATATATAGTTTATCGGAGTCGGACTTCGTGGCAGAAGAGCAAGCGCGGATACACCGTAGTGGGCACGGTGGGCAATGGGCATGTCCACAGTCGTGCCCATTGAGATAATCGACGACAGAAAGCACATGGGGAGGGGGTTCCTTTCGATTCACTTGTAAAAACTTGTCGGAGCCGAAGTCGGCTGTCGGAACCAGAGTTGTAAGATTTACATTATAGTAATTTTGAATAAGAGTTTATTTGTTACGCTTTCACATTTGAACTAGTGAACCGATCATCTCGAAATTTTGCATACCCGTTGTCCGGGGTACAAAGAAGGACATCGGGTACTTTTATCCCGGAATTCCCGCGGGATCTCCAAATTAACGCGAGTGAAACCGCGCGGGGAACAAATCTGTAATAATTGCATTGTAGGTAGTTATAGTTTCTCTTTTATTTCAGGTCTGCTGATGCCGGATGTATAGCGTGCGGTGTTATCTCGCCGCCGCGCTGTGCGACGCCGCGCCGCCGTGTATTAACTAATTAGTTATGTCGATAACGGGCACGCGTCGCACCGCACACGTTCTGTTTACAATGTACAGTGAAAATGTAACATGGTATGTAATCACTTTGGACAGACGTAGAATCTTATTGAAATTGTAATCAAGTTGAACCACTGACGGAACTGTTTAACTGCCTTGTAGTAATTAACAAGGCAGGTTGGTGGAGGTGGAGATTGCACGCCGGTCACGTATTCGATATTTCATTCACCATTCAGCCATTTTGTTCTCTAGGAAAGAAAATTTTGGAGAACAATAATTAAGCATTTTCATTTGGGTTTCCTCATAATTATACAATTAGAAGTTATTTTAATTACCTACTAAAACATTGACTTTGGAAAAATTAAATAGATGCCAAAGTAGTAAATAACAATGACTGTAAATTTTTTAATATTGTAGTTATTTGCATAGCTCCATACTCAGCTGTAAAGGCTTAAAACTGCGTGCAATAATACTTGTATAGGTAAAGCTTGTCTCAACTAGAATGACGCGCCCCACTAATTAGCAGTTTTAGATGTGCAAGATCATGACTCATGAGTGTGAGTGCGGCGACAGTATTGCGCACTTGTGATGAACAGACAGACCAGATTTATATGTGTCGTATCGATATTGTAACAGTTGTGCGTGTGCGAATACGCCCGATGGAGGGGCGCGGCATTTAAGTTTAGGCAAGCTCTACATACTACTGATATTAGGTACTTAGGTAGGTACTTTCTTTCACACCGTGACAATAGTTAATCAATACAATAACTTTGAGTTCAAAACACTTTAATGCTTGTAATGTTTTTGTAGTGAGTATTTATTACAACGCAAAACATGATAAAGGCAGTAAAAGGTAGATAAAAACAATATAGGTAGGTAACAAAAGAATATAATATCTCAAACTTTGGGTGCGTAGATAAGTATGTAGGTATGCATTTGAGTTAATTAAAAAATATCGTTGCATGCTAACAACAATTATACGCACATATTTTCAATTAATTAAAGATTAAATCGGTATAAAGATAAGATATAATTATAGTAGGTACCTATCTATTAATAAATAAGTAAGCAATTTAATTAAGATCTAGTACCTAATAATTAATTATCAGCTACGCGGCAACTCCGACATCTTTTTGCTGTGACTAGATTTTCCCCACCTTACTATCTATCCTAATATTAGATAGAGTTATAGAGTGTTAAAGTCTGTAAGTTTCTTTGGATGTATACGTATAAGTACGATTGTAAGAGATAATCTCTGGAACTGATTCTAAAAATTCTTTCACCGAATTGACCCTGACTGTCATAGGATATCATACCTTTAGAGTTCTCGAGGGAGTCTCGATTTTAGGATGTTATAAAATAAGGCTTAATTACCTCTCTACGATTTTATTTAAGTTAGCTAAGTATTTATTATAATATAAGCTATAACGTAATATGTCGCGGTTCCTGAAGAACTACAACCAAATTTCATAATTTTTAGTCCGTCTTGTAGATTAATAAAAAATATTGGACACGATTTTTTTATTTTTTACGCAATCAAAAAATAACGGAAATATATTAAGTTGAAATGCCTCGTGACGTCACGCCGTGCTACCGTTTATAGCACGTTATTAGGTCAAGAGCCTTCACTCCTAAACTTTAGTGCGTTTTATCTTAGTATTTTTTTAGTAGGTACCTAATTTAAAAAGGAAGAAATACGGGTCTATTTTTTTTACTAATCTACAAGACGGACTAAATAGAATTTTGATTTCCATACCCCGGATACAAGCCTTTATGTTTGACAAAAAAACAAGTTTAATTAATGAGTAAGTATCCGTCGAGCAGTTTTTTTGACGCACGTTCAAACAAACCGATAATCATGTTCAATTAACCTACACCACACGTAATATTAGTTGAGGAACAAATTTGAATTTTAGAAAGTTTTTATGTAGATTTATTTAGGTACCTACATTATTGTAGGTATATTTATAGATATTATAGCTGTAGGTATGTGTATTTCCACAATTATAAATCAACGCGGTATAATAATTTCTATTTGTTTATTGTTAAATATATTTTGTTTTGTAAATAAATCAATATGGTGCTTTTCGTGGTATGGTTTTATTCGGTGATTTGTCGATTTTTTTTATCTTGGATACCTACCTAATAAAATTAGTAAAGACTGACTGACATCATTATTTTCATATTTGTTTTAACCATTTGGTTACCTACCCTATTTGGGACCACCCTTGCGCCTGCAGGTAAATCCTTTTAAATAAAAAAAATACCTTAAAAATCGCTGAAGGAAATATTGCGAGACTTAGGTATTTGCTAACGCTCCGTTCGTTCAAAGAAATACAAATTATTATCCGTGCCGAACATAGGCAGGTGGGTACTTAACTGAGGTACTTAAGTACAAATTGTTTTTTACATCAATGGCGTCGGGTCATTCCCATAGTGGTCCCTACGAACTGGCACCGCGAAATGGTTGTAACAATAGGTATCCATAAAAAACATTCTTTATCACCGTTGCGTTGGGGACATTCGAAGAGCGGACAACTAGGAATGGTCCTCAGGGTCACACCTTTGTCTGAGGATGTCCAAAGGATATTATTTTTTTCTACTGAGCGAACTTCGATAACATTGCTTAAAATTTTCAACTGTACCTACAGATAGGTAAAAACCTCATCCTTTTTAAGGTTAATAAACTAAAAAATGGATTTCAGCCTAGATCTCTGAGAAAAATCTTCAAAATATTTTAAGTAATAGTTAGTAGTAGTCAGTCGTTACTGAACAGAAAAATAAGACAGGCCATAATAATTTCTAGAAGTGACGTCGGAGTTTGAATCGTTATTCATCTTGACACCCAATTGACACCACGGAACATCTTACATTTGACAGGACAAATATTCTCGACCAAATTAAACCGCATCATACGTTGGCTCCTTGAAAAATTATGAGAAGTTATGATACCTCATCAAAATTGTGAACTGTGCGCGAGTGTGCTTTTCTTTGTAGTGTGCAAAATTTTGTGTTTTTCGGTGGAGTGTTATCGCGCATCGATGCACGACAAGCGACAGGCCGCGCTCACCAGCATACCGGAGAAGAATGAAAGCGACGAAGAGGCGGCCGCCAAGTGGGTGCCGAAGCGGAAGCACGAGGCCCTCAAAGCCAAGTACAAGTGCCTCAAGAAACTGTTCCAGATCTACGACGCGAGCGTTATAGGCGTGCTGCCGGAGACTTACCAAGCTCCCTACGACAATGGCTACTACACAGACGATCAGCGGAGCATAAAGAGCACCAGAAGGAAAAAGCGGTCGCACAGAACCAAGACCGACGCTTGCGCGAACACCACGGAGCATGCAGTGTCCAGCGGAGACGTGACGCGCACAAGCGTCGAGTCGACGACCACCGTCAGAGACTTGAACAAGTGCTCTAGAACCAGCGTGGCCCAAGCGCAATCGAACCCAAACTTCGGGCACGGCAAACTCACTGCGACTCGCGGCTCCAACGCTTGCGACAGCCAGCGGGAGTGCGGCTGCACGCAGACCGATGACCCCCCTCACCCACGCATACCCTACTTCATGGTCAACGAGAAATGCAAGCCGTCACGGTTCCAATGCTTCGTACAGAGGTTACTGGGTCTGAAGCCGGAGCGGTATTGCCCCAACTACGTGGTGTCGAGCCGCAGTGGTTACGCGTCGAGCGATGATATCTACAAGGGCGAGAAGCGACGCAAGCGCGGCCTGAGATTTCGCAACTTGCGGCGGCCGAAGCTCTACGCGGAGCCATCCATGAAGGGCGTGAACAGACCGGTTCTGCTGTCCTACGTGCAGTCGGTACAGAGGAACTGTCTCATGGACACCAACCAGCGGCAGTGCCCCATCGTGGGGTGCAACATGATGCTGTATGGTTAGAGGAAAGCTTGTTATTTTAATTCTGTTGTACAAGCTTAAAGTTGGTACAAGCTTAAAATATAGGTAGGTACTAGGTAGGTTATAGGGACCTAGTGTTTGACTAAGTTTTCGGCAGGCGTTGATCGAAAGGTAAAAACATCCTTGTGGAAGTAATGTTCGATGGCACATTGTAGATCCGCATCAGATTTACCCATTTTAATATCCATTCTAGAATCTTCTGTGTTAATAAAACATTCACTCGCGAACTATAGCATAAACTATACTTAGGTATCATAAGTCTTTGGTACATAAATAAATAGATTTCTATTCTATTCTATAAACCTTCCTCACTTGAACCTTGCATCACTTTATCAATTGGTGAAAATCCCATGAAAATCCGTTTAGTAGTTTTTCGAGTTTATCTCGAACACGACAGTCAGACATACATACACACGTGGAAGGGACGTCGTTTATAATATAGTGAGGGTTAGTTATATAATGCCCACGTAGTGCAGGTATTAGTCGACAGGTAACTTTGACTAATTCCCCGACGTTCAACGCAGGCATCATCAACTACAACGACCACTTGAACCTGTGCCACTTCGTGGAGCGCAAGTTCGTGTGCCACTACTGCCACGCGGGCTTCGAGCGAGAGCACGACAAGACGAGCCACGAGCACGACCACCTCGGCCTCGGCACCACCACCGACACCCTCGCCTCCCTCCCCTCCACCGACAGGCACTCCTTAAAACGGGTCAGCGTCACGCAAACCGACCCCGCCTGCACCGACGTTCCCGAAGAGAAACTCAAGAAGATCGTATCCTTCTTCGACAAAATCACCGATTCCGATCAGATATTGACGGAAATCAAAAAGAACAGGCACTCCGAGTCGAACCTCCACAGATGCTCGAATACGGAGACGTTGCAGACGAATAATACGGGGAACAGCAGCGCGTTGGGGAGTGTCCAGTGCTCGGACAAGACGACCGTGAGCTGCGGGAACCTGGCGTGCGGGAAGGCCGGCAGTCAGGCAGGGGAGACCGCGACGACGGGCTGCTCCGAGCGCACGCGGGCGCCGCCCAAGTGTCCGTATTGCGACGAGCAGTTCCAATGCAGGTGGGTACTGGATAAGGCTATTATGCAACGTTTCACATAAAGAGGATGCCAAACTGAAAGCTATAAAAGTATCTATCCTATGACACTCGGGCATATTGTAGGTAGCGTCCTAATTCTTATCAGATGACAGAGTTTTTACGATCGGTTCAGTAGTTCTAGAAATTACCTCTGTAGGTACATTGAAACTTATAAACCTATAAACTTATAAAACTCTGTAAAGGTGAAGTTTTCAAGAGGGCGTGGATGACCAAATTGGCCACGAGACTCTTTTGTGCATTTTTCGCAACTCTTCGAAGTTTCGTATTTGGCCAACCACGCCCACTTGAAAAATTCAACCTGTATAAAAAAGTACTTCAAGGTATAGCAGTTGACTGGTTAAGTTTGAAGTCAGATGGCGCTATGTGACAATGTCCATGCATTATTACTCTGATCATAAGCAAGTGTATATATATCTGCCGTCGCTGATTCGCAGACGCCAGCTGAGTCTGCATGTGGAACTAGAGCACTTGGTCCACGAGAAATACTCCAAGTTCAGCCCTCGCGCTGAGGAGACCAGCTCCCGAGCCAGCGCCCCCACGTGCCTGGTCTCCGGGACCGGCCACATCCCCAGGGTGCACTCCTCCACACTGACGCACTGCTCCGAGGGCAGCGGCAGCTGCGACCCCTCCACCAACATCGTGTACTACACGTCCATGGAGTCGCTGACGAAGCCGGACTCGGCCCACAGGGGGAGGGGCGCTGTCAGCAGCTACACGTGGGAGCCAGGGAGTAGGATTATACGCGTCTAGTCATAATGTGTCTAATTGGAACTGTTTGTGTACCTATAATTTGGAAATTTTATCGTATAAGTAATTTCGACAATATCGTAAAGCTTCGTGTACGTGTTCGTGTATTTTAAACAAAATACTTAGGTAATCATTGTTGATATTATCTTCGATCGCTTGTTTCTAGATGTTCTACGCCGTACGTAGAATCTACGGTGTTGGAAATCGGAATCTATGTATATCTTCCATTTTAAATACGTAGGTACCTACCGTACTTTGTACATTTGTCCTTGTCTCTTGTTGAATTTTTAAGTTTTGTATTTTTTGTATGTTTTTTTTAAATACCTATGTTAATAATGTATTTTAATAAAAAGAGAAAACTTAGCTAACTCTAATTTGTGTTGTAATTCGTACTGTTTTAGATTTGACTAAAGAGTTCGTCTAACGGCTAATCCTATGCCTAATTGCCTACATTGTTAACAAGCTAGCGCAAATTTTTATTATAATATAGATAAATAGGTATTTAACTGCACACCAACTCACCAACAAAACTTATTGCGTTCACACTAAATGAACGTCTACACGAATTAAATTACTTCGCTAAAACTAGTGCCTGATTGAGATTCGCCAGCACTCCCAACCTTGTTAGGTCAGGCGTGAACAGCGAAAACGCGCGGTCTGAGCGAGCGCAGTGAGCGTGCCGCGGCGGTAGCGGTCGACGATGCGCCGAAGTCAGATTCTTTCGGTTTGCAATTTGCATACATCGATTTGTACGTGATGTGAGTATTAGTTGGGACTATTCAGCTAGTGACTATTGAGTAGTAGGTAAAGCCCTCAGTATTGTTGCTAGGTTTCCACGACACAAGCTTATAGCTTGTATGCATGTGGGAGATCAAGCAGGTCTGTGTGTTGTCAACTGTTACTATAAAATAAAACCACACGGCTACAAACCACACGTTTATTTACCGTAGTGTCTATCTATACAATACATGTCTACAACACGCCCACACTTCCGGTTCCGGTGAGATCGCAAACAGCCAACAAACAAACGGCCATGTGCTGGAAGCCACGTTATTACAGAGAAAGAAAAAAAAACAGGTCATACAATTAAAAAACTTTTCATATAAACATAATTGTTAATTCCTTATAAATAATAATGGTATATAATAATATAATGTAATATTATCGGTATTAAACTTAATGATAATATATAAATTTACGCATCTCAAAATCCACTACTACAAGTTCACAATCTCGACTCAATGTCGAACACTCGGGAGAAACTTGTGACTTGAAAACAATTTATATTTGAAAGAGCGCTGGCACTACATTTATGGATTATTATTGTTTCTATCAATTTCACGTATTTTCGGAAAACTCGAAATCAACTTGAATCAAATTGAATAAATATTTAGATTTCCGTTAACTTTTATAATTTGATAAGAATAATAAAAGAAATCCTGAAATTGAATTCTTTGTCAATCACAGACGATTGCCACCGAAATAATATAACAACCTTACCTACTCCATATTTGTGCCAGAGCGTTAAGAGGCGGCATATAAGAAGCAACATGGAAGTATTCACACGTGTTCATTTCTTTGGGTTTGTAAGTAAATCTTGAAAACCGGTTACTTGCATTTGACGTTGCTTATAAACGAACTTACAACACATTACACAGGGTACGTTGCATCGCAGTCGGTTCACGGAGAGAGGATAAATGTGACAATATTATAAATTCAAAGCACACGACAACTGATGTGTAAAATAATAATTATAAGGGTTAAACTCCATTCAATTAGAGTCGAGATCGTAAACTTCTAGTAGCGGTTCATTTTGCAATCATAAAAATCAACTTGGCAATAAATTCCATATAAATATACAAAAACATATCATTATAAAAAACCACAATATTGATAATAAGCAATAATGATCCGTATAAAGATTAAAAAAAAACAATATAATGACTATTTTAGTCTGCATCAGCCCCCCTAGCCAAGTTGACAATGTACATTCGTTACGTAAAATCGTAAATCAAGTCCAGTTTTGCGTGACCAAGTGACATGACGACTCCGTTTTTGGTATTAAATATTGATTGATATTGTAATAAATAGATTATAACAACTGCCTCACAAAATAAAAATTTCAGATGCGACACCAATAAAAGCCCACTCGGGCTTAAGGGTCTTGTAAATTTTGTTCACATACTTGAAAGTAAATAAATAAAATAAAATAAATTGGCTAGAACTTGGCTAGGCAGGATCGAGTACATCTTGTACTTGATATAATAATAATAATAATAATAATAATAATCCACATCACAACACACAGATCTACTCGATCCCACAGTAAGCTATTATTAGCTTGTGTCGTGGAAACCAAGCAAACGTGGTATATACTACATAGGATTACATATATATTATACTATAGATATATATATATACACCCAGACTGGAAAATGGAACCCTGTGTTCATCACACAAAGTCCACCCCCACCGGGAATCGAACCCGGAACCTCTTGATTAGCGGGCAGGCATGGTGACCATTGTGCCAATCGGGTCGCCAAGATATAATATTATAATATCTTTTGATAATATTCGTACACTGAACCGCACAAGTGAATGGATAGTGGCATCTCGCCCCCACAGGTGGCTGTGGCACACCCACATGACTATGACTGGGGAAAACCCGGTGCTTGGGATTAAACCCTGCCATTTTCGAGTTTAAGCCCGATAAAGGGCCGTGAAAGGCTGACTTTCATCGAGTTTAAACCCAAGCACCGACTGATTGCCCACCTACACATGACCCAACTCCCACTCCTCTAGCACCATACCGTGATATTGTACTCGTCTCTAGCGAGGCGCGGCAATCGGAAATGAGAGACTGACGCGTATTAGTTACTAGCTGAAATCCGGTGTTCCCGCGGGAATTCTTTCAGACAAAGTATACTGTGTCACTCACGGATACTGTTCCTGCTTCCTGTCAGTGATAGAATTTAAAGAATCGGTTTAGTAAGACCAGAAATTACGCCTTACATCGAAACCGACATCTTTACTTCATGACTAGCTGTCCCCCGCGGGTTCACCCGCGTTAATTTCGGAGTCCCCGCAGGCATTCCGGATTACAATATAGCCTATGTTACTCGGGGATAATGTAGCTTTCCAATGGTGAAAGAATTTTTGAAATCGCTCCAGTAGTGTTTGAGTTAAATCGTAACTACAAAAATCAAAGCTTTCCTCTTTATAATATTAGTATCTATAGATAATCCTTATTATTGTAAATGTAAAAGTGAGTTTGTTTGTTGGTTACGCTTTCACGCCTCAGCGGCTTAACCGATCACCACGGAATTGTGCATAAAGTATCGGGGGTAAAGAGGACATAAAACACTCTCATCCCGGAATTCCCGCAGGAACTCCGAAACTATCACGGGTGAAACCGCGGGAAACAGCTTGTCTATTATATATGACCATCATCTCATTTCCGCCTCGCACAGCGGCGGCGTCACGCAACAGATCAAACGCGAGTCCACAAGATGGCCGACCGCGGCGGCCATCTTGTCGCACGCCGCCCCCGGCCCCGTCGCCGCTGCCTTCTTTACAAACGAACCAACGATTTACAATAAATTAATATTAACACTTCGGCTGCCCTACGGAAAAACAAAGTAATTGCAGTGGAATAAAGTTACAGGAGTAAAAAAAAGGAAATCGCTTTTTTTAATAAACACACCTTCTATAGTTTTACGATTATCTTAATTTTAACTTCTCTAAGACTAAAGACTTTTTGATGGTTGTGAGTTACGTAGGAACGTCCGTTATGCGTGAAAAGGGCCAAAAATAATAAAATAAAATCCCCTTTTAAAAGAGATGTCAGTTTCTTTGTTTTTCCGCAGGGCAGCCGACTTTCGCTTACAAATCCTAATACATTTCGAAAATAACCTCTCTTTGTTTTTTTTTTATTTAAATTTTAATATTAATAATTTTAACACGATTTCATTCAGCTTGACCTGTAAATAGGTACCTATGTATGTAATGGAATCTTTCGAATCAATTTTCATTCAAACATCTGATGATCATTTTAATCAATGGCGACTTTAATAACAAATAACAATAAAATAATTCGATCCAGTAATTTTTATGTTAGCTTGAACTTGGCTCGACACGCTACTGCGTGTCTAGATCTAAGCTGAAAAAATACCGTGTACACTGGGCCACAGAAGTGCCTGATCAATTCATAAACATCGCTCGCAATTTAAACAAAAACTCCCTTACGTTTACTACTGACAGATGAATGGCGATTTCAATTTCAATTCAACAATGTGCTTCATGTATTGTAAGTATATTGTATTCAACAACTTGTTGAACTCTATGCCTTTTCCAATGAGATCCCACAACTCCAGCTCGACATAGGTCGAGTCGTTGTGTTCGTCACAACAAAAGCCATAAATTAAAGAAGTGATTGTCTATTGGTACAAAAATGTTCGAATGTTCAAGTTACTTTCGGGGCCGATTGTACAATGTATATGGTCACTGTCAATTTAAAGTTAAAAATACTTTTCATTACTCATACTCGGAAAGTAGGTCTGAAGTTGCCTGAGAAGCGGGTTGAAAGTAGCTCTTTTCAGCCCTAGGGAGAATCGCTTTCAACTGACAACTGTCAAATTATTAAAAAAAAACTAGGTCTATTTTCACATTTCTATTGAACCATGTTCCAACTTTCTATACAGCCAGCGCGATGTAAAATTGAAATAACGTAAAGTTTAAGTAGGTATTAATTAAAATAAAATTCACTCATTTTTTCTTAAGCTAATTAATTAATTAATTAAAATATAAATAATATTATTTTATTTTCTTTAATTAATACTTAATAATTAAAGAAAATATTTTTTTAGATGACTTTATTATAATTTAGGTCGCCACAATGTAAATAAAAAATACTGGCTGAATAGCTAGCCGGCCAAAGAAAAAGAAATAGGTGGGAAAGTGTCAAGCGACTATCCAATCTTCACTCATTTTTTCTTTAGCTAATTCCTATTTTTATTTTGACTTTCCTTGCATTCGTAATGAAAAGCACAGTGTTACCCTCGGGAGAAAGTAACTTATTTAGTGCCTCGAACTATTGGCGCCCTCGTTACGCTCGGGCGCCAAACCCCGTCTCGGCACTAAATGAGTTACTTTCACCCCTTGGATAACAATGTACTATTGTTGAGTCGACGTCGATTTTTAACTGGCTTTAATAAAGGAAGTTGTGTTTTTCTATTATTTCTTCACAGATAAGAAACTATTTAACCAAATTTATGATTTTTACCGGTGTAATTTACAGGGTGTAAGCTAAAACGAGGGACATACGGACATACTAACATTAAGTATTCGATACTCAACCCGTTCATCTTATAAAAAATGAGTTTTTTTTTCTAACTTAAGCATAAAAAAAAAAAACATTTTTCACGAAAACCAAACGCGCACAAAACAGACGCGCGCCGAAACATACCCAAAAGTAATCCAAAGGTCATTCACCCGCATGACGAGATTTTTTTTGTTAAGGTTTTCTTTAGTATTTTTTTCTTTAAGTATACCTATTTTATATTTTTATTAATCATATGAAAGTATAGATGAACGAGTTTGAATATGTCCTTTGTTTAAAATTACACATTGTATACACATCTGCCGGGCTAAGATGCGCAAGACGACAAAATTTTATCGAGCCATTTTATCGATTCTCGTCGACATATTGTATGGCTTTGTCGACGAGAATCGATAAAATGGCTCGATAAAATTTTGTCGTCTTGCGCAGCTTAGCCCCCCTGAAAAGGTTTTAGTATAACATAATATTGAAAATTCACAAGGTTTGTTCCATGAACATTTGGTTGAAGATCAGATGAAAATGTTTGGTTGGTTTTAGGTACCTACCTTTTGGTTTCAAAAGTGATGTTTCAATACTTTGGCGACCAACTCCATCATATATATATCCTTCTCTCTCTTGCACAAGCAACGCCACAATCTATCCGTCCCTCTCAGTTGTACTCATCTATTTTCAGTTACAACAGTATCCGTCCGACTCGTACACGTGATATAGACTTATAATACGTAGTGTTTAAATTACGCGTAATATTAATGTTATTATTACTTATTTTTTTTTTTGTATTTCGCCATTTTTTATTTAAAAAAAAATCCCGTTAGCCGAATCACACTCGACCGCAGAATTGTGCGAACTTATTTGATGCCAAAACTGACGTCATGATGATACGTTCCTTGGTTTTCTATGCATTGACGATTATAGATTGTCAACTTGGCTAAGGGGGCAGAATTTATTGCATCCGCATAAATTAGTTAGGGAGTAATGAAAAATCGAAGTAGATTTTATTTTCGACTAGCTGTGCCCCGCGGTTTTATCCGCGGTAATTTAGGAGTTCCCGCGAGAATTCCGGGAAAAAAGTACCGTATGGCCAGCCGTACACGGACTGCTTCAAGCAGTTATGACCGACTGCTTGAAGCCGCGACCGCGCGGTGAACTATAGCCATTCATTCGCTGCCGTACACACGACTGCTCGAGCAGTCGCGACCGCTTCAAGCCGTCAACTACATGATGAAATTCCATCGTGCTGTCGACCGCTCGCGAGCAGTCGCGAGCCATACACTGACTGCTTGAGCCGTCGGCGGCTCTAGAGCAGTCGACAGCTCTACGACCTCCCCCTCCCTTCTCTTCTGGCCTCGCGGCGTCTAGTGTCTCTCTGTCTCGTCTCATTTGTCGACTGATCTTTGAAAATGGAGGGTGTGTGCGATAGTGATGCGCTTATAAGTGCAATTAAAACACATGAAATTATTTGGAACTATAAGCTTAAGGAGCACAGCGACAAAATAAAGAAGAACAATGCATGGGCATGTTGTCCATGTTGTTCTCTTAATTCCAAAATTGGATGAACCCAAAATTTTCTCTTTTGACGTCGCCGCCGTCGTCTCCGCTTGAGCAGAAGCAGCAAAAGCAGTGCTTCCTCGTCAGAATCCATGACTAGACTGCGGTAGAAATTCAACTGCTCGAGCGGTTGGTAGAGACAGCTCGAGCAGTCAAAAACCGACTGCTCAAGCAGTCAACGCCGACCGCTCGAGCGGTCCGTGTACGTCGGTCAGCCGTTAACTGCTCGAGCAGTCCGTGTACGCCCGCTCTATGTCCTTCTCTGTACCACTGACAACATGCATGCCAATTTTCATCCCAATCCGTTCAATCGTTTTTGCGTGATTCAGGAACAAACATCCAAACATCCACACTTTCACACTTGGAGGCAGATAAGCAATAACATGTTAACCCACAAACTCAAGTTATTGATTCGGAACGATTTATTGAGAGTCAGGGAACATTTTTTTAACTATGTGTTTACCTTATTACATTGCTTAAATATGCAACTAAATATTGAACATAAAAAATGTTGACACAAAATGGCGCTAAACTTTTAAAACACGATTTACTCAAAATTTCTCCAGTGCGGGTTAACACACTATTGCTTATCTATGTCCACTATTGACAAATTTACGAACGAGTTTTATTTTGACTTTTTTAGTAGAATTCAAGTTCTATGTTCTCCTCGTGTCGTCAAACTAGTTCGCGCAATTCTGTCGCCGACTTTACTCCGCCCTGTAGTGCCGCGCGACGCGACTGTACTTAACAAAGTATCTGCGAGTATCGATCTATAAGTTCAGAGGTATTCGTTCATTTTGTAGTTTCATTACAATAAAACTTTAATTATTACAACGGAGCAGCGATATTACAATCGCGACTTCCCGGGGACGTCCTGTGCCGACAGCTAGGGGACGTCCCCACCCGGCAGGCGAATTCAAAAATTCCCTGCGAATTTCAGAGGACGTCCTCCACGATAAGTATAACGATTTTTTATTTGTATTCATATTTTTATACGATATCTGACATTACGTTGATATAATAACTTAACTAGGTACTTTGTACCTAGATTCAATTTTTTATACAAATGTTCTGACAAAAACTGTCTTCGATGGAGATAAAAACGAAAAATAAAACTGATTGTCAAAAATATTCTGACGATTTAGAAAAATTCGTTCATAAGCAAACGACACAACGCTCAAACTCAACCAAAAAAAAACCTGTATAAGTATTTCCACTTGAGTTTTTTTTTGTGACGACAATTTTGCGTCTCTGTGTGTATCTGGGGTGAATTAGTCAGGTCAATTTTTCGTTTTTATCTATCGACAACTCTGAGGCAATAAAGACTTGATCCTTATTTGAATCACACGCATATTCCTTATTGAAGAAGAGGATATCCCCGGAAATTAATACCATTACAGTCTGCTAAGACAACTTTCCTGAGGAAATACTTTGTCATCTGATAGAGGGAAATCCATCTTCCTATATCAGAGGACGTCCTCGGTGAGCAATATCGCTTAGTTTTCCCGAGGACGTCCTGTGCTGGATGGTGGAGGACGTCCTCAAACTCTGCGTGACGTCACGGGGACGTCCGCTTTCTCATTGATAATACATTGAGCTCCGTACATTACGCAGTACGTATATTATATTATCTGCTTACACGGCTACTATGTACTGTGATCGCTACACGGTTAGGTACATGCATGCTTGCGTGCGTGTCCGCTTGTGTGTGTGTATGTGTGAGTGTGCACGTCCTCTCGCGCTCCACGGCTCGGCGGCGCGGGCGATCTGACAAAGAAAATGGAAATGTTGCATTAAAACCGATTCAGTTGTCGACAAGCATGATAAAAGAATAATCCAATTTATACAATAACATTGGCAATGCCTGATTTGCGAGATTATTATATTATTATCCAGGGGGTTAAGGACGTCCTCTTAATTAGAGGACGTCTTTTTAATCAGAGGATGTCCTCTGATGTAAATTTATATTTTACACGTTACTATAGTTGATCCCCCACAGTTTCACTCACGTTAATTTTAGAGTTTCTACTAAAATTATAAGTTAAAAAGTACTAAAACACCACTCTGAAACACTTCGCCATCCAATAACTGAAAGAATTTTTTAAAAATGTTCAAGTAGTTTTTGATTATATCCATTACTAACCAACAAAGGTCCAAAAATCAAAATATTCTTTATAACATTGAAGTATAGATTTATGATTTCAGCAAAGGCTTCATTTTCATTCATAAGTTATTAGCCGGTTGCGGTGGGAATTTCGGGATGTCCTCCTCCGACCAGAGGACGTCCTCCTCTACAGGCGCGGCGCTCACCTAGGACATGGAGGAGCAGGGCGCGGGCGGCGAGCCCATCTGCGTGAGCACGCGGTCCAGCCACTGCAGCGGCCCGTTGAGGTGCAGCTCGATCCAGCACGGCGTCGACGTCACCGTCTGCCGCCTGCGGGCGCGCCACACCGCACGTGAGCACACGGCACCAGACGTGAGCACACGGCACCAGACGTGAGCACACGGCACCAGACGTGAGCACACGGCACCAGACGTGAGCACACGGCACCAGACGTGAGCACACGGCACCAGACGTGAGCACACGGCACCAGACGTGAGCACACGGCACCAGACGTGAGCACACGGCACCAGACGTGAGCACACGGCACCAGACGTGAGCACACGGCACCAGACGTGAGCACACGGCACCAGACGTGAGCACACGGCACCAGACGTGAGCACACGGCACCAGACGTGAGCACACGGCATGTCACCATGAAGCGTGATATCCGTATCCGCGCATATCCGAAGGAGAAGAAAGATCCGTATCCGTTACTTTTTTGGGGGATCTTTTACCTTATTATTTTTCAATTATAAAATAATTATTTTTCAATTTTTATTTATGGTGTGGTGTGGAGTTGTGCTGTACTATAAAGTAGTCGTGTGGTGTATTGTAGTTGTGTGGTGTATCGTAGTTGTGTGGTTATAAGTAGTAGTAGTGTGTTGTGCGGTGTACCTGTACTCGGCGCCCCAGCCCTTGACGAAGCTCATCCGGATGGTGCACATGCGCGTGAGCTGGAACACGGCCTCGAAGCCCTGCGACACGGACGCCGACAGCAGCGCCGCGAACTCCTGGTTGTTGAAGATCTTCAGGTTGCAGCCTGCACCGGACGACACGGGCCGACGTTAAATATAACCTTATAGGGTTTTTTACTTAGCAACTCATTGTAAGTGAACTACATTGTTCTTAATGAGTAATAAAGTTCTTTAAACCCAAGTACATGTTCCCGGATGAATTCCGGAATGAAAAGTACCCTATATCCGTTTCTGTACCCCTGACAATGTGTATGCTAAACTTCATAATGATCGGTTGAGTAGTTAAGGCACGAAACAAATAAACTCATATTCGCATTTATAATAGTAAGTAGTTGAACCGGATCGTTCATGTGTGTCACATACAAAAAGATGTGACGTCTGTCCCCTTAGCCAAGTTGACAATTTATAATCGTCAACGCATAGAAAACTAAGGAACGCGTGACGATTCGTTCCTAAGGGTTGGTGTGTGTTGTGTTGTGTGTTGTGTGTTGTGTGTTGTGTGTTGTGTTGTGTGTTGTGCACCCACCCGGCGGTATCTTGCAGACGGTGGCGGGGTGCCAGCCGTAGCGCTGGTTGCAGTTGGGGCTCTGCACGAATATGGACGAGTCGCTGAGGCACTCCGCGAACACCTCGCCTGCGAACAGACACACACACGCACGTCACTAGGGCTAGCTCAACACATACACTAAGCCCGGATTAACCACAAAGTCAGAATGAAGTCAGAGTGAAGTTAAAGTGAAGTCAGAGTCAAGTCAAAGTCAAATATTTTATTTCAAAGTAGGCCTTTGTGGCGCTCCTTCTAGTATACATAAGAGGTGTTAGGAAAGCTGAAGTGTAAAGTGTGTGGTGAAGGGTGTGAAGTAAGGTGTGTGTGTGGTGGGATGGAGGGTGTAGCGTGACGTTTGAGGTATATCAATGGTTGTGGTGTGTGGTAAGAAGAGTGAAGTGTGTGGTATGTAGTGTGAAGTGTGGGGTAAGGAGTGTGGAGTGTGGGGTAAGGAGTGTGAAGTGTGTGGTAAGGAGTGTAAAGTGTGGGGTAAGGAGGGAGAGGTGTGGGGTAAAGAGTGTGAAGTGTGGGGTAAGGAGTGTGGAGTGAGTGGCGTACTCACCGCCGATGTAGTAGAGCCGCACGCCCTTGCCGATGTGCCGCCGCGTCTGCTCCACCACCTCGTTGCGGTTCACGTTGGACAGCAGCCCCAGGCAGAACCTGACGACAGCCACGCGTCATACCATACTCGTAAGTAGATTAAGTACTGCCCCCTTAGCCAAGTTGACGAAATATAATATTCAACCCATAGAAAACTAAGGGACGTAGCGTCATGTCACCTGGTCACGTAAAACCTTCCGACTATTATACCACGTGACGTGACGATTTGTTCCTTAGCTTTCCACGCGTTATGCGACTATAGATTGTCAACTTGGCTAAGGGGGCTGGGCACAAATCGAACACGACATTTCCAAAATTTGTTTTTGTGCCACTAAACAAAATGTTCAAAGTAGATTTAATTGAGTTATCTGACGCTATCGGGCGCCATAAGTTTCCCAGGTGTGTGAGATATATGAGGTGTGTGTTGTGAGTGGTGTGCGTGAAGGTATATGAAGTGTGTGTGTGTGGTATGTGTGGTGGCTCACCGCTCGCTGTTGCTGGGATCGGTGAAGCCGTCGACGGTGATGGAGGGCTGGCTGGCGTGGAAGGTCTCCCCGACGCGCGTGTTGAGCTCGTAGTAGCTGATGCTGCACCAGAAGGCCGGCTCGCGGTACACCACCGCCTCCGCCTCCGCGCCCGCGCTCAGCGCGCCCGGCGACGGCGACAGCCGCGTCAGGTCTGCGACACACACACACACACACACGCGTCGACTATATAAGGTGTGATCAAATTAGCTGCAAATATTTACAGGATTGAAAGTATACATGCTTAGTTATGTTCATAATGTTTTTTTTTCTTTTTCAAAAGAAATCAATCCAAAAGAAAACCACCTGTGAAGGCACTCGCCACTGAATCGTTATACACACTCATCGCCACGCGCCGATATCTTAAGTCAATGACCTCAATCTAGCTCACCAGCTGATGCATCCCTCCCTCACTGCGTGCGGGGCGCTACGTGTATTGTGTACCTTGTAAATTTAGTTATGTTTTTTTTTTATATTTATATTCCTCATATTCTGAAAAACTACCGAACTTATAGTATTATTTTTTCGCTTATCCTGTTTGTTATAACGTATTCTTTCAGTCCCGTAAATATTTGCAGCTAATTTTGCCACATCTTATATATCACATACCATACATAGTATTTATTTGCCAACACAATATGTTTAACAAATGAATATTAGTTATTATCATTCAAAAACAAGACAAGGTTTACATTTATAACCAAAACGCCAATCCTGTTACAATAATAATTTATTTTGTTTATAAACAAACATCTTTACATTTTATTCCGGACAAACACACACACACACACACACACGGGCACACACACACACACACACGCACAGGAAGAAGAAAATAAATTGAAAAAGAAAATTTTATTGGAGTCTTTCATTTTTAAATAGTCAACATTCTCTATTACGGTTCTCTCGAGAGATAAATTTCTGTGACTCGTATGTAAAATGTATGCAAACAACGTATATTCTATTCAATATTGCAAATGTATTGCTCTGTATTGTAGTGTATTGTAGTTGTGTTCAATACCAACTCACTGAGGTTGTCATTGTGGTTTCTGTGACTCGTATGTAAAATGTATGCAAACAACGTATATTCTATTCAATATTGCAAATGTATTGCTCTGTATTGTAGTTGTGTTCAATACCAACTCACTAAGGTTGTCGTTGTGGTCCATGGGGTCGCCGTCTTCGCTCATGTACCCCGGCGGCGGGGTCTCCACCTGCGACGCGCTGCGCGGGCCCCTGCGCACGACACACGCCGTCAGACATGCACACAGACAGACAGACAGACAGGAGATGAGTCGCAACCATCGGGGACATATAGCTAGGGATCTTATCTATGGGAGAACTGTTCAGCTAAATGAGAATAACGCGCTGTAGGTCTTGAATGAATGAATGAATGAATTTATTGAAAAACTTTGTTACTTATTTCTAATACAAAGAGCAGCTGGTCTATCCTTACTAGCCTAATAATCCTACTAATATTGTAACTGTGAAAGTGCGGATGTTTGTAACTCAATCAAGCAAAAACGGCTGAACGGATTTGGATTAAATTTGGCATGCACGTTGTCAGGGGTACAGAGAAGGATATAGAGTACTTTTTATTTCGGGATTCCCGCGGAAGTTATAAAATGAACGCGCGTGTAACAGCGGGGAACAGTTAATAAATCCTTACTGTTATAAACGTGAGTGTAAGTTTGTTTGTTTCGGTTTCCAGTCTTAACTACCCAACCGATCATCCTGAAACTTTGTGTACACGTTCTCAGGAGTATAGTTGTTCTATTTCACGAAGTCCGCTCTGCCTTGGTTGTATTAGTGACGGGTACCGACGAGCGCATTTTGTGTGTGGAGTTGCGCACACTAAAACAATTTACCTACACGTGCACATTTGAACATAATCATAGCCAAACAGGCTTCGTGAAATAGAACAACTATACAGAGGAATATATATGGTACTTTTCATGGCGTAATTCCCGCGGGAACTCCGCAACAGACGAGGGAGCACTCACCCGTGCACGGTGGCGTTGCCGGGCACGTGCTGCGCCAGCGTCGCCTCCAGGTACATGGCGCTGTGCGCGCCGCCGCCCCCGCCCGCGCCTGCGCCCCCGCCCACGCCCACCACGCTCTGCATCACGCTGCGGATACATGACAAACATACAAACATACATACATACATACATAACGCATCTGCTTTAGCGCCAGGGTGCGAGGATATACAATGTGTTAATGAATTAACTGAAAACCTGATACACCCCATTTAAAAAAATAAGCAATAATATGATTAAAATATATTTTATGTCAAAAAAATGTATACTTTAAAAGTTATTCAACATTAGTTTGGAGGTGACCTATCTACGAAATTCCAAGCGCTACGCCCGCGCCTACCGGTTCGAATGTTTTTGCTGCGGGCGGCGTACGCGCCTAATATTGTATTACAAATAATTTAGACATGGGCTAATACAAATGAAAAAATATAACCTATATTAAAACATAGTGCAATCGATTCGCTAGTCGATTCTGAGCAAACTACTTTCTAGTTTTCAGTTAATTCATTAACACGTTGTATATCAATGGATATAATCATGATACATATCAAATACTTTTTTTTGATATTGTGATGCTACGGGCTGGCCCGCGGGTGCGCCTGGCCCGGGGGCATACAATACGTTCCCTGAGGGTGAGGGTCCTAGCGTTCCCTAGCCACAAAATGAAACGAGCGTGACACACAATCATACGTACACTAAACACTTACTGCTATCTTACACGGTATGATACAATTCTTATCCACTACGCGACTTACGGGCGGTACGGGAGTTACGGGAGTGAATACAAACACACAACTCTACGTACACAGCTAGTAAACAATAAATAAATAAAATATTTTAGTATATACAAGGGAATTCTGCTGAACAGTGGTATAAATATCGAATAAATAACGTCGACCACTCGCTACGACCTCCACCGGTCAACAACCGTAGGATTGACAGCGAGCGGACTGTAACTGTCAGCTGTCAGTGAATAATTGTCACCTGTAGATTCTACACGTGTCAAACTTTCCTCGGTGTTTACCGAGGTCATTTTCGCAGGGTGCGGGAAGGCATGAAGTTGGTGGGAGGCGGAGGGTGTCGCTTCTTTATAGATTCTCTATTCTTTGGTCACAGTGAATGGGAGTTCAGTGTCACTGACCGTTCGTGACCTGAGCTTCGCCGTGGTCGGTCACACTCACGTGTCCTCGTGCAGGTGCTGGTGCAGCTGGTGCTGGTGCTGGTGCTGGTGCTGGTGCTGCGGCTGGTGCTGGTAGTCGGCGTAGGGCGGCGGCGCGCGGACCTCGCTCTCCGCGCACCGCGGCACCAGGATCGGCGGCAGAGCTGCGCGCCCACAACCACACAGATAACTAGCTGTTCCCGAGGGAATCACAGGTTACTATATAGCCTAATGTAACTCGAGGATAATGTAGCATTGTAATGGTGCAGGAATTTTTGTAATCGGTCCAGTAGTTTTTTAGTTAAATCAAATAAAAATAATCAGTGACAAAACAACAAAAAATCATTTGAAAAAAAAAGACATTTTCATTACTCATACTCGGAAAGTAGGTCTGAAGTTGCCTGAGAAGCGGGTTGAAAGTAACACTTTTCAGCCCTAGGGAGAATCGCTTTCAACTAACAGCTGGATACTGCAGAAACTCAAGTTTTTTTTTATGTCATAGGGGGCATACTTACTGGCCAGTAGCACACTTAATGGATGATTTATGTAAAATAAAATTCACTCATTTTTTTCTTTAGCTAATTCCTATTTTTATTTTGACTTTCCTTGCATTCGTAATGAAAAGCACAGTGTTATCCTCAGGAGAAAGACTTATTTAGTGCCTCGATCTATTGGCGCCCTCGCTACGCTCGGGCGCCAAACCCCGTCTCGGGACTAAATAAGTTACTTTCACCCCTAGGATAACAATTGGGTATTCTCCAAGGTATGAAAATCAAAATTCTAATTAGTCCGTCAGTTAGAAAATAAAAAAATAATAGACACGTATTTTTTGCTTTTTCAATGTAATGAAAATGAACATAGATAAAGCGCATTAAAGTTTAGGGTGGGGGGCTCGTGACGTCAATATTCATTATAAGCGCCATACAAACCGCAGCGAGTTGTGACGTCACGCGAAATTTCAACTCAATGTATCTCTGTTATTTGTTGATTACGTAAAAAAAGAAAAAATACGTGTCCAATATTTTTTACTAATCTACACGACGGACTAAAAAAATTTTTTTTGTCAAGTAGCCAATTGTAAGTGGCGCCGCGTCGCACTGCACTTGCCACGTAAACCCCCGCGTGCTAGTGTGTCCTTTTTCGGTTAATTTTATTACGGTTACTTAGTTTCTTTTATTGTTACGACGATCACCTTAAAGCGCTTATTACACCTTGCAATTTCAAGACACCAATTTAAATTTAGGGTCGGTGAGTGAGAGAGAGAGCGAGTGATCACACTACATAGTACATGGATTAAATTTTATAGATAACATAGTCCTAACTCCACACATAATATATAAAGAAAAAAAAATTATCTATGTTCAAGTGCTTTGCCACCCACTACATGGGCTTGCTGTCAAAGTTGTATTCGTGGTAAAATGCTTTTTTGTTATTTCGAGAATAAAACGTTTTTTTTTTCAATTTAATAAAGAATTCTTGTTTAATTTTAACCCGTTTAAATGTAACCTAGAGTAGTCGATTTAGAATGCAATTTTGTGTAGTGTGATTACTCGCTCTCTCTCTCTCTCACTCACCGACCCTAAATTGTATCCGATTTAGAGCCCTAAATTCTTGCTCTGAAATTGCAAAGTGTAATAAACGCATTACTCACATTTTATGTACCTATATTATAAGTAAAATAAATGTAGAAAAAGTGCATTGGGAGGTCCTATGTTAAAAGGTCGTTGCGTTGCGCCTGCATTAACTCAATCCTAAGTTATAAGTATGTTTGCTGAGTTTTTGGATACACATCGTCAGCGGTAGGTAAAGAAAAGGATATACCCAAATAAAGGTGGGTGGTGAAACGGCTAGTATAATTATATTCGAAACTCGAAGGTCCACGAGAAAAAAAAAAGAGAGAACAGAGAGCGGAGTGGGGACCGGCGGCGGCGGGGGGGGGGGGGGGGGGGGGGGCTCCACTCACCGGGCGAGTCGATCTTGTTGTAGTGGTACGGGTTGATGCAGACCTCGTCCTTCTTCAGCTGGTACGCGAACTCGCAGTGCTCCACCGGCTTCAGTTCGTGCTGGCTCTGCGAACCGAGACGCGAGGGTGAGCGAAGGGCAACCCTTCTACGATCTTTATCGCTATAGAAAACTGAGGAACGCATCGCCACTTCACGCGGTCGTCATCGTCCAATCAAGAGTCCGTTTCGAGGCCCGGTTTCCACCAAAGCGGAGAGGAGAGGAGACGAGATGTGCTGCGAAAGCTGGTATGATGTTTCCACTGTGGGTGAAACATGACTAGCGTGATTGTGTGCAGTGCACGCCGCCCGGTGCAGCAGTGCATTCTGGCCGCCAGGGCGCGACGGCACTCTAATTAGTAGGCTGATTACACCCGAATGGCGAAGAGGTCACCATGCCTAACCGCTAATCAAGGGGGTTCCGGGTTCGATTCCCGGTGGGGGTGGGCTTTGTGTGATGAACACAGGGTTCCATTTTCCAGTCTGGGTGTGTTTATTATATCTATAGTATAATATACAAGTAATTCATGTAGTATATACCACGTTTGCTTGGTTTCCAGTACACAAGCTAATAATAGCTTACTATCAAGTAGATCTGTGTGTTGTGATGTGGATTATTATTATTATTATTACTTGTTGGATTAAACGTGCCTAAGTCAAATATATACAGCCTGTTACAGAACGGTGTAGTCATATTAAAGGATCGTGCAGTGTTAATGGTATAGAACAATAAGCCACTAGTACTTAACGCAAAAATCCAACTTTAGAAATTCACACCAATAAAAAAACATATTTTTGGCATCGATACGAACAAGGTCACATCACTAGTGGGGTCATGAACCGCTCACAGATAACGAGTTCGCCGACCCGGTTTTTACGAACTTACGACTTACCCCCCGATTTGCCATGAGAGCCTGGTAGGCGCGTACGCCTAACTTTGGCGGCCGGCATAGCGGGCCGACGCGACACAACGCGGCGGCAAACTTCAAAGGGCCGGTTTCATTGGGAGTTGTTTTCAACAATGTCGCGTGTTGCGTACGTAAACATAATTGGATTTTGAATGAAATCTTCCACTTGCCAAATAATACTTTAAATACACTGCACTATTAAAATTTGATGGCAATGTTGGGTTCATATTATTTTGATCCTACAACATCGTCGATGCTAAGAGTAGGTAATATCGCTGGTTCTGGTAACATAACAAAACAACACTCAAGTATGTTGACTTTTGATTATTTATCGTCTCGAAGAACACGCAAACTTGAATGATCATGAATCACAAATTTCAATGTTCACAACATAAGATTATTATAACTCGTGTTTACAAATCTTTAATTTGTCTCCAACTCCATCTCATTTATTATTTCCTAGTAGGTGATGTGCGGTGGCCGGCGTGGCGTAGTAGCAACATTAGCAGGCGGCGTTATCAAAGAAGTGACAACCGCAACCGCGGGGCGGCTCACTTCAAAGAACTGACGTTAGAACATATTTTTCTTTCAAGGACGAGTAGGTAGGTAGTGCGCACGCGGCACACGGCACATGGTATCACTATCACTGGAATTATTCACGTTTCATATTCAATCCAGCAATTCTTCTCGTCAATCATATGTCGACCTGATTTTGGTAACACTGGTAGAAACACATGAAGAACAAAGCCAGTGGGTACAATGGAAGTGGCACGGATGGTGACGATCGTGCCGCAGTACACACCAAACTTTTACATGAATTACTCCACTGCAGCACTACGTATACTGGTTCTTGGGTTCTCCTCTAAGTGCTTCAGCACGGCAGACGACGCGACGTTCATCCACTTATTTACCTTCAAAAATCTATCCTAGCCTAGACCAACTTTCGAACCTTACGCAAGCTAATTCCACCTGCACCGACACACAGCTTTATTTCGTAGTGTTGACTGTTGATTATTAAAGATATTTTATGAATTAATAACAATCCCGACATATTATTGTTGTTTTTTTTCCAATTGCACCGCCCGCCCCCGTACCTGATAATACTAATAATAATGGCTATTGGCTACCCAGTCCCTGTAATGTACAACACCGGAATCCGCGACACAGGAATGCACGACCCAAGATTTTACGACACTGGAATGTACAGTTCAGAATTACTGACACCTTATTTCGAATCACCGGCCTTGATATGCTGTGCTGTATTATTCCGGTGTCGTGCATTCTGTCGGTACGTAAAGTATTGTTCTGCTATTGGCGAAGAATTATGACGTCTATTTGGTTCTCCGTTTTGTAGTGTTCAATACAATGCAGATAGAGTTTAGTAATTATTTTCTCAACATATGGCGTAAATTCAAATTACAATTAGTCGAAGTTTAATATTTACTAAGGTAATTATTATTCATCGCAAATTTTCGTGGCCACATCCAAGATTTGATCAAGTAATGATGTGATGTGGCCGACCATTTCATGAGATGGTGGCATTTCATGAAAATAAATGGTCGACCACATCATGAACTATTCAAAGCTCGCTCGGCTCGCGTGACCTGGTCACCAGTACAAACCAAGAATGTCGGGGTGCTCTACGCCCTGCCTAAAGGCAAAAAGTCCTTGTAACAGATCAAACATAAATAATTAGTGGTTTTTTTGACAATAACTTGACCCAGTATTTGGGTAAGTAGTGTAAACGAGCACAAAAAAAGGAGGCATAGTTTCATCGACCGGCTCGACTGCCCCACAGTAAAATAAATTGCAGCGGAATAAATTTTACAGAAGGAGCAAAAAACCGGAAATCGCTTTACACACCTTCCATAGTTCAACGATTTTCTTAATTTAAAATTTTTAAGCAACTGTTTTTTTTTTTTCAAAATGGATGATTTTTGTGTTTTTGCTGCTTTTTACGCATAACGGACGTTGCCACATACTCACAAGTCACAACCACCAAAAAGCGCTTTAGTATTAGAGAAATTAAAATTAATGAAATCCTTAAACTATGGAATATTTGTTTTAAAGCGATTTCTGGTTTTTTTCTCCTCCTGTAAAATTTATTCAGCTGCAACAACCATCAAAAAGGCTTTAGTTTTAAAGAAATTAAAATTAAGAACTATTAAACTACGAAAAATTTGTTTTAAACAAAGCGATTGCCGGTTTTTTGTTCCTCCTGTATTTATTCAGCTGCAATTACTTTCTTTAACCGTAGGCAGCCGAGGAGTGATGTCACCAATTCCAATGTACATTGCAGTGACGAACATTCTCGGTACTGTCTGTTATTTTGATGCCCAACTTGTACGGGGCGGAAAGCACAACACCGGAAGTCGTGTACAGGACATCAAATGCGTGCTGTACAATACGGGGCACTAGATAACAAAGATAAAAAACAGGTACAGAAAACCAAAAGAAAAGAATGCGGGCACGGTTTCCAACTTAGGGAGTTTCCCCCCAACTTTTAGGGAGTAAATGAATGCGGTGGGTTTTTTAGGGGTATTACATTTTTAGGGGTTTTTCGGTTGTTTTTTTTTTTCATATTTTATTTCTTATTTTTTTTTGTTAATAAAAATAATAATTTTTATTAGAACCAGGTTTTTGCTAAAATTTCAAAATAACAATTATTAATGTTGTCGAATTTTTGATATTACGGCGAAAATATTGGTTGTACAAATTTTTTTTTAAACAAGTTGTCCGAAGTTCAATAAAAAAATTTTATAAAAATAAAGTCTCTTATAATTTTTTCTAGGATTAATAAGAAAGCCATAATTTCAAAAGATTTTCATAATTAGCAAAAATTTGAATCATTATGAATCATAATAATTTTGAAACCAAAGCTTGAATCTTGGCGCTATTTATTATTTATAAACTTTTTAGTAATATTATTTTATTTATGGGAATTTAAGGGTTTTCAACTTAACCTTTAGGGGTAAATATTTTTGAGAGTTGGTAACACTAAATGCAGTAAGCATCAGGTAGGTAGCTATACTATGTTTTTATTAACACCGCAACGTAAATAGGGCTGCCAATTTATTTTTGTTTCAAACTATTTTACTCCTAGTTACTTCTACTCTCCTAGTAACTTTTTTCTAAATAATTTCGTGTTTACGCTGTTTCTTCGCTATTTAGGCACGTAAAGTGTAAAACAATAAGAAAATAAGAGCATCAACAATGAGTTAAGCTATCGAAGACGGGGCTGTGAATTATGATGAAGTGTTTAAAAAAGATATCACAAATTTTTTAGGTAGGTTTAGGTAATGATTTATTTGGTCTGATTTATTTGGTGTTGATGTGAGAATTGAACCCGCGACCAGTTGTTTTAGAATAAAAAACTGCGAAGTAATGGTACCTAATCATTGAACAATTGACATCCCTAGATCCCTAGGCAGAAGAAAGACAGAGAAAACTAAAAGAAAAGAACGCACGAAGCGTTAGGTAGCTACCTACGCATATTTCTATTGATTCTACGTAAATAGGGCTGGCAGTCTCAATTATTTTTGTTAACATTTATCTAAGCTCCTTCATACTTCTACTGTCCTAGGAGCTTTTGTCACGAAATCATTTCCTGTTCCATGCAAGCTGTTCCTTTGCTATTTAGGCGCCTACTAATTACTAAAACAATACTAACGGTCGCACTTAGAGTCGTTTTAATGATTAATTAAAATTAAGTAAAGAGTTAGTAAGTGCGGCGGTTACTTAACAAAATAAGAGCTTCATTAACTGACTACAATAAATAATGAGTGAGCAGCTATTGAAGACGTACGTATCGTAATGGGGTATTTAAAAAAAAAATCATCACATAATATGATGTAATGGTCTGAGATTGATGTGGAAATTGAACCCACGACAATCCGTTACTAAAACAATACTAACGGTCGCACTTAGACTCGTTTTTATGATTAATTAAATTTAACTAAAGAGTGAGTGAGTGCGGCGGTTACTTAACAAAATAAGGGCTTCATTAATTGACTTCAATAATGAGTGCTAAGCTATTGAAGACGTACGTATCGTATGGGGTATTTGAAAAATATCATCACATAATAATATGACGTAATGGTATTCTTGAACCCGCGACCATCCGTTTCTAAGTACAAAAAATTATTGCGAAGTAATGGTAGTCATTGAACATTCGGCAACCCTAGAAAAGGTTCAAGACGATGTGCGGGGGCGCAACCCATTTTGAAAGGAACCACGCCCATTTCATAATGGCCGCGTGCTCAAAATGAGATAGGGGTAGGGGGTAACGGGTAAAAGGACCAGTGGTCAGCGTTATTAATTGGTCATAAGTCATAAATATTTAAATTAAGTCATAATTGGAATAAACGAATCACGTATTCCCAAATTGCTCTAGTTCTTCACGTGACAGGAGCGATGCGTAATTAAGGGAAAAATTAGCTATTTTATGCAGGTGCTGTCTGTCAACAAGAGCTGTTATGTCTGAAATGTTTTTTACTACACGCGGTTTTCTTTTCAAATGTAAAAAAACTAATGTTATAAGTAATGGTAAAATTTATTGTTTTTATTTACGATTGGTTTATTTATTAGTTTATCTTTCAGAGTTTATCTTTTAGTTTCTTTATCAGACGAATCCTGCCAACTCAAACGTCAAAAAGTCGTTAGTAGGATGAATACTGGTACCTTACCCTATTATTTACTAACATTGTCGCGTGTAAAAATACTAAGACGGCAGAAGTCGAAGAGTGCGGCGGTACGGTGCGCCGGGCCAGGGGTCAGGGCCGGGGTCATTGACTTGTTATCAGACCGATTCAATTGATTGCTAGTGATGTACAGAGGCAAGTTAAAAAAGCAAAGTCGATAAAATTTTATCGTATTTTATTTCTTCGTATCAGCACTGCCATCATCGTTCAATCATTCTTTACCATTAACATTACACGATCGTTTATTATGACCACACCTTTCGGTAACAGGCTGTATACATCAGAATTTCCTTTCACGATCATACACTCGAAGTAGCTGTAATATCAGCAAAGATTGGCACATCCAACCTTCCGATACCAACACCACCAAAGCAGAGAGGAGATGCGTAGCGGAGCATTAAATTCTATAGAAAGATGTGACATCTCCTCTCCGCTTGATCCATTTCCACCGAAGCTAAGCGGAGAGATGTGGAAGTAACGAAATCTGATTGGTTATTCAAAACTCATCTCTCGTCTCCTCTCCTCTCCGCTTCGGTGGATACTGGGCCTGAGGGGCATCACGGACTACGGAGAGAAATGAATCAGACTGAAGAAAATTCTTTCGCCCTTCTTTCCCCAAAGAATATGTTGGTTACACAATATCAGTGACCCGCAGGCACGGTGATCGACCCCGCACGGTGTCAATGATGTGCAAACTACGGGAGAGTATACTGACCAAATATGGTGCCCGACCGAACACCGGTAGCAGAAATACTGTTGACCAATCTTCGGTGGGGAACTTTTCGAACGCGAAATTTACCGAACAAACCCTTATTTTTCTCTCAGGGCACACTCAACTCGTTACCTATACACCACACGCCACTGTCGCCTCTAGACGAGGGGGGAGAGGAGGAGTGGTGCTCCTTTACGTGGTAGCGGTCAGTATCAGTACCTACTGTCTGTCGGGAGTGGAATACTGACCTGTAGCTGCGGCCACCGCCACAGCCGGCAGTAGACCACATGCGGCAACCCCTTGCGGTACTGGCCGTTGTGCGCGTTGTCGTTAGGCTTCACCCTGCAACAGTCACGCTATTCGGTTATTTAACTACTACTATAAAAGGGACAATCAACCCTGTAGTGCTTGCGATTAAACCGAAAAATTGCTATTAAGGCTGACGTTTTCGGTTTTAAATTTCGGATTTAAACCCGATAAAAGACCGTAATAGGCTGGTTTTTATCGAGTTTTTAAGCCCAAGAACCGGGTTCAATACCATCGATAATAATGGGCATGTCGACTAATTTTTATTTTTTAGTCCGTCTTGTAGATTATTAAAAAATATTGGACACGTATTTTTTCTTTTTTTACGTTATCAAAAAATAACGGCGATATATTGAGTTGAAATTTCGCGTGACGTCACTATTCTGACAGTTTGTATGGCGGTTTTGCGGTTAGTGACGTCACGACCTCCTCATCCTAAACTTTAATGCGCTTTATCTCTGTATATTTTAATTTATTTAAAAAAGCAAAAAATACGGACTGACGGACTAATTAGAATTTTGATATTCAATAGTAGTCAACATCCCTATTACTAGTTAGTTCTATGCCGGATTTGCTCGCATTAATTTCTGATTTTCTACGGAAGTTTTTTCTGTATCACTGACACGTGCAACGCATTTATAATAGGTCTATTACATAACTGGTCCTATCGCGGATCCACTTGCATCAGACGCGGAATTCTATTCATATTTATGTATGTGTTAATCTGATGTATAAGCTACATTATTGTAAAGTTTCATTTAAATCCATCCAGTAGTTTTTGCGTGAAAGAGTAACAAACATCCATCCATCCATCCATTCATCCATCCATCCATACATTCTTACAAACTTTCGCGTTTATAATATTAGTATAGGATTATTATTTTATTATGTATTTATGTATGTATTTTTATTTATTTATTTATTTATTCAATCCTTAAGTGCAATATTTATGTATCAATTATCTGTATGCTCAGTCTTTATGTTTTAGTTTATGACAGTTTTAATTATTTTTAGACTTTATTTTTATACCATCATCTTTTAAATTTTTCCATTGGCTGCACACCCCGTCCCTTATATCTCTCTGTCAACCTAATGGTTAACTGTCAGAGAATGCCGCAAGGCATTAAGTTCGCCATAAATTCTCACGAATGAAATGCGATATCTACTTGACACTGTAGGGACATTGTAGCCGCTTATCAGTGAATTAATTTTTAGCTTCGATCCCGCGTCAGTTTCGCAATCCCGTCAGGCACTCTTCGGAACGTATCCTACGTCAGTCAGTAGTCTCCAGACAGAATGCACAGGTGACAGAAGCCAGTAGTCGCCCCCGAGATGGTCCGAAGCGTCAAAAGATTAAGTCCCCGACGAGCCAGACCGGCTAGATTAGCGTTTCGGACGTAATTCATTACGCGAAATAATAGAGAGAAATGCTGTCCTGAGACCAGATCCTACAACTTTCACTCAGCCCAATTAACTAGGTATAATGTTAGAAATGATTTATTCAAATATGCGTAAGTACGCCATCGAAGACCTGATTATTAAGTTATTTTAAGATAGCGTTTAACAGATTTAGTTATGCGCGTGGGAAAGAGAACGTTATAATACACTAGTTGTGCCCCGCGGTTTTACCCGCGTTAATTTCAGAATTCCCGCGGGAATTCCGGGATAAAAAGTACCCTACGTGTTAATCTGATGTATAAGCTATATTATTGTAAAGTTTCATTTAAATCCATCCAGTAGTTTTTGCGTGAAAGTGTAACAAACATCCATCCATCCATCCATCCATCCATCCAGCTACCCATCCATACATTCTTACAAACTTTCGCGTTTATAATATTAGTAGGATGAAAGGCATGAAGCAATCAATATCGATGATAAAATTGGTTTTGATAAGTAAATGTAATAATGGAAAACAAAATAAAAAATGCTGAATAGATTAATGAGTGAATAAAAGAACCCAGCCTCTCCTCAACCTCCCTTCGAAATAGGCAAAACCTAGCAGTTGCAGGTAAAATGCCAGCAATGCAGTGCACGCTTCCGAATGTCGGCTCGTGAATAGGTAACTAATTGATTGAAAGATATAAAAGACATCGTTCAAGATTCCAAGTCTTAAACAGTTGTCAGTGGCATCAAAACACAAATGGACATAGATAAGCAATAGTGTGTTAACCCACATTGGAGAAATTTTGCATAAATCGTGTTTTAAAATCATATCGTCATTTTTTTCAGCATTTTTTTATGTTTAAATGTTTTTTGGTATTTAAACAATGTAATAAGGTAAACACATAATTAAAAAACGCTCTATAACTTACAATAAAGCGTTTTGAAACAATAACTTAATATTGTGGGTTAACATGTTATTGCTTATCTGTGTCCAACTATTAGCTACTAGCTGTGCCCCGCGGTTTCACCCGCATGAAAGGTCCTTATACAACAACTTTTTTTCCCGACATCCGATTTCAATGAAACAAAGCCTTATGTAGCGCCAGGCTAAGCTTAATCTACCTGTGAAAACTTCATGACAATCGGTTCAGTAGATGTGGAGATTATCGCGAACAGACAGACAGAAAAGAATTTTAAAGAATTTTTAAGAATTTTTTTTTTGGGCTTGGTTAGGTACTCTTCTTTTATCACCTCTCACAATTTTAGGTAAAAATATTCAATGTACAGAATCGCGGATTATACCTACTCTTTTCCAGGAACACAGGTATTTTCAATTTTGGGATTCGTCGCGGAATTCCTAATTTACCTACGTGAAAAAAAAAACGTCTAACGGAACCTGTACCTTACCTAATTAAGCATCTACAGTAATTTCCTTTATCACAGCATGATGATAAATTATTCATTAATTACCAAAACGATGCGCGCAAAATAAAATTGTAATCTCGTTTTTTTTTTTTCCTAAAGCTATTCTATTAATTTATGCGTTGAATTTTAATAGAATTTACAACGAATGCGTCTGGCTCCGATTCGGGTTTACATTTCTTGGTGTCTTGATCCGTCTAATAAAAAAAAAATAAAAAATAAACTTTGCACAGAATACAATGCCTAACTTGCTTAACATTACGGAAAAGCGCGTTACAAGATGAAGCGCTTCCGCATAATCCTCACTACAGAGGTTGTATACTTCGCCGAGACGTAAACTTACCTCAATGTGCCTCTATTATTAAAGTATACACACAATTTAATTGAAAAAAAAAAAACAAAGATTGCCCGAAACCAATTCACACAACGAAACACACACACACAACACGGCACCGAGTTCGAACGCAAATTAACTTATTTCATATCACCAATTCGCAATAACAACACGGATAATTGTAGACTTAACGACAACAATAAAAACAACACTCATTCTTATACGTCCGCCATGTTGCATGAAAGAATTCGATTTGTTTTGACGGCGCGAGCCGCGTTTGACCTTTCGCATTTCGCGTACCGTCTGCGGTCACCCGGCGAGATTGCGTCGGCCGTCGTTGGGAAGCGCGCGGGTCGCCGCAGCGGCCTCCTGCACTCGGCCGGGTGACACATACGTCAGGCGGGGTGAGTGCGGTTCGAGCGGCACACGACACGCGCACTCCGGCACACACCGTCACGGCTCATTAGTCATTCGACGGGCGAATTGTAGCAATCATTAATTTTCAGGTAGCGCTTATTATCTATTTTTAGCTACGGCAATAGTACGGCATAAAGTGTCGTAGGAGTTAGGAGTATTTCAGTGGAAACGTCGGAATATGCATATTGCACAGGACGTATGCACATTGCATGACTGGAAAGAGAGCAATATAATACTGAGCCACTGCAGTAGTATAGGCGAAATGGATGAATGAAAAGATCTTGAATTCGAATTCCAGACTTTATAATAAAAAGGACACAAAATTTCGTTTTGCCGTCTGGATGTAAACATCCAATTAATTTTTTTTTATAACATACTAGCTTAAAATTGTGTTGAATTCGGTAATGTTTTTTAAAAGGTTCCTGCCAACCAACTGCTTAAAACTGTCATTTTAGAGGATGGAAATGTGGCATAAAGCTAATGTGTTATAAGAAACTAGCTGTCCCCTGCGTTGTCACCCGCAGTAATTAGGGAGTTCTCGTGGGAACTTCGGGATAAAAAGTACCCTATGTCACTCAGGATTACCATAGCTTCCTATAAGTGAAAGAATTTTCAAAATCAGTTCAGTAAATCCAGAGATTACCCCCCTACAATATCACAAACTCACAAACTTTACCTCTTCATAATACTAGTGTAGATTAGTATTGGCAATATTTTTTTTATTGTTAGAATTACTGACAAATAAGGGTCCTTTAAACCCTCACCTCCCCTTACATTGTTTGAAACACGAGTGAATAAATTGAATGACAAAACCTAAGAATATTAAACTAAACTAACTATATTCGTAGCCTTAATAAGTTAAAGCTACAAAAATATGGCCATTACTTCCAGACCACACACTTAAGGCTTGATTTCTCCTAGTGTTGGTTTAATATCTATCATTTATAAAGATAAGAAATACATAGTAATGTATAACTGGATACAGGCACCTTTCAGTTGCTTCAACTGCTTGCCTGAATTATAAATAAGTAAAAAAAATTTAATCTAATAAATATAAAAGTCAGTGCAGTGGTTTGTTGGTAACGTAATATTACTATTAATAATTTTATTAACAGCATTTTTTCTTAGACATGAAAATGTATTCTTTTTTTTATAATGTTAACACACACACACATTAATGTTATTCTGGTACATAGGTAGTAATTAAATTCAAATATCACGCATGTTGTGTACATCTTACTAGAAGTGAACACAGCATGGCTGTGATAACAATTAATAAGACTCAGTTTCAACAGAAAATTTGGTAGGTATATAAGAGACAAAAAAAAAGAAAAGGACTGAAGAAAAAATCAAGCTAAACCAAAATATATATACGGGAGTATAAAAGTGCTTCCACAGTGCAATAAGCATCTCTTAATGGCGATGATCGAAATTAATTTGAAACATGATTGTACGCTAAGCACATTCTATAAATAGAAGAGTGCTGACCGTAGTTAGTTCTTCATTTATGGAGGTGAAACGTTCTCCTATTGTGGAGTTATTCCTTTAAAAAGACCCATATAGCCTGTGTACCATTCAAGAAATTTAATGGATGTACTGATAAAATGCTCCCTTCCCAGCTCTTAGCACTTTTAAACCTTAATTTCTAATAAGATTCTAATAAGCAATATGCTTACATAGACATAGTAAAAGTAATATAAATGTGGACATCTGCATTCCATCTCTGCCTATCTCTCCAAGACTCTATTTTACACTGTGACTGATTTTTATGATCTAGGATAGCTCTACATTTTACAGGCTAATTTACCAAAATAAAAATACTACATTAATTAATATACATACATTAATTAATATACTAATACTAAATTAATATTTGCCTAGGTTCGAGTATTCGTGGGACAACTGTAGTGTTTCATTAAAAAGGATTCATTTTAAATAAAAAACAGCAGCTGTAGTGTAAGAAATATCAAATGAAATTCGTTTAAAAACTAACTATGGCGATCCTCTTTGAACGAGAAATTCACAACTCACGCCGCACTTACTTAGTCACCGGAAATAACAATTGAGGAGCAACAAGAAAAAAACCCATGGGATCAATATGAAGCAACGAAATCAGAACTAACCTGGGAATAGTGACGCATTTGGTAAGGCTATTCTGACTGGATATCGCCTTCTCTAGCTCCTCTAAGGCTCCGTTCTTCTTTAATTTCTTCACGAGGCTTTTGACAGCCTTCTCAGACCACTTGTCTTCGGCCACCGAGGACCCTTCTGGACCTTTCTTCCAGCCCAACAGCCTCTTTACCACCGGCGGCGTGAGTGGGAACATGCCGAAACACTTCACATAACAATGAAACGAGGCTTTAGTAAAATGTTTCTAAACAGATAACTAATTTGTTATTTTTATTCCCTGTTTAGATCTACAGCCATATTGGATTAAATTGATTTTGCGAAAAATGACGTTTAAAACTGTCAAATGTCAATGCCATTGTCCACACTAGATTGTCACTTCTGTCAAAAGTACCCACTCTATTTGCTGTCTCGCTTGCACTTTATTGTTTGTATGGAGCCATTTCATTTTATTATCTTTCTTTCTAAAAACATAGACTAACCTGCCAGTAGTAACGTACGTTCAGGGATGTTCTTAAACTGAAACATTCGATTACAGGTAGGGTTAAAATAAAGTTATCATGGGCAGATTTGCAAAATTGTTTGCACTTTTCATAATTTGCAAACAATTTTTCAACCATTTGTTAATATCAGATTCAGATGAATTTTGGCATACTTGACTTTTGGTAACGTGTATATGTATATTAAACAATAGATTGAAATTTCTCTAACATTAAATTCATTTATAAACCTTCTGTCACCAATATAAATTAAAGCTCCACTCAGACTCTTAAAGAACAGTAATAGATTGAAATTTCCCATTTACTAAATCTTATCATAGGCTAAACACATACAATATTCTGCGTGCGAGTGGTAACTTCCACGGATTATCCGGTAGGTTCAATTAGGGACTGGGGTCTTTGGTCAATTCAATACTACCAGATAGGGTGGTAATGGCGAAACGTATGATAGCGATGACTTCTTCTGCTCATAATTAATTATAACTTTATTATCTACTAGCTATTTCCACCCGTATTAATTTCAGAAATCCCACAAGAATTCCGGGAAAAAAATACCCTTTGTGTTATTCTGATGTGTAAGTTACATTATAATATTGTAAATTTTCATTTTCTCTGTGTCTAACTGCCGGACCATAACACAAAGTTTGATTTTACTCCTCATCCATACCCCGGGCTTATATATCAAAACCGATTCCTAAGGGGTATACTCCAATAAATCAATTTAGAATTGGGTGAACAATGAACACCTTTGATTGATAGCCAATCTAAAAAAGTAAGTATACATAATATTTGAGAATTTTATTAAATATTTATTATTATACTTTTCAATTAATCGATCATCGAATAATGCATAGATAAATTAATAGTTATACTAAAATCGTGACATTGCAAACACTATATTTAACTCTGTAGTCTATAATCTAGAAATTGATTTAAAATTTGAATGTTGACAAACCATAAAAATAATATTTCAATTGTTATTTCCTAATAGGATGTGCCAGTTGCTGAAAATAATTGAGAAATAAATATTCTGTGAAATAATTAAAAAACGGTAAGTTTCTTTTATGTAAATATAATTTTAAAAAAATCAGCAAATGAGTTACCTATTTACATAACGCGCCAAATTTTTGGCACTGGCCATTATCATCATAATTTCATATTTTCATCAATGGCCACTGGCCAGTGACTATAATCTAATGACGTTACATTGCATTTTTCGCGCTATGATTTATAATTTCCTTCATGGCTGGAAATTACAAATTGAAATAAATTCAAATTCAACGTCCATTGAAAAAAAATCGGTAGGTATATAAAAATGGTCTTAACGAGTGCCCACCGCTGTACATTTTTTTTTCAGACTGATGTACTATGTAGGTATTGATTTATTCTTGTAATAAAATAACAAAATTGTTATCCTTGAAGTCGATGCATAATTGCATACCTACACGCATGCAACCGTGACGCGAGCTTTAGGTAGGTAGGTACCTATTCAAAACGCAATCAGCACGCGTGCGTATTGCCACGAAAGGGGAAAATAAATTGGAAAATAACAGCCATAATAAAGAGTTTTGGACAAAAGTAGTTACAAATATGATTTTTTTTTTAATTTTGGTTATATGATTTGAGTATGTATGTATTCGACAGTATGCGTCTTAATCCTGCAATATTAGTGTTAAACAGATCGATATTAGCGTCGTCACTTATTGAGTTGAACAGATTACATGTGCGGATAAGGTAGCTATTCTGCCTGTAATTGGTGCGTGCTAAGGGAATATGCAGTCGTAATTTACTCCTAGCATTGACACTGCGCGGTACGAGAAGTCCAACGGATTCCAGGAGCTCGCTCGAATCCACAATGCCATTCAAAACCTTATACAAATACGTCAGATCAGAGATGTAAAAAATACATAGTTTTCGTTTTAGACTTATTTAGTTTTAATCGACTTTAAAACGAACGTAGGCCTTCTCTCGGGGAGGCAAGCAGAGGTATCTGCGTCGGGGCAGAGCCCCCTGCAGTGGGCAATCCCACGCTGTCCGCCACTACGGACAGGAACTGGGGGGCGGTCTGAAACCATCCAGGCTCCGTCAGCCAAGCTAAGTGGGTTGCGTTGGCTCGTCATCGCGAGAGATAAGCTCGCGCAGGTATCGCTTCCCCTCGGGTGGGCGGGCGTGTAGGGGGGCCAGACCACGGATGTGTTCGTGGTCCGACGCATCCATCCGCCCGCTCGAACATCCGGGAGGTGAGCCGCTGGACGAACTCGCCCAGCGGCTCGACTCTCAGGTCCCTCTGGATGACGGAGTCTCGCACATAGCGCGGAGCTCCGGCAGCGGCACGCAGTGCCATGGCTTGTTGTGAATCCAGGCTCGCGCGCAGGGACGCACATGGCAGTGCGTACCATGCCGGAGCGGCGTAAGTGAGTCGGGGCCTAACGTAGGTCTTGTAGACCCCGACTTTTACCCTCAGAGGGAGCCGAGAGTCGAGCATGCTGCGCAGCAGATACCGCGCGACGCGAGCGCTCGCGATGACGTTTCTCACGTGCGTGCACATCGTGAGCCGACGATCCATTCCTATTAAAATTACTGTAGGTTTGTGCGCAATATGCGTGTGATCCAATTGCACTCAAATTAAATTAATGAAAATTGAAAATATACTTGGTACTCGGATAAAGCAGGTAAAAACGGCACCTCTGCTTGTGACGTCACGCGACATTTCGATTCAAGTCAACGTACCTACCTATCTCCGTTATTTTTTGCTTACGTAAAAAAATAAAAAATACATGTAATATTTTTTATGAATCTACAGGACGGACTAAAATAATTTAGTCAAGTAGCATATTATGCAACGATATTGCTGAACATCGCAACTGAGAGTATCTTCTTTAAATATAAAAAAATTGTAACAGATCGATGTCTGTGCATGGGAGATAAATAAGAAAAAATAAATTTAGGCGACTCTATGAGTGATACAGAAGACAAAAATACCGTTTTTAGAATTTTTGTCTTTCTGTCTGTCTGTATGTTTGGATTTGTGCTACGCAAAAACTGCTGCACCAAATTGAATGCGGTTTTTTTTGTTGTATTGCTAAGGGTCTAACTTACATACCTACTCATGTTTAGATTTTTTCGAAATTCCATCTGGAACTCGAGATATTAAAACAAATGCTGGTCATCCTACTAATATTATAAATATAAAAGTGATGATGTTTGTTACTCAATCACGCAAAAACGGCTGAACGGATTTCGATAAAATTTGGCATGCACGTTGTCAGGAGTACAGAGAAGGACATAGGGTACTTTTTATTCCGGAATTCCCGCGGGAACTCCGAAATTACCGCGGGTGAAACCGTGGAGCACAGCTAGTGTACTTATAAAATAAATGTAAACTTGCAAAGTTCCATCTCCAGCTGTGTGAGGAACATAGCTGTACTTGTTTTATAACTCTCAAATGCGCGATAGACAGACTTACTGAAACTTCTTTGTAAGTTTCAAGCTTATCTAGTGGGTTATCACTAAACAAAATCCTCCGGCCCGTCTATCTGTCTGTTCGCGATAAACTCAAAAACTAATGAACGGATTCTCAGGCGGTTTTCACCAATTGATAGAACGATGCATTAGGAAGGTTTAGTTAGGTACCTATATTATACTATAGCTATATAGGCTATATAATTTGTCAAGGTTTTGTGTAAATCGGTGGTGGAAAGTTGGAACAAGTCATCTACGTCGTCAAGGGTACTGAAAAGGACATAGGGTACCTACTACCTACTCCGCCGCATTCCCGCGGGAACTCCGAAATTAACGCGGGTGAAACCGAGGGGAACAGCTAGTATTGAATAAAATTAGGTGTTCCTTCGGGAATTCCGAAGCTTTCGCGAGTGAAAATCTGGGGTATAGATAGTAAATAGTACCTCTATAGTCTATACCATGATGAGAGAAGAATAAATCATATCCTTGCCTTCCCGCCCCGTTCTGGCCAGTGAGGAGTGGCAACGAGATGACGTCGCAGCCCCCGCTGATGCTGTGCATGGAGAGCGCGCTGGGTGAGGAGGTGACCATCGCCGTCGAGCCGGGAGACAGCTTCCAAGCGTTCCTCGATAAAGCCAAGTCAGTGCTCCTCTATAACGACATTACCAGTACAATCTTTTAATTATTTATTCTTTAATATAATAATATTGCTAAGGTGTGTAAGATTGGGTAATATAGTGCTATTCCGTAATGGCCTTAATTTATAGTTTTATGAAATTTGTTTGTAATTACTGTCATGTGCTGTGGAATTTTGTTGAATAAAAAAAAATAAATAAATAAAAAAACGTCACATATTAGTTCTTAGTTTTCTTTTCGTTCTGATGCCCGTTCAAGTACCATCTACCTAAGGTTAACCAGCATTTTAAGATATACTCCCTCCCAAATCCCTTTAGCGTTTGGAAGATCAGCCCGGACAGACAGACAGAAATACAAAAAAAATTATGGTTACCTACTCATGTCAAAGTCAAAAGTCAAAATCATCTATTTTAATGTGGCTGTTTTTGACGTCAATAAAGTAACATTTATTATGACACCACCCATAAAATATCCACCCTTCACAGCTTCCCAGTGCTATGGCCGAAGAGAAGAAGCTGCGCAACAAACTCTCCAGTAGCACGCTGTCAGTTTAAAGTTATAATATTGTCATAGTACATGTTTTAATAGTATCCATACAAATAACTAATAGAACACTGTTATATCGATACTAACTGTTCCTCGCGGCTTAACCCGTGTTAGTTTCGAATATCCCGAGGGTAGGTGTAAGTATTAGTACCAACTTGCTATCCTATATTTTTTTCTGTACTTACCCTTGACGACGTGTAGGTAGTATGCGATATTTAATGTAGTTTCTTCCACGTTAATTTCGGAGTTCCCGTGGGAATCCTGAGATAAAAACGTCCTTCTCTGTACCTCTGACGTGAAGGTAAAATTTTGTGGTGATCGGTGAAAGCGTAACAAACAAACAAACTCACTTTCGCATTTATAATATTAGTAATGATTACAGACAGACACTCGATTTTATTTCTATTATGTATGGAAATATATATTATCTAGATTCTTTGACCGCAATTCGGTTCGTTCCAGGTCCCACCTGGGCTACGAAGTCGATATAGATTCCATCACACGCAACCAACCCGTTTCCTTGCACGCCAACATTTACCAATTCCTGTTAGCCTCCGCAAATAGTTTTCCCATAGAGACGGAGTTGGCTCCGCAGGGATATGAACAAACATTGGAGCCGACCAATGACACCAACGATCTACTCTATATACTAGACGACGGCACTCAGATCAATTCGTCGCAGATACATTTCGACAACGAAGATCCACACGTCGATTTGACAGCTGAGAAAATACCGTTCATAAAGTACATCGATGATGGAACAGACGATTTGGATGGTGACAACATAGAGCATGGTGATACGAAAGACTTCAGTATAGTCGAGAGCCCCGTATCCAAATGGTCCAGTAGTGAATCGAGTCCGAAAGGCAGCTTTGCTAACAGTCTTCCGTTCAGAATGGTTTGCAGCGACACGTCGCGCTTCGAGGTTCAGTTCGCCAAGTATTTAGAAGCAAACACGGCCAAGACTTACGCGACTTTGAAACCTGTTGCTAATAATAATAAGTCGCCAAGGACGCTGATCAGGGATAACTATAAGAAATACGACGACAATACGAATAATAGGAACACTGATGATTTCAGAATGCTAACTCGCGAACAAATTCTAAATATGTTCAAAGATCCTCCTTTAGCGGCCGTGTCTCATCGCAACAGTCATAGTGTCCACGAGAAAAGGCGTCACGTCCGCAAAACAGACCCGTCCAGACCCGTGCATAAGAGCTGGAATACCAGTTCTACCAGTTATGCTGACGGCGCGTTAGGACAGAACAAGATCCAAAACTGTTCTATTTGCTGCAAAATTGTCGATAAAGCTAAGATATATCTGTTCGACAATGAAGACCAGAAAATACATCGAACATCGCCGTCTAGAAATTTGTCAACGCATAATAAAATTATCTGTGAACAATGTTTGGGTGACAATTTCAGGCCCTGTAATATGAAAAGTCCAAACCAATGTCTCAGTCTAGACGAATACTTAGTCATCCGTAACAACCAACAATATGTCTACCAAAAAATCAAACCTGTGAAATTCATAACTAACTTAACCTGCAATATTGGAACCGCTAAAAGCGATATGGACACAATCGAATCGAGAGTCCAAAAAAAGGCTGAACACGACAAAGAAGATGTAGAATTCGTTAAAGTCGAAATAGGATCAGATGGAGAAATAATCACTAAGCCCATAGACATCGACTTAGAGTCCACTGACGATGTGATCGTAGTGAAGGACGAAGGAGACGGCAGCTCCAGTGATGTGGAGATCATAGAGCCGGGGCCCGAGATAGACGACTCGGTCATAGACAACTTGGACGACGCTGATGAGGAAGTCAAAGTGTTTCTTGGGAAGTATCAAGCTGATAGTACGGAGTCAAAGGAGCTTAAGTGTAGGTGAGTTTCTTAAAAACATATATTTGGTCGTAATATTTCAGAGTACGTACCTATTAAAGTGGATAATGAATCAAGTCGGTAATAATAATATGACCCGAAGTGATTATGTTTTTAATGCATGGATTTGGTCTCTTTCTATCTCGTTTCTAAATAAGTCAAAGTTAAATCGTTTATTCAAATTTGGCCCATAATATGGCTCTTTTTGACGTCAAATCAACTGTCTAAAACAGCGCTTTAAAAATGCGTAACTTATCGATGAATTTGTTTTTCTTCCATCCTATTTCTCCCCTATCCTTGTTGAACACACTTCGAATCCAAGCACTGTGACAAGGACGACGACGATTGTCTCTGGGCATTCTTACCCCTAAGTTACCTCTACCCCCTACCCCTAAGTTATTTAAGTAGTGCCAGTTATCGAGGAGTTCTTGGATGCGGGGAGTGTCGCTTCTTTACGTAGGTAGTAATATTATTGGGGTGGTGACTGATGTTGGGTGCACCGTGCAGGTTCTGTGCCTCCGTATTCTCGGAGCTGCAGCAGGTGGTAGAGCACGGCGAGCAACACCGGCATCAGATGGACGATGGGCAGGTGTTCCCCTGCCCGCTCTGCGACTACGGTATGTACCTACACCTGCCCCTTTAGCCAAGTTGTCATTTTATAATCGTTAACGCATAAAAAACTAAGGAAGGAATCTTTATGTCTCGTAAAATTCTCCAATCATAAGTCCAATTTTTCATGACCACATGACACGATGATTCGTTCCTCAGTTAGTTAAGGGCCCCTTTGCTAAGTTTACAACAGGTATAAACGTAAGGGGTAAGATTCGAAACTATTGTGGCCGTAACAACGGACGTTTCTGTTTTAGTTCAAGCGAGTAAAGTGGGATGTTTTGCAGGTTATGCCAAGTTCATTTGGCTCAAAGGTCACCTGAAAGCTGCCCACAGCAGGTCTGGAAAAGAGATCGAGATAACCGAGACTAATAATGATGAAGATACAACTGATGCTGGTGCTAGGAAAGGTATGCGTTTCAATAAAAATTCTTGGACGTTAGCACACAGCGCCACCTGGTCCCGAACTGAGCAGAACTTTTACTATGGGTACCAGACTACTGATTAATACTTAAATACTTTGTTATGGAATTCCCGCGGGAACTCCGTGAAAGCCGTTCTTAGCTGACGTGTCGTCTATAAACTACCTACTCGCTAAACAGCTTCATTGGTCACGTTGTTTTCGAGGCTTCGTGTTTAGTCAGCGAGTGGCTTTTCGCTGTTGTTGTACTCGTATTAGTAGATAACAAATATTCAGCGGTATTTTCACTAACCATGGTGACGTGTGAACATTGTCACATAGCGTGGCGACGCGTCGCCATGGCAATAGGCGATCTGACCCTCCCCATTAGATATTTCACATCAAAAATCAACTAGGCTCTCCTTTCTGCGAGCGATGGACTCGAGTCACCGAAACAGTCATTAACTGCTACCCTTATATAAATAGAGGCCGAGGCAGCAGCCTCCCCGCCCGCGGCCCCCACCTCCCCCACCTCGCCGATAGCGCAGCGCACGCGCAGCGCGCTCCGCCGGGGCCGCGGGGGGGCGGACTCGGAGGAGGGGCAGGCGGGGAAGAAGGACGCGGAGGAGGCCGAGAAACAAGGACAAGAAGCGGGGGCGAGCGCCAACGTCGTGCAGTCTAATGGGGTGAGTCGAGCTGTTCATTTCATTCATACAATACAACAACTGGTTTTTACAACTGGTTTTATAACGCGACTCGGTGTATGTGTGAGTAATGGCATAAGCGTGAATACCAAAAACTATGAAAATAGCAAGATGGAGATGAAACTTGACATAAGTCACCATGTAGGATAAATACTATTGGTTCTGATATACCAAAAAGTTCTCGAAAGAATATCCGAAACTGACTAGAGTGACAGTTTTTCAGCAAGCACTCCCGCGACTATCCATACAAGCGAACCAATCCAACTCCCCCCAGTACTGCGGGCACACGGCTTGTGTGCACACGTGGGGTTCGCGTTGGGGGAGTGTCACTTCTTTTCGTAGTGGTACTACTCCTCGGCGGGGGGAGTGTCACTTCTTTACGTAGTGGTAGTACTCCTCAGCGGGGGGAGTGTCACTTCTTTACGTAGTGGTAGTACTCCTCAGCGGGGGGAGTGTCACTTCTTTACGTAGTGGTAGTACTCCTCGGCGGGGGGAGTGTCACTTCTTTACGTAGTGGTAGTACTCCTCAGCGGGGGGAGTGTCACTTCTTTACGTAGTGGTAGTACTCCTCAGCGGGGGGAGTGTCACTTCTTTACGTAGTGGTAGTACTCCTCAGCGGGGGGAGTGTCACTTCTTTACGTAGTGGTAGTACTCCTCGGCGGGGGGAGTGTCACTTCTTTACGTAGTGGTAGTACTCCTCGGCGGGGGGAGTGTCACTTCTTTACGTAGTGGTAGTACTCCTCGGCGGGGGGAGTGTCACTTCTTGACGTAGTGGTAGTACTCCTCGGCGGGGGGAGTGTCACTTCTTGACGTAGTGGTAGTACTCCTCGGCGGGGGGAGTGTCACTTCTTTACGTAGTGGTAGTACTCCTCGGCGGGGGGAGTGTCACTTCTTTACGTAGTGGTAGCACTCCTCAGCGGGGGGAGTGTCACTTCTTTACGTAGTGGTAGTACTCCTCGGCGGGGGGAGTGTCACTTCTTTACGTAGTGGTAGTACTCCTCGGCGGGGGGAGTGTCACTTCTTTACGTAGTGGTAGTACTCCTCGGCGGGGGGAGTGTCACTTCTTTACGTAGTGGTAGTACTCCTCGGCGGGGGGAGTGTCACTTCTTGACGTAGTGGTAGTACTCCTCGGCGGGGGGAGTGTCACTTCTTGACGTAGTGGTAGTACTCCTCGGCGGGGGGAGTGTCACTTCTTTACGTAGTGGTAGTACTCCTCGGCGGGGGGAGTGTCACTTCTTTACGTAGTGGTAGTACTCCTCAGCGGGGGGAGTGTCACTTCTTTACGTAGTGGTAGTACTCCTCGGCGGGGGGAGTGTCACTCCTTTACGTAGTGGTAGTACTCCTCGGCGGGGGGAGTGTCACTTCTTTACGTAGTGGTAGTACTCCTCGGCGGGGGGAGTGTCACTTCTTTACGTAGTGGTAGTACTCTTCGGCGGAGGGAGTGTCACTTCTTTTCCTAGTGGTAGTACTCCTCGGCGGAGGGAGTGTCACTTCTTTTCCTAGTGGTAGTACTCCTCGGCGGGGGGAGTGTCACTTCTTTACGTAGTGGTAGTACTCCTCGGCGGGGGGAGTGTCGCTTCTTTACGTAGTGATAGTACTCCTCGGCAGAAGGAGCCGAGTATGGTGATAAAGACGGAGGTGAAGCAAGAAGCGGTGGACACAAGTGACGAGGAGGCCATCTGGATCGTGCAGACCGCAGACGTGGACCTGCGGCAAGTGCTGCGCGGCCCGCAGGTACTCGCCCTCGCAGCCAACCGCTGCCAGCTGGTTATTAGGAGCCAAAGATATTGAAAGAGAATAGATTGACAATACGCTCGGCCGCTAAGCTTTCCCCTTGAACCACGCAGCGGTCAAATAATCTAATGCTAACAAAATGCCGTTGGCTAGCAGATACTATTGTCTATAGATACCAATCACATCGCTTTTCGTCAAGGAAAGCGATGTGATTGGCTATTTGAAATGTACTTTGTGGTGACTGGTATTCGATTGCGTCGCAACGATGTGATTGGTTTGTATTTTGATCATACGTCCCGCAAAAATTGGTTGGCGTGGATTGCATAGTAAAATTTTGTATTGTTCGTCTATTCTCTTATAATGTATTTGTTAGGAGCCATCCGTAAATTACGTCACACGTTAAGGGCACGGCCGACGAAGTGGGCCGTTGTGTGACAAGAGGGGGCGTCCTAAGCTGAGTGACGTACGATAACAATCGCAAAGTTTGTTGTTTTGTCAAATTATTATCAGTCTTTAAAAAATAACTTCAGAGCTACCGTTATTACTTAGTCAATTTTATGTTTCAATCAGGGGGAGGGGATGGAAACACCGTATAGTATAATGGGCATGTTGACTAATTTTTATTTTTAGTCCGTCTTGTAGATTATTAAAAAATATTGGACACGGATTTTTTTCTTTTTTTACGTAATCAAAAAATAACGGCAATATATTGAGTTGAAATTTCGCGTGACGTCACTATTCTGACAGTTTTTATGGCGGTTTTAGCGGTTAGTGACGTCACGACCCCCTCACCCTAAACTTTAATGCGCTTTATCTCTGTATATTTTAATTTATTTGAAAAAGAAAAAAATAAGTGTCTATTGTTTTTTTATTTTCTAACTGACGGACTAATTAGAATTTTGATTTTCAAAAGTAGTCCACATCCCTATTATTTGTGGACAGTCCCTTATTCAAAAGTTACACCGACATTAAACCAAGTGTCACTATAGTACAATCGATTTTCATATAAAATAACCATAAACAAAGTTTTAATTTTTTTTTTTTATTAGAAAAAAGTACAAAATTTTTACAAAGTCAGACACAAAAACCCAGCAGAATTCCGGGATAAAAAGTAGCCTCTGTCTTTCTCTGTATCCCTGACAACGTGTATGCAAAATGTCGTGGTGATCGGTTGAGCCGTTAAGGCGTGAAAGCATAAAAGACAGACAGAGTTACTTTCGCATTTATAATATTAGTAGCGATTAAAACTTTGTTTTCATCTTTCAGGGAGAGAAAGAGGAAGATAAACTGAACAAAATGTTTAAATGTGATGACTGCAGGTACGTGACGTTCGTCGATCACTTGGCATCCCGACACGTAGAATATCTTTGTAACAAACATTACTTGCTTTTATTGTTTTCAAGGAAATAATACTTATCTACGGAAATATAAAGGAATAATGATGTAAGCAGAGATTAAGGACTTTTGGCGGGATTTAACAGAAAAAGGGTGTCAATTTTATTTCTTTGTTTTACAAATTAGTTTATCGTGATTAATATTGTGTGAATGTGGTGGATTTTGCATAATATTGATTCATTAGTGATGAACAGTGTGCGGAAACAGTGAAATAAGATGAAATTGGGCGTTCATCGGGAGATTGTCGTTTTACTGTACAACATCCCACAGAGCGTCCTATTAAGATTCAACTGTGAAAAGTTGCTACCAAAAGTTCCGGTAAAGCATCGGGACGGAATGCATATCAACAATGCATTTCGATGTAAATAGCTTCAGAAGAAGATAAATACAACTGAATTGGCTGTATGGACTTAGATTCCTTTGCCTTCTCCAAGCGGAGTAAATAAAAAAAAGGAGAGATTAATAGAAAGCCATTTAATTAAATGTATGAATACATTGTCAACTTGACTAAGATCTTTTCTTTGATGTCGGTCTCACCACAGAGCAAATATATTAACCAAAGAGGACATGTAGGCGGGCGCGCCACCGTTGCAAAGGAAGTTAGAGCAAAATATGCTCTAACTTGCCCGAAACTTCTTTTGCTGCCATCCCAAGTATATTTACCAAAATTTCGAAAACAGTGACTAAGTAAAAACATGATCATAAAAGCGTTTAATGTATTCCTTTGATAATGTTTTAGTGCGCGATGAATAGTTTTGTGTGCGAAAATCACTCGGCGACACTGGTTTTCATGTTTTTCCATACTAAACTAGGTACGCTGATCGTATATGTAGAGACTTGAAACTTGGAGGGTGTGTTCTTTGTATAACGTAGGCATCCTTTAAGAAAGGATTTTTGAAAATTCAACCTGTAAGGGGATGAAAAGGGGTTGCAAAGTTTGATACTAAACTAAGTTGATCTCCCTTCTATTGTGTGGTATGTTTTCTGTTCCTATCCGTGCTCCCTGCTCGCTGGCGGCAGCGGGCGGGGCGCGGCGCGGGGGGGCGGCGCGCGGCGGGGGGTGGGCGGCGGGCGCGGGCGGGGCGGGCGCGGCGCGCGGGGGCAGGGGCAGGGGCGCGGCCTGCTCGTGCCCAGCAGGGAGGACTTCATCAAGGTACCGCACGCCCTGGCGGGTGAAGTCCCGCGGGAATCCCGCATTACAATATAGCCCATGTCACTCAGGGATAATGTAGCTTTCTAATGGTGAAACAATTATTTAAATCGGTCCCGTAGTTTTTGAGTTAAATCGTAACAAACAAACAAATCTTTCCTCTTTATAATATTAGTGGGTATAGATACATTTTTACAAGGTTGGACCGATTTTGACGGGACTTTCACTGGCAGACAGCTGATGTTGTATGGTGTGATTTACCAACGAAGTCTCTGTGAGGATACCGAAACTCCAGGTAAAACCGCGGGAAACAACTTGACTTTAGTTTCATTATATGTATTCAGAGGGCGCAAGGCAGGCCCCGACGGGCGGAGCCGGCTGCAGACAACAGCTTGCTGGTCGAGGTTGGTATTATTTTGAACTACCCGCAATTTTTGTCTTACCATTGCCTTTTTTCCGCCTAGGGATGGGAGAATTAACAGTTTTTCAAATTCTCGTTTGAGGCTTGAGCTTTGTATGGTGAACACAGAGTTCCACATAATTATATCTACCCTAATATATAAATGTAAATGTGAGTTTATTTGTAACGCTTTCTCAATCAGTCATCATGAAATTTTGCATACACGTTGGTATAGAGAAGAATGTAGGGCAGAAAACGTCAGTAGTGAACGGATTTTACAAAGTTCCCGCGGGAACTCCCAAATCAACGCGGGTGAAACACAATGTTTGCTTGGTTTCCACGACACAAGCAGCTAGCTGTTGTGAGATCGAGATAAATTATTTTTATTCTACGGAGTTTTTGAGTGTGGGCCCGGCCCTAGTATAGGCCCAGCCCCAGTGTAGGCCTGTAACCCCGCTGCCGCAGAAGCCGCGCAAGCGCAAGCGCGGCGAGCCCTCATCGGACCCGCAGGTGGTGACGTGCCACGACTGCGGCGAGTCCTTCACCTCGAAAGTGCGCCTCAAGTTCCACATGTGAGTCACACACAACGCCTCAGTCCGGCTCGAAGGACCAATTTAAAAAACCGTTTAGACATGGATACCTATACTACTTGATTTTCCTGAAATGACTACTTAGTTTTCCTGTAAATGACTACTCGGTTTTCCTGAAACTACTACTTTGCTTTTCCTGAAAATAACTACTCGATTTCCCTGAAATGACTACTTGGTTTTCCTGAAACGACTACTCGGTGTTTTTTTTTAAATGAGTACTCGGTTTCCCTGAAATGACTGTTTTCTTTTCCCGAAAATGACTACTCGTTTTCCCTGAAATGACTTGGTGACTCGGTGTTCCCTTGACGCGCCGCGGCAGGCAGTTCCACGAGCCGTCGAGCATGGTGTCGGCGCAGGGGCGCTACGTGTGCCCGCGCCCGCGCTGCGGCGAGGCGCGCGGCCCGTTCGCCACGGAGGCGGCGCTGTTCGACCACGTGCACTTCTCGCACCACAAGCAGAAGCGCTGGCAGTGTCCCGTCAAGGACTGCGGGAAGACCTTCTACCTGAGGTGCGTATCCCTCGCTGCGGGGTGTCTGTGTCGGTGTGCGTGCGTGTGTGCTTCATTGTTGCCGAGTCGCACCACAAGTAAAAGCGGGAAGACCTTCCACTTGAGGTGCGCACTGATAGGGGGGAGAGGATGACGCTTGTGTGTGTGTGTGTTTGTGTGTCTCTGTGTGTGTGTTTGTGTGTGTGTGCTTCATGGTTGCATGGTTCGGTCGAGATACGATGGTACTGCCTACCCTGCCGCCCCCTTTTCCTCCTAAGAATCTAGAATTAATAACGACCTTACAGTATATCTTCGGTACTGCATTGGCCTCCTGGCCCTCCTAACTATGCCTAAAGGCGGGACCTGGAAAGGCACAAAGTCTGCAGGAGGGGGGGTTTCGCTTGTTCACGTCTGTGTGTGTGTCTGTGTGCGAGCAGGGCGACGCTGACGAAGCACAGCCGCACGCACACGGACACGCGGCGCTACGTGTGCGGCGCGTGCGGGAAGCGGTTCCTCGACAAGCAGACGCTGGACGAGCACGGCGTCACGCACCTGCAGGTACGGAACTAGCATCAGGCAAGCAGGGAACAAGCACCAGGCAGGCAGGGAACTAGCGCCAGGCAGGCAGGGAACAAGCACCAGGCAGGCAGGGAACAGGCACCAGACAGGCAGGGAACTAGCACCAAGCAGGCAGGGAACAGGCACCAGACAGGCAGGGAACTAGCACCAGGCAGGCAGGGAACTAGCACCAGGTAGGCAGGGAACTAGCACCAGGCAGGCAGGGAACAAACACTAGATAGGCAGAGAACAGGTACTTCGAGGAGCTGAATTTAATAACGTGCTCTTGTATGAGTGAGATAAACAATGAAAATTAGAATAAAATTACCAGAATTTTGGTAAATTCAATGAGTACTAGTCACCTGCGATAAGTCTTGCCTGAATTTGATATCAGTAAATAGGAATTATAATACATAATTATGACAAACACCCATAAACACCCAGGCACTAAGTGTTTAACCCGAGCATCGAACTTGAGCCCGGTTGATTTCTCATAATAGGCTCGGGGTCGTCTCATAAAACTTGGCCCTTCGAGCCGGATGCTCGTGCGAGAAATTTCACTTATCCCCTGAAATTTCCTCGATGGAAGTGTCGTTTGTTTCCAAGAGTCGTTGTCGAGGGTCGGTGGCGGTTCGCGTCCTCAGATCAAGCCGTTCCAGTGCCACGTGTGCGCGAAGCAGCTGACGCGGCGCTCGCGGCTGCGCATGCACCTGCGCGCGCACGAGGAGGAGCTGCGGCCCGAGCTGGTGCTGGTGTGCGCGCCGTGCAGCCGCGCCTTCGCCGACCTGCGCCGCGCGAGGGTACGCCGCGCCGCGCGGGCCGAGTGCGGTGGCCGCTCGAAGACTCTAATCAAATCAAATCAAATATTCTTTATTGTTACCATGTTAATAAAAATACATAGACTTTCATCATCCCATCCCATCCCATCCGATAATCTATATGTACAGGAATATTTTTTATTCAGTGCGCAAACTTTTACAAATTAAACTTAAAGGAGTTTTAATAAACACCTGTTTTTATTTTGATAAGTCTAAGTACAAAAAGTAAAGTTATCGTGAACGAAAGATGTATACTTTGCAATTGATTTATTGACTACTCTAGTCGCCGCCGCCACCGCTGCGCGCGAAGCGCTCGTTCGGCTACGTATTTACGTGGGTTACAATGTACCGACAGCTGATCGAGGTCGTTCACCCCCGCTGCAACACCCCCACGTACGCCGCACGGCGCGCGCGCCCATTGATATTGCTACGAATAAGATAGTGCCCATATTTTGCTTATTTAAAGCCGGATCAAAAAATATAAAAAAGTTTTGAACAAATAATGGAAATGTGTTCTATTACTGATACTGAACCACCAAAATTTTTTTGCGCACTGCTTATAAAATATTCCTGTAGGTATAATAAAAATGATTCGTCAAAATATGTGTTGGTAAGCGCATAACTTACAAACGACTGCACCAAATTGGAAAATTGTTTTTTTTTTGTGTGTTCGTTATTGTCAGGACAAGGTTTATATAAAAGAAGTTTGGAGTGCCTGCGGGAATTCCGAAACTCACGCGGGTGAATCTCCGAAACGGTTGGACCGATATTGACGGGACTTTCACTGCTAATTAGCTGTTGTTATAAGGAGTACATTAGACTGCGTTGGAATTCCTGCGGGAATCCCGAAACTCACGCGAGTGAAACCGTGAGGCACAGCTATAAATATAAATGTGAAAGTGTGGATGTTTGTTATTCAATCAAGCAAAAACGGTTGAACGGGTTAAGATGAAATTTGGCATGCACGTTGTGAGAGGTACAGAGAAGGACATAGGGTACTTTTTATCCCGGAATTCCCGCGGGAACTCCAAAATTACCGCGGGTAAAACCGCGGGGCACAGCTAGTAATATTGTAAACGTGAAAGTTTGTAAGAATGTATGGATGGATGGATGTTTGTTACTCTTTCACGCAAAAACTACTGAATGGATTTGAACGAAACTTTACAATAATAAAGCTTATACATTTAACACATAGGGTACTTTTTATTCCGGAATTCCCGCGGAAACTCTGAAATTAACGCGAGTGAAACCGCGGGGCACAACTAGTATTGGTATAGATGAGAAATAACTCTTTCCTGCGCCTCGCCCTCGGCTGAGGGGGCCGCGGCCGGGGTGGCTGCATGGCACGGTCCCGCTGCGCAGGAGCACGCGCGCAGCTCGGCGGGGTGCGCGGCGCTGGCGGGGGGGCGCGTCAAGCTGGAGGGGGGCGGCGAGAGGGCGCTGCTGTCCCCCAGCAGCGGACTCGTTCGCCCCGTGCAGCCGGCGGACGGTGAGCTGCGGCAACAACTTGCTGTTTTACATTATTAACTGTTTCAGTTTTCCAGACATAAAGTATCCTATGTCGTTCTCTGTACCTCTGAAAACGTGTATGCAAAATTTTATGATGATCGGTTGAGCCGTGAAAGCGTAACATACAAACAAATTCACTTTCTCATTTATAATAATAGTAAAGATACCCTTTATTATTTCCCTCGAGAACTGCTGAGGTATTAGGGATATGATTATTCGCAGAGCCGTCTCTGCTGAGCCGGCCGATACCGCGCGAGGTCACCGACGAGAGGGCGCGCAAGATGCTGGAGGGGCCCGGCGGGGATGAAACTGGGGGCGGCGGGGATGGAACCGGGGGTGGCGGGGATGGAACCGGGGGTGGCGGGGATAGAACCGGGGGTGGGGGGGACGAAACGAGCGAGATTCTACCGGGAATGCTGCGCGTCGTCGAGATAGAGAAGGCTTTCCGATGCGAGTACTGTGAAGAGTGAGTGACTAATAGCTAGCTTTTTCTAATTTCGGAACTCCCTCGGAATCTCAGAATCTCAGTCCGCACTTCCGCACCAAATTTACACACCGCCTACCGCACTGTAATTTCGGAGTTCCCGCGGTGATTCCAAGATAAAAAGTAGCAGCTATGTCCCATTCCAGACCAATTCCGTTCTACGGCCTTTTACGGTTATTTATCGGGTTTCATTCAAAGCACCGGGTTGATTGTGTATATATATAAGTATATAATATCATGTATGTATGTATATATAGTTGTGCCCCGCGGTTTCACCCGCGTTAATTTCATAGTTCCCGCGGGAATTCCGGGATAAAAAGTACCCTATGTGTTAAACTGATGTATAAGCTATATTATTGTAAAGTTCCATTTAAATCCATCCAGTAGTTTTTGCGTGAAAGAGTAACCAAACATCCATCCATACATATCTACAGACTTTCGCATTTATAATATTAGTAAGGATATGAATGTTAAAGCATACAGAGGGACAGACGGCGGGAAGCGACTTTGTTTTATATAATGTAAATGTGTGTGTTGTGTGTGTTCTCCGACACGGCAGCGTGTGTGTGTGTGTGTTTGTGTGTGTATACGTTTGTTCTCTGGCAGTGTATTCTACCTGGAGGCGGCGCTGAACTCGCACCGTGCCGTGCACAAGGGGGTCAAGAACCCGTTCGTGTGCCACATCTGCAAGGTCAGCTTCGCCACCTACTCCAGGTAACTCGCTCATCACCAACAGATAAAATAAACTTTATTTAGCAAAAAAAACACGTGCCCCACACAAAAAAAAACAATAAAAAAACAATAAAGTCCCGCGTAATTTACATAATATAATAAAAAAATAAGCAAAGGTATAAGGGAAATAGCTGTTCCCTAAGGACTTGCGCTAGTTTGCGACTCCGCGGGAGTTCCCGCGAGAACTCTGACTATATAAGATGTGGTAAAATGAACTGCAAATATTTACAGGGCTGAAAGCATACGTTATAACAAACAGAATAAGCCAAAAAAAAAAAAGTTCGGCAGTTTTTCAGAATATGAGGAAAATAAATTCATTGAAAAAAACATTACAACTACACTCACAAGGTACACAAACACGTAGCTCACTAATACGTATACGTATACAAGGCGCGCGCTGCGCATGCAGCGAGCGATGCATCAGCTGGTCAGCTCGATCGGGTCATCGATCTTAAGATACCGGCGCGCGTTATATTTTTGATTGATTTATTTTGTTTGAAATTATAATTGGACGCAGATAAGCAATAACATGTTAACCCACAAAATTAAGTTATTGATACAGAACGTTTTATTGAGAGTTAAAGAACTTTTTTTGAATTATTTGTTTACCTTATTACATTGTTTAAATATGTAATAAAATGTTGAATAAAAAAAAATATTGACACAAAATGGCGCTATAAGTTTAAAACGCGATTTACTCGACATTTTTCCAGTGTGGGTTAACACACTATTGCTTATCTATGTCCAATTCTTTTTTTGACGTATGAAATGTCTGCCTAGTTTTTTTTTTTTTTTTATTTCTCAACATTTCGCTATCCCTCTCCGCCTAGATGCACCACGCACAAGACGACGCACGGCTTCTTCAAGCGCTCGCTGGCGCAGGCGCAGACGGAGCGCTCGGGGGCGGGGGCGGGGGCGGGGGCGGGGGCCGGCTCTGGGGTGGGGGTGGGAGCGGGGGCGGGCCCCGCCGCCACCGGCATCCTCGGCTACGGGGGCTTCCCCGTCGTGAAGCACTTCCTGTGCGAGGTGAGCTGAACACAAAGAACCGACATCAGTAGCCATTAGGATTCAGGGTAAAGCATACTAAGATATTAAAGATATTGACGTTTGTGGAAATGTTTGACGTGGGGTCCCCGGCAGGAGTGCGGTCGCTCTTACCTGCACTGGACGTACCTGCAAGTGCACCGCCGCATGAAGCACACGGACGGCAACTACCTGTTCCGCTGCAACCTCTGCCGGCTCACGTTCCCCAATAGGTGAGTGCACACAGCACGACACAGTGTGACACAGTTCAGTACATTGTGACACAGCCCGGCACAGTGTGGAAGGAAGGTGAGGTAAAAATAGATCATTGCTTACTGAGGTGTATGTAATTGTATAGAATTTAATTTAATTTGATGAATAGATTATGTTCTTTTTATCCTATATTCTTAATAGAACAGTTGACCAGTTTAGATTAGAAAAAAAGAAATAAACATTTATTTAGACAAAATGAACTCCTATTCACGTTTATAATAACAAGGATAAATTTCCAGTTGGAGCGTGGCGTACCACCGCAAGAAGGTGCACGGCAAGAGCGGGCAGGAGGAGGGCGGCGTGACGCGCATCGCGCGGGACGACGCCGACGCCGACGCAGAGTGCCGCCCGCACGGGTGAGCCGCCCACACACACCTTCGCCTCCTCATCGTCGTCATTTACTACCCACCACTACTTCTCATCACTACCCTCCACTACCTCCGCCTCCTCATCGTCGTCATTTACTACCCACCACTTCTTCTCATCACTACCCTCCACTACCTCCGCCTCCTCATCGTCGTCATTTACTACCCACCACTACTTCTCATCACTACCCTCCACTACCTCCACTTCTTCATCGTTGTTACTTACTACCCACCACTACCCATCATTATCATGGTTACCCTCTCCTACGTCCACCTCCTCGTCATCGTCATTTACTACCCACCACTACTTCTCATCATTATTATCACTACCCTCCACTACCTCCACCTCCTCGTCGTCATCATTTACTACCCACCAATACTTCTCATCACTACCCTCCACTACCTCCACTTCTTCATCGTTGGTACTTACTACCCACCACTACCCATCATTATCATGGTTACCCTCTACTACCCCCACCTCCTCGTCATCGTCATTTACTACCTACAACTACTTCTCATCACTACCCTCCACTACCTCCACCTCCTCGACGTCGTCATTTACTACCCACCACTACTTCTCATCACTAACCCTCCACTACCTTCACTTCTTCATCGTTGTTACTTACTACCCACCACTACCCATCATTATCATGGTTACCCTCTACTACCCCCACCTCCTCGTCATCGTCATTTACTACCTACCACTACTTCTCATCACTACCCTCCACTACCTCCACCTCCTCGACGTCGTCATTTACTACCCACCACTACTTCTCATCACTACCCTCCACTACCTCCACTTCTTCATCGTTGTTACTTACTACCCACCACTACCCATCATTATCATGGTTACCCTCTCCTACGTCCACCTCCTCGTCATCGTCATTTACTACCCACCACTACTTCTCATCATTATTATCACTACCCTCCACTACCTCCACCTCCTCGTCGTCATCATTTACTACCCACCAATACTTCTCATCACTACCCTCCACTACCTCCACTTCTTCATCGTTGGTACTTACTACCCACCACTACCCATCATTATCATGGTTACCCTCTACTACCCCCACCTCCTCGTCATCGTCATTTACTACCTACCACTACTTCTCATCACTACCCTCCACTACCTCCACCTCCTCGACGTCGTCATTTACTACCCACCACTACTTCTCATCACTACCCTCCACTACCTTCACTTCTTCATCGTTGTTACTTACTACCCACCACTACCCATCATTATCATGGTTACCCTCTACTACCCCCACCTCCTCGTCATCGTCATTTACTACCTACCACTACTTCTCATCACTACCCTCCACTACCTCCACCTTCTCACCGTCGTTACTTACTACCCACCACTACTTCTCATCACTACCCTCCACTACCTCCACCTTCTCACCGTCGTTACTTTCTACCCACCACTACTTGTCGTCATCATTGTGTCCTCCCACGGCCCTTGCGGCGCGTGCGTCCGCCCGTCCGCCCGTCCGACTCCGGCTCCGGCTCCGGCTCCGGCTCCGGCAGCATCCCGTGCCGCGACTGCGACGCGGCGCTGCCCCACAAGGCGGCGCTGCACCGGCACCGGCGGCGGCTGCACGGCGAGCGCGGCGCGCAGGGTGAGCCGCCGCGGCCTAGTGCCCCAGCCCTCAGGGGTTCCACCGCCTCCGACTGCCTCGCATTCGAGTAAATAACGTGTCTTGTAGGAAACATCTGAGGGGCTATCGTGTGACTTTTGTTTTTACCATTTTTCGGTTATTACAATAAGCACGTTTTGACATCTACAATATAATATAGCAATCAACCAAAATAAACATAGGTACTTCAAAAGTTAGAGCTGCCTAAACTTGATTAATTGATCACAAAATCGCCATTTTTCTGATTGAAACTGAACAGCTAGTAACTCGATTTCGCAAAAAAAAAATGACATTTTGATCAATTTTATTATCCATTCCACCGCCAATATTGAGTGCAGTAGTAGTGTGATAGAAATTAGAAGTTATTTAGTAGTTAGCTATGTTCATGTGGTTTTACTTGCTCGGTGCAGACTCGTCGCTGTGGTGCGGCGGGGGCGGGGAGCGGGCGGCGCGGCCCGGGTGAGACTGACACATTACTAGTTTCCCGCGGTTTCACCCGCGTTGGTTTCGGAGATCCCGCGGGTATTCCGAAATAAAAGTAAGTACTTGTTTTCTGTACCTATCCTTCACAACGTAGGCAGTATGCAAAATTTAATTTAGTTTCTTCCGCGTTAATTTCGGAGTTCCCGTGGGAATTCCGGGATAAAAAGTAGCCTATGTCCTGTATACCACTGACAACGTGTATGCAAAATTTCGTCGTGATTGGTTGAGTCGTTTAGCCGTTTATCGTGACAAACCAGACCAGTAGTTCCTGAGATTAGCGCGTTCAAGTAAACAAACAAAAAAACTCTTCAACCTTATAATATTAGTATAGATGAGGGTCCGGTGTGGTTGCAGCAGGGGTGGGGGCGGGGGCGGGGGCGGGTCGGCGCGCGCGCACTCATGCGGCGTGTGCGGGCTGCAGTTCCGCTCGGCGGCGCTGCGCAACGAGCACCTGCGCGCGCACACGGACCGGCGCGGCTACCCGTGCGACGTGCGCGGGCAGGCCTTCCGCAGGTACCGCCCGCCACGGTCCACGATCCACGATCCACTCTATCTCGGCACGATCCACTCTATCTCCGTACGATCCACTCTATCTTGGCATGATCCACTCCCTTTCTGCATCATCTACGCATTCTTAGCACAAAAAATAATATTCATTTATTTTTAGAATAAAACAAGTCATTTTTGCTATACCCGAAAGGGTCACTGAGTTGTAACACAAAATCTATGTAACTTCTGCAATGTCCCTACACTTAGTCGCAATAAATAAATTTTATTTGATTTGACATAACACAAATGTACCAATATACATTCACTAGATTCATCCCCGAAGTAGAAGTGCACAGCAACAATATATTATAATTTTCGTCTAATTCGTACATGCAACTCCAGGTCCACTCTCGGCATGATCTACCTCATCTCATCATGACCTATTCCATATCCACCTCCTCTCGTCATGAATTCATGATTCATTCTATCTCGCCAAAATCTGCCGCCTCCCGTCACGACCCGCACCCTCCCGTCACGATCCACTCTACCACGTCATGATCCACCCACTTCCGTCACGATCCATCACATCCTGTCATTATCCACCCCCTCCCATCATGATCCACCCCCGTCGTGACCACTCTATCTCGTCATTATCCAACCCCTCCCGTCACGACCCACTCTATCTCGTCATGATCCACCCACTTCCGTCACGATCCATCCTATCCTGTCATGATCCATCCCCTTCCGTCACGATCCATCCTATCCTGTCATGATCCATCCCCTTCCGTCACGATCCATCCTATCTTGTCATGATCCATCCCCTTCCGTCACGATCCATCCTATCCTGTCATGATCCATCCCCTCCCACCACGATCCACCCCCGTCACGACCACACTACCTCGTCATGATCCACCCCCTCCCGTCACGGTCCGCGCCCCGCAGGTCGGCGGCCATGCGCCAGCCGCGGCTGGCGCACGCGGGCGCGGCCGGGGGCGGTGGGGGCGGCGGCGGGGGCCGCGACCTGCGCCTGCAGCGCCCCGCGCGGCTGCTCGTCATCGAGGTACGGGGCCACTTCTCACTAGCTCTTCACAAACTTCCCGACCGACCTCAAAAACGAGGAGGTCATCAATTCGGATGTTTATCCTACTAATATTATAAATGTGAAAGTGTGGTTCGCATGTTTGTTACTCAATCGGCTGAACGGATTTTGCTGAAATTTGGCATGCACGTTGTCAGGGGTACAGAGGACATAGCATTTTTTATCACGAAATTCCCGCGGGTACTCCGAAATTACCGCGGGGCACAGCTAGTAACATAATACAACGTGTTAATGAATCAACCAAAAACCTGATACACCCCATCTAAGAAAATAAACAGTAATATGATTAAAATAAAATTTATGTCGAAAAAATTAATAGTTTAAAAGTTATTCAACCTTAGTTTGGAGGTGACTGATCTACGATTTTTCAAACGCTACGTCCGCGCCTATCTACGCGCCAATGACCAGTTCAATTTATAAAAATAATTTAGACATGGACTCATAAAAATGAAAAAAATATAACCTATATTAAAACATAGTGCAATCGATTCGCTAGTCGATTCTGAGCAAACTAGGTACTTTCTAGTTTTCAGTTAATTCATTAACACGTTGTATATTTAAAACGAACTCTATTGCCCGATACGGATGGGAGTAAGGTGGCAACACCGATGGAACATGTGTCTATTTGCTACCGGCCGAAATGAGCGGCGTCATGTGATTACAGTCTAATTAAAATTGATACAATGATTATAAAACTAATGTGGTATTATTCATTGTGACGGGGAGCTAAGATTTCTAGCGTAAAAGAAATAGCTAGCTCTGAGCCCTTATTAACTATGCAACAACATTCCTTGCCCGTAACGCGCGTCCCAAAAACGTATTTCCAAACGTTCTAGATGTTAAAATATTAGAAATTATTATCTAGACACGCGGTCAGCGTGTCAAGTCAAGTTCAAGCAGACAGAACTGACAAGCAGCACCGTGTGTAATATTACACGAACCATTTGGAGCCACTTTTCACCCGCTCATAATTCCAAAACTATTTTACATAAACATGTCTAATTTGGCTCATGTATTAAGACTCGCGAGATAAATATGTGCTCCAAATTTCATAAGCACAGCTCCAACGGTTATTTAGATATTAACGTCCAAAAATCGTGATTTTTATCACTGACTGACCTATAGACCAAAATTATAACGCACTTCCAGATGACTTAGGAACTTGATATTTGGCATTAAGGTAGGCTTTTAGGCGTAAACAAAGGGAAAAATCTGAAAACTGGAAAAACTTAAAAAAAATATATAATTATTAATAATTAAAGTTTTTAGATTTTTCCTATCAAGAAGGTAATATAACAAAGTTAAGTATTTTAGTATGCAACTGGCTAATCAGAATTTCGAAATATTCTTAATGATGTATTTTACGTCACTCAATTAAACTGAGTCAAATACATTCGTTGTCAGCGCGAATTTTCCTATTTTCACTGGTTTATACCTATAAAACTAGTTATTCTCAAGTTAAAAGTGAATCAGAGTTTGTTTTACGTAGAATATAATTAATGAATATCTGTGAATATTTTCATCAGTTTACGGAAACATCACTTACATATTATTGACATTTGACATAGAAAGTTCTGTATGTAAAAAAGATGAATAATTCTTTTTCAAGTATAAAACCACTTGTGGATAGAGACGGTTCGGTATGGAATTAAACTCCGTATGTACATTAGGGTGGGTCACTTAAGTATGGAGAAAAAAAAAGTTTAGTTTTTATACGGGCACAGTGACAAAACGGTGCTAAATTATGAGTGTAAATATATTATGAAGTTTCATTGCAATCGGAATCAACCTTCTGCCTCCGGAATCATTTGGAAATCATCAACACATAATGGTTAAAAAAGGTCTAACACTATGGCATATTAAGTTACACTAATGAACACTATTTATAAATAAAAGTCTTAAATCCATAGTAAATATAGGTTTATTAAAGAGGAAACAATTTTTACTGGAAAAATTATAAAGAATAATTAATTATTAAATTGAAGGGTTAACTATGTGGCGAAATCTTTTTTGCTGTCGAATTTCGGCATTGCTTTTCTCGATTCTATCTGGGCTTTGATAAAATCTTCTGTCATTGTCTTATTGCATAAAGTGACTGAAGCTTCGGTCACAGCTTTAACTGCTCTTTCTACTGCTTGTGTGTGACACGGAAGACGTAATAAATCCAATTCTCCTGCTCCTTTTACTTGAATAAACAATCGGAGATTTTCTTCGGTTACAGATCTTAATAACGGTGGCTCAGTGATATTTGCTTGCCAATTCAAAAGGTCATAATATAATATAATCATGAACTCTCAAATAGGGAAATATAGTAGATTAACAAAAACCATTTGGTATTAATTTTATTATGAATAAGTACCTACTAATAGTTTCTGTACAAAAAGCAGTGATATCCCATCAAAAACATAAATGTGAAAGTGGAAGTCAAGTTCAGTATTAAGCTTAAGCTTAGTTGTCGACTTCACCGACAAAAGAATTGATATCTAAATAGGTGTCAAGTTCTGTAGATAATCCTGAAATATATTCAAAGGAGCATACAACTTGACTAGTTTTCACATTCAAGTTATCTTTAACTAGTCAAATTATGTATCTTCTTTATATTATTATGAGCAAGTTACTGTTTTTATACTGTAAGGTCAATAGATATTAATATTTCGTTTGCTAGTAAAAACAAGGCAATATCAAAAATATTTATACTATAGTTTGTAGCCAAATATAAGATAACTTGTGTGTGAAAACTAGTCGAGTTGTATGCTCCTTTGAATATATTTCAGGATTATCTACAGAACTTGACACCTATTTAGATATCAATTCTTTTGTCGGTGAAGTCGACAACTAAGCTTAAGCTTAATACTGAACTTGACTTCCACTTTCACATTTATGTTTTTGATGGGATTTTTCATTACTCATACTCGGAAAGTAGGTCTGAAGTTGCCTGAGAAGCGGGTTGAAAGTAACTCTTTTCAGCCCTAGGGAGAATCGCTTTCAACTGACAACTGTCAAATTATTAAAAAAAAACTAGGTCTATTTTCACATTTCTATTGAACCATGTTTCAACTTTCTATACAGCCAGCGCGATGTAAAATTGAAATAACGTAAAGTTTTAGTAGGTATTAATTAAAATAAAATTCACTCACTTTTTCTTAAGCTAATTCCTATTTATATTTTTTTATTTTCTTTAATTAATACTTAATAATTAAAGAAAATATTTTTTTTAGGTCGCCACAATGCAAATAAAAAATACTGGCTGAATAGCTAGCCGGCCAAAGAAAAAGAAATAGGTGGGAAAGTGTCAAGCGACTATCCGATCTTCACTCAATTTTTTCTTTAGCTAATTCCTATTTTTATTTTGACTTTCCTTGCATTCGTAATGAAAAGCACAGTGTTACCCTCGGGAGAAAGACTTATTTTGTCCCTCGATCTATTGGCGCCCTCGCTACGCTCGGGCGCCAAACCCCCTCTCGGGACTGAATAAGTTACTTTGACCCCTATAATAACAATGTACTATTTTATGCCATAAGAAACATTGTAAATGTATTTTTTTTGGAGTAAAACTTCTTTGATTACGTGAGAAAGACGTCTTATATCTTGACGCGGCGTGTTATGGTTATAGTGAATAAGGGCCCTGAGCTCCGTGTTCCCTCCGCAGGTGGAGGGTCTGAACCCCAGCCCGGAGCTGGTGATGAAGCACCTCGAGGCCAATAGAGTGCCGCAGGATAAGGTCCTCGAGATCACCAAGGTGTCCTTCGCCAAGGTAATCAGTTCTTATCCCTACCTACTGATATTATAAATGCGAAAGTAACTGTCTGTCTGCCTGTCGCTTTCACGCCTTAAAGGCTCAACCGATCGACATGAAATTTTGCATACACATTTTCAGGGGTACAGAGAAGGACATATGGTACTTTTGTCCTGGAATTCCCTCGGGAACTCCGAAATTAACGCGGGTGAAACCGCAGGGAACAGCTAGTTTTACACAAATAAAAGTATTTGCTAGTTAGTATAGACGGGTAATCCACCAGGCTTAAACCCGGTGCTTGAGTTAAAACCCGATAAACACCCGTTATAGTTAGGTTATATTCTCACCCATTATATTCTCTCCACTCCTGTCCATTCTACCATCTTCTACAATATATTTTATATAATTTTTCGCATTTTAATTGCTGTGCTACTGCTCCACCTACCTACTGTCAGAAATGTCTCCATACTCCACCTGGAAGCCCGGAAGAGATCGCTTAATATACATATAAGGCCGCCCTTTGGAGCCACTTCACACTTTCTGTTTTATAAGTATTTAGTAATCGTACTGATTGTGGTGCTCAATAAAGTGTTTTGCATTCGTTAATTCGCTATAGTGACGTCATAAAAATATTTTCTAAAAAACAAAACATACTGTCGAATTGAGAACCTCCTCCTTTTTTGGAAGTCGGTCAAAAACGAGTGTCGTACCGTCGATGATAGTTAGTGGTGTTTGCCGCAGGGGTCGCTGGGCGCGGTGCCGAGCAGCGCGCGTGCCCTGGCGCGGCTGTGCGGCGCCGCGCGCGCCCAGCTCGGCCCCGGTGAGTCGAGACTCGTGGCACACGTGACACGACACTAGACACGACACGCACGACACTCACGACGACACTAGACAGTAGACACGATACTCGACACAATATAAGAACACTCGACAGTAGATAAACCACACTCGAAATCCAAAACTAGACTCACGATACGCGACATTAGACACTTGACACACGACATTAGACACGAGACACAAGACATTCAGTATTAGATCAGTCGACACTCACACAGAACTCCAAGCACGACACTAGACAGTAGACACACAGTACAGTGATGATAGCTCAGTGGTTAGTGTGTTCAGATTAAACGCCGCAAGGTGTAGGTTCAAACCCTAACAATGAGCTTGAGCTGTCGGTGAAGGATAACATCGTGAGGAAACCACAGCATGGTGGTAGGGCGCTCTCTAGTGCCCGGCTGGCTAGCTACCACCTTCAAGTTGCAAATCTGTCGCCGAGCACTTGACGGTGTGTTCCGGCAGCCCCACTTGAAAGCCAGTTCCCATCCCCATTCCAGGTCGGCAACGCACCTGCAAGCCTTCTGGTGTTGCAGAAGTCTATGGGCGGCGGTAATCACTTACCATCAGGTGTACCACTTGCCCGTTTGCCCCCTATGACATAGAAAAAAGACACGATACTCGACACACAATATAAAAACACTCGACAGTATAGACAAGCACTCGAAATCCAAAACTCACGGTACACGACATTAGACACTTGACACATGACGTCTCTAGTTGATACAATATTTTTTGTGTAGGTCGTCCTAAATAGTACAAAAAAAATATTGATGATTTAGCTAGTGTGGAGTAGTGTAGTGAAGTGTGGTGTGTTGTGTGCAGCTTTGGAGCCGCAGCAGCCGGCGGAGGCGCAACGTGTTCACGGCATCACCATACTCCCGCGCCGCCCCGCCATCCTGCAGCGGGCCCAGCCGCCCCCACACCCACAGCCCCATCCGCAGCCCCAACCCCAGGCCCAACCCCAGCCCCAGCCCCAGGCCCACGCGTTGACCGGCGATGGCGACGACGACCACGATGTACCGGTGAGACCACAATGATCAGCTACCACCAAAAAATACTAATAAACCTTTTCAAGAAAGTATAGCATATATTATATTATCTATAGAACAGCCATTTTAGGAAAGTGGACATTTTAGGAAAGTCGTCATTTTAGGAAAACGAAGTAGTCATTTTAGTGTAGTGGTCATTTTGGAAAAATCAAATAGACATTTTGGGAAAGTGGTCATTTTAAGGAAACCAAGTAGACATTTTGGGAAAGTGGTCATTTTAAGGAAACCAAGTAGACATTTTGGGAAAGTGGTCATTTTAAGGAAACCAAGTAGACATTTTGGGAAAGTGATCATTTTGGTGAAACCAAGTAGACATTTTGGGAAAGTGGTCATTTTAAGGAAACCAAGTAGACATTTTGGGAAAGTGGTCATTTTAAGGAAACCAAGTAGACATTTTGGGAAAGTGGTCATTTTAAGGAAACCAAGTAGACATTTTGGGAAAGTGGTCATTTTAAGGAAACCAAGTAGACATTTTGGGAAAGTGGTCATTTTAAGGAAACCAAGTAGACATTTTGGGAAAGTGGTCATTTTAAGGAAACCAAGTAGACATTTTGGGAAAGTGGTCATTTTAAGGAAACCAAGTAGACATTTTGGGAAAGTGATCATTTTAAGGAAACCAAATAGACATTTTGGGAAAGTGGTCATTTTAAGGAAACCAAGTAGACATTTTGGGAAAGTGGTCATTTTAAGGAAACCAAGTAGACATTTTGGGAAAGTGATCATTTTAAGGAAACCAAGTAGACATTTTGGGAAAGTGGTCATTTTAAGGAAACCAAGTAGACATTTTGGGAAAGTGATCATTTTAAGGAAACCAAGTAGACATTTTGGGAAAGTGGTCATTTTAAGGAAACCAAGTAGACATTTTGGGAAAGTGATCATTTTAAGGAAACCAAGTAGACATTTTGGGAAAGTGGTCATTTTAAGGAAACCAAGTAGACATTTTGGGAAAGTGGTCATTTTAAGGAAACCAAGTAGACATTTTGGGAAAGTTGAACTCTGATCCTGGGGGACCAACCGGTAACTATAACTCGACACTTCTTTGGAAATAACATAAAACTTCCTGTCGCAGGATCTCATTACTCTGAGCATGCAAATGCCACTGGTGCTGCTGCAGGGGGGGGCGGCCGGGGCGCAGGCGGGGCTGGGGGGAGCAGGCCTCCCCCACGTGCAGTGGACCCAGCCCCAGGCCAGCGCCGACCCGGGGGTGGGGGAGGTGGAGCTCAGCGAGCGGCTGTAGGGGCACGGGGGTGACGCTGGTGTGGTGCGAGGGAGGAGTTGGGTGGGGGGTCAAGGGGCTGTTGTATGAGAATGAGTGGACGGCTGTAGGTTGGATTTTTCTCATAGCCGGTGACCAAAAAAAAACATGAAACCGCTCGCGCCATTTTGACCCCAAAACAAGAGAAATAGGGTCGAGTTTTGATTGTACGTACAGTGCCCGTACGGTTTTAACTCTATTGCTGTAAAATTTGTGTTGAATGTTCAAATAGTGGGTGACGTCATTTTCTATCGCGAAACGTCAGCTGCATGTTTTCTTCGTACACCGCTCACAGGCTCAAGTAGATTTAAGTGCAAACGTTACTGATTGGTTAATAAAATTTTCAACAACGGAATTATGGTATTTTTATTTGGTACTAGCTGCGCCCCGCGGTTTCACCCGCGTGAGTTTTGGGATCAGGAACTTTTGCGGACGCAGGCAGAGCAACCCGCCAAAGTTTCATCACAATCGGATCAATGGTTTCGAAATGCATATAGGACAGACATACAAACATTCATTTTTATTTGTACAGAAAGAAGAAGAAGACTAGAAGAGGACTGTTTCTATCTGTCGAATCCTTACTAATATTAAAAACGTGAAAGTTTGCATGTACGGATATTTGTTACTTTTTCAAGCAACAACTATTGAAGGAACTTTAATGAAACTTTACAATAATATAGCTCATACATCAGAATAACACATCTATCTAGTCTTAATCTTAATATATATAAATCATGTGTCACGTTGTTTGTCCGCGATGGACTCCGAAACTGAACGGATTTTGATAAAATTTTGTAACCATTCATAAAATGGTCCAACTTAAAAGATAGGATAGTTTTTATCCCGGAATTCCCTCGGGAACTGAAGGACATAGTGTACTTTTTTCCCGCAACCTCCGCGGGAACTCCGAAATTACCGCGGATGAAATCGCGGGGGACAGCTAGTCTAATATATATAAATCACGTGTCACGTTGTTTGTCCGCGATGGACTCCGAAACTACTGAACAGATTTTGATAAAACTTTGCAACCATTTATAATATGGTCCAACTTAAAAGATAGGAAAGTTTTTATCCCGGAATTCCCGCGGGAACTTCACCGTAAACAATTTTCAGTGTCAGGGGTACAAAGAAGGACATATAGAGTGCTTTTTTCCCGGAATTACCGCGGGAACTCCGAAATTACCGCGGGGGACAGCTAGTATAGTATATAGAGTAGTGGGGGGAGTTGGATGAGATCGCTTGTATGGAGTATCACGGACAAGCTACCGATACAAAGGGGACCGGGTTCTTCAAAGGGATCTGTGCGGTGCTCGAACAAGGCGAGCGACGAGTGCCGCGGGCCGCCCCACTCGTGATAAGCATAATATGTATTTAATAACACAATCATCGAACATGAATAATGTTATTGTTATCTAGCGATAATGTGATAGCAAATATGGAATGTGATACTGATGGGAAAATGTAGTGGACTTGTCGGGCTGTTGCTGAGGTCTCTTTTTGGTTTAAATTGAAACTAAAATCGAATTAGATATAGTCATTATCTTTATTTGGCATCATAATAAGTAACAATTCAACAGAAAATACAGGAAAATTAACAATTAGAAAAAAGAAAGAATAGTTGTTCTTCTTCTTCTTCTTTAATAATGGCGTCTATAATTGGACGCAGATAAGCAATAACATGTTAACCCACAAATTCAAGTTATTGATTCAGAACGATTTATTGAGAGATACGGAACGTTTTATAATTATCTGTTTACCTTATTGCATTGCTTAAATATGTAACTAAATATTGAACATAAAAAATGTTGACACAAAATGGCGCTATACTTTTAAAACACGATTTACTTACTCGAAATTTCTCCAGTGTGGGTTAACGCACTATTGCTTATCTATGTCCAATTATAATTTGCCAACGACAATGTTTCATAATAATAAAAATCTCTTCATCTACTTCTTCGATTATGGCGAAATGCCAATGACAATGTTAGATTGCTCCCCAAGTTAAAACATGGCTCTCTTAAAAGCCAGTTTCCTGCTCGGGGTCCAAAATAGATGCTGAAAAGTGACTGAAATAACGAAGACAACGTGACACGCGTGTTTTCGGTACGGCTTTCACTCGTCAACAACCGAAGGAATAGGCTAGTTTCCTAAATTTTCTTGTTTAGTCCGTTTTGTAGATTATTAAAAAATATTGGACACGTATTTTTTTATTTTTCATGTAACCAAAAAATAACGGAGATATATCAAGTCGAAATTTCACATGACGTCACGCCTCGCTACAGTTTGTTCGCACGTTATAGCGAGCTGTGACATCACGAGTCCCCCACCCTAAACTTTAATGCGCTTTATCTATGCATATTTCCATTATTTTAAAAAAGCAAAAAATACGTGTCTTTTATTTTTTTATTATCTAACTGACGGACTAAATAGAATTTTGATTTTTTTACCCAGGAAACTAGCCTATTGTCTACAATGTTTAGTATTTGCTGCGATGCCAAACTGGGAACCGACTGACAGCATTATGATATCGCATAGAATGCGGCAGCGCTGGTTTTCAACGAAGCCCTAAGGGAATGCGTCCGCCCGATATCCGGTCACTTGTCAATCAATTATTATCAAGCTTATTGGATATTTTGATCCTTCGAGCCGGATCGGGCATATTTATCACATTTACGAGAGAACTGTTCTCCGCAGCTTTCAAGGTTTTTCTCAGGAATCCCAGGTTAAAAAGGGTCCTCTATGTGTTAATCCAGAACACGCTCTATCTGTGTGTTTCTTTCTCAAATTTCATCAAAATCTGTTCACCCGTTTTAGCGTGAAGAAGTTATGTACAAACTAACTGACACACATGTCCAGTTTCCTTGGTTAGATAGTAATTGGGAATTATCCACTTTTTGTAAAAAGACTGAACGAACGAACGAACATTTATTTTATTAAAAGGAGGTGAAGAAAGTTCGTCTAACTCTCTCTTTGACGAAAAAATATGCAGAGTGAGTGAGATATCTTACTCTTGGGCGGATAAAGTCGCGCGTAAAGGTTAGTCTATTCGATATAGATAAGCCAATATGTTATTCCCGGCACAGATTTGATAGCGTGTCATTACTTACCTACTGGTGGCTATATCATTATGTGCATGAATTGGAAACTGTTGACGCGATCAGAAATCATTTCTTTCACTACAGTCGAGTTGTCCGTGATTAAAATATTACCTATTATCTTTGCCACTCGTGAGTGAACAGAATCGGATGGCGTTTTGACAGCACTTTAGTGGATTCAGACGACAGATTTCGACTCGAGTATATGCAAAGGTGAGTACGCATGTTGCAATATGTTCGCAGCTCCATTTGAATCGGATGTTAAGTAGATCTTGGATTCATTGTCAAACTTAAATGCGACAAATCGCGATAGATGCCAAAATTGAAGAGGAAGGAGAAGAAGATAGACCCCACAATCAATCTTTCTATTTATGTAGAGTATACAAAGGAAAAAACTGACTCACTGAAAACTTAAGTAACTTAATCTAGAACCTTAAAACTTATCACAACAGTTCTTCATGTTGCTTATGTAGGTATTACAGAAAGGTTTTCTCAAAATATCGTATATCGTCTAAAATAGTGAAATGGGGGTTCAACTTTTACATTGTCCTAGAAAAATTGATATAAATCATTTGAGAAAGGACTTTCATCCTGGTGTCCTCGAGGGAATCCCCGAAATCCATGCGAGTTCTAATAACGCGGCAAACAGCTTGTTTAATGAATTAAAGGGATCTTAATGGAGCAACGATGGTACCTCAGCGGTTGAAATCCCATGCAACAATGTGCTTGAGCTCATCGAAGGAAAAACACCTGGAGGAAAGGAGCATAGCGGTAGAGCAGTTCCTAATGTCCGGCTAGCTAGCTAGCAGCTAGCGCCTTCAAGTTGAGAATCTGTCGCCGAGCACCTAACGGTCACATAACACGAGCCCTTTTAGCCAATCTGGCAATCAATGATATATAAAACTTGATTTTTGATTAGATTGGATGATTTTACATGACATTATCTCAGACCAAATAAAAATTAAAGACTGAACGCGTAGAAAAAAAACAAGTGAAGCCAGGAGAAAGACACCATCGCCGTGCATGTACACAGAAACGCGCACACACTTACAAAAAAAAAAAAACATACATACAATCGAATGCATAACCTCCTTTTTGGAAGTCGGTTAAAAAGACACCATACCTGGGAATCGTTGTGGCACTTTCCTAAGCACCACATGCATACGCAACCGGCTTCACTTCGTTGTTCGAGACGTTCCGTCTTTAGTTTTTATTTTGTCTGACGACATGATTTTATACGTTCCTTAAAATTAGTTTTCTATAGCGTTGACGATTACAGATTGTCAACGCTGTCGCTGCCGGATAACAATTAACAAAAAATCACTACAATAATTCAATTTTCTTGTTTTCTCTGTATGGCTTTTTATCACAATCAAAGATTTATGAATTTTTTCAAGGAATTGCGAGTAAACCTGTGGTAGATCGTCAGTGCAGCAAGATGCGTATGCCGTGCTTCCGAGGGCAGGACGAGAGCCGGGACCAGTCCAAGCTCATCGACCGCGAGATCCGCCAATGGATTAAAACATACAACGACGTGAGTTGATACTCGTAAATGCGTTTTTTTATCTAAGTATTTTTCAATAATTCGGAAGAGCAAAAAATACGTGTCTATTATTTTTTTACTGTCTAACTAACGGACTAAATAGAATTTTGATTTTTATACCTTGTCATCATGGCCATTCCTTGCCTCCGGAGGGGAAATAGTATAATGGAATGAGAGGGCGACAAAACCTCGTTAGAAGTTAGAATATTATGAAGAAGTTCCATGGTTTTTCGTTCAGGCGACTTTAGGGATGAGGGAGGTTATTATTTCTTATAAGGTTATTATTTCTTTCTTTCTTAACTTCAAGGCGATAAAACTGCTGCTGCTGGGAGCCGGCGAGAGCGGCAAGACGACCATCATCAAGCAGATGAAGATACTGCACGTAAAGGGGTTCTCCGCTAGGTCAGTGAAAGACAAACAGACACATTCCATAGATAATAATTGATAGTGTCACTATTGTTGGCCAAACAAAATATTTTAGCTGTCGCATTGCTCCGCCGATCATCATGAAATTTTACACACAGATCACGTTGTCAGGGGTACAGAAAAGGATGCAGGGTAATTTCTTTTATCTCGGAATTCCCGCAGGGATTTCGGAATTTCCGAGTGAAACCGCGGGGAACAGCTAAAAAGTATATAAATCTTCAAATGATTCTGGGTGGCACCGTGTAGCATAAATATCTGGGCGACCGAGCTTCGCTCGTTCGGAGAAAGGTGTTTATAGCGCCATCTGTTGTTAAGTAGAAAAAAGCAGTAAGTACCAAACACTAATTTTTCATTGCCTAAAACACGGATAAAACGAAATTTCTAAAAATGAAACCTATCTAGATCGATAAATCACCCCCGAATAATCGCTTACTTAATTTCGTGAAAATCGCTGGAGCCATTTCCGAGATTCAGATCATAAATGTCCTACTAATATTATAAATGTGAAAGTGTGGATGTGTGGACGTTTGGATGTTTGTTACTCAATCACGCAAAAACAGCTGAACGGATTTGGATGAAATTTGGCAAGCACGTTGTCAAGGGTACAGAGAAGGTCATAGGGCACTTTTTATCCCGGAATTCCCGCGGGAACTCCGAAAATACCGCGGGTGAAACCGCAGGGCACAGCTAGAAAGTAAATATATATTTGAGAATTGCTCGTTTAAAGGTTTTAAGAATTGGTCGTTTAGATAGATATCTTACCAAGCCCTTGACCGGACCCTGTGTTGGTACCTACTCGTCAGCGAGCGAGCGGAGAAGGTGCAACACATCCGCCACAACGTGCACGAGTCGATCTACGACGTGACGCGCCACATGGCCGCGCTGGGCGTCGCGCTCGCCGAGCCGGCCAACGAGGGCGCGCGCCAGGCCCTGCTGGCCTGCGGGCCTGCCGGGCCGGCGGAATACGACGACGTACGATACACAATACTTCTTCTATACTTGTTCAATTATGGCAATCTATCGCGATTCATCGCATTTATTTGGCCAATGTATGTATTTTTAGCAACCCACCTCCAACCCAGGGTCCTACCAACCAATCTTGGTTATACGGACCGAATCGCGGGCCGGAACGCCCCGGTCGCCCGGGACGTACCGTACCCTACACATTCTTTTTTTGCTCTGATCCTTGTCCCTAGTTACCACTCTCCCCTTTCTGGGGCTTGACGTAGGTGTATTTTTAGCAATTAAAGTATTGTAATTATAGCGAAACACCAATGAAGATGTTAGATTGTTCCCAAAATAAAACACGGTTCTCTTTCGAAAACTGGCGGGAACTCCGAAATCAGCTCAGCGTATCGAATAAATAACGCGGCAGACTCGCTACGACCTCAACCGATATACAATACATGGCCGCGCTGGGCGAGCCGGGCAACGAGAGCGCTAAAACGTAGTGGTTATATACTCTTTGGAGAGCGCGCGTCCGGCCCTGCTAGACTGCGGGCCTGCCGGGCCGACGGAATATGACGACGCGCGACGTGCGATATACATCGTTCTCGCTTATCGTACCTTAGTGATTAGCCCCCTTGACGGTTTGTAACTCAAGTTTACAGGCAAAGGAATCTCAGTCCATACAGTCAAGTCAGACGTTCTATTCTGAAGTTATTTACGTTGAATTAATTCATTCGTGAGATGTTTTTTGGGAAGCCACTCGTCACAGTTGAACCTTGTATAGTTGTATAATAAAACGACATTAACTTTCACTTATTTACCTTCATTTATTCGTTTCCACACACTGTTCCTCATTAAAGGATCACTATTATACAAATTCCACCACGTTTAGGTATCTACACAATATTAACCAGGATATTAAACTAATTTGTAAGACAAAGAACTGCTCAAATCCTGCCGAAAATTGTTCCGCCTTGGCTTTTTGCTGAGTGGTGGAGGTCGTAGCGAGTGGACTTGTCGTGTCATCTATATGTATTTGATATTTCCATCACCATTAGCAACAATTTTTTTTTTTCACGAAAGAAACTAGTTTTCGAGTTCATTTTCGAGAGAGAACAGCCCCTTTCCCTTACCTAAGTTGACTTTCTATAATAATAATCGTTAACGCATAGCAAACTAAGAAATGCAATCGTTATATCACGTGGTCACGCAAAACTGGGCCCTTATTCTCTATGACCAACCACATTCCTTGTCCATAACACGCGTCCTAAAACACAATTCCGACCGCTCCAGATGCCAAAATATTAGAAATTAATATTCTGTATACCATAACACACGTTGTACCAAATCCATTTTTTAAAGTGAAACTTTTTTGATCGCGAGGGAAAAACAATTTTTGTGGTGTCTTATCTTAACGCGGCGTGTTATGGTCAAAGTGAATAAGGGCCCAGGGACGTAAGATTGGACGGTTTTACGTGACCACATGACATAACGATGCGTTACTTGGTTTTCTGTGTGTGAACGATTATACATAGAATGTCAACATGGCTAGATATATTAGTCGTTCGGGTCAAGTGCGCGCATTTTATTGTTTTCAGCCCCACTGTGCAGAACTAAAGCATAATTTGGGAAATAAAAGTATTGTTTCGAAAAGAATATTTATTAGGCTATAAATTAAAACAAAACAAAACATTACGTTCCATAATTAACAAAAAAAAACAACATTTTGATAATAAGTCGGAATGCGGACTCTTGACCCATATTGCGGGTAGGTAAGTGTGCGTACCCCTGTGGGGCAAGTAGACGCAATAGGGTAAGTGAGCGCATTCGGTAACTAATCGACTTATAACATAGAAAAACTGAAATAAAACTTAGGTAATCGAACAAAAAATATAAAGGCATTTTAACGAAGTATTTTTTTTTATTTAGTTTTCTTTTAAAATCAGTCAAAAGTATCTTAAAATCTAAAATTTAGTCTTGGCGATTTGTTGTTCAGTAACTGGGGTAAGTTCAAGTATTTTTCTCTCATATTTTTGAGGCATGACGATAACCACTAAAACAAAATAAGAATAAATAAGCAGGTATTCTTCAAAAACATTTTAACCAAAGAGTACATAAATATTTATACTAGTATATTTATACATATACTACAAATACTAATGTGCACATATGCACACTTACCCGCGCACACTTTACCCAGAAAGCCATATATCAAACAAATGGCTGCCGATTCCTAAATATTCAACTGAACCTCTAATCATGGTTTAAAATCGAAAAAAGAATATGTATTTGATATACGAAAGAGTAACTTACCGTCATCACATAACAGTTTTAGAGGTATCAGTGTTTTCCAAAACGCTAAAAAGTTGAAAGTAAATCAACGAAAATAGTTTTTTGGCAATTACTAACAGACAGCATGTAGTGCGGCCCTCGGGCATGTCGCAACTAATTCACCATATCGGCCCCACTGATTGACCAAAACCAACCCCTCGCCTCCCGCACTCCATTCCGGAGATACAGGCAGTGCGCTCGCTTACCCACTGCGCTCGGTTACCCCGTACAACTCTTATAGATGCGTGCTTGTCGTGTCCACAGACGTACTTCGAGCTCGTCCGCCGGCTGTGGCGCGACCGCGGCGTCCGGGAGTGCTTCGCGCGCTCGCACCACTACCAGCTCATCGACAGCGCCGAGTAGTGAGTAGTGCCCAGGCCGCCGTTATGGCAACTGTGACTTACAGAACCCTTCGTTATCGCTATGGAAGACTATGGGGACTTATCGCCATATCACGACATGATCGCAGCCTATTTTTCGCGACCTTGACATGACGATACGTTCCTTAGACCTGGTTCGCACGAGAGTTTAAACCCGACTGTATTGTATGTAGCACAGGCTCGTCACGCACTTTAACTTTACACGTCCACTCTCGCATCTAGCTCTCGTGTTACTGACGCGGTGCGCTCGAGACAGTGAACTGTATGTGTGTGTAGGTATGTACGATATAATATATTATACTAACAAACACTACATCCCTTCCTTATCAAGATTTTTATTAATCATTACAATCGTAATTACTATTAATCACAAATAGGTTTTAATACAACAGTTTAGTCTTCTTTATCCTGCTCTTGGTTTTGTTCATCTAAAGTCGAGTCAGGTGCAACAGTTGTCCACTTGCCCTCCACTTTCTTTAAATGCACTACGTTTCTTCTGAAGCTTTGACCTGTCTCGCTATTGCGCACTGTGTAGTCGCCGTTCTGTGCTCCCTCTACGATATGCGGCGTAGGGTTGAAATTTGGCGAAAGCTTATTAGATTTCTCCATTGTTTTCACGTAGACTTTATCTCCCTCTATTATCTCTGATTCAGTTGCCTTGCGCTTTCTATCCCCATACTCCTTTCCTTTTTCTTTTTGTAATTTGTCTCTATCTCTAATATCTGAATCGTTGTTTAGTCTGTAGTTTATTTCGCCCAGAGATGGAATTTTATCTCTACATTGTCGCTGAAAGAACAGTTCAGATGGTGATCTTCCCGTAACCGTATGGGGTGTACTGTTGTACATAAGAAGGTATTCCCACAAACTTTCCTTCAAATCTTTTTTCTCGATTTGACTGATACGAAGACGTTTTAAAATATCTCTGTTTTGTCTTTCGACTTCGCCGTTCATTTGTGGCCAATACGGTACAGTATTAAATAACTTGATGTTACAATCTTTACAAAATGATCGAAACTCTTCACTGACGAACTGTTTGCCATTATCTGATGTAATAGAAATAGGGTATCCAAGTCTACTAAACATTTCTTTTAGTAATTTAATAATCTGTAAGCTCGTGATAACTTTTGTGATCTTTACCTCTTTGTATCGGCTATAGTAATCTACCACAACCAAAAGATAATCATTACTTGGCAAAGGCCCCATTAGGTCCATTGCAACATCTATCCATGGAGCACCAGGTAACTCTCGTCTCTTCATGGGTGCAGGTGGGTTTGGCAAACCCACTAATGTGCAGCCCTTACAGGTCTTCACTAGCTTTTCTACGTCTTTATCAATGCGGGGCCACCAAACTTTTGACCTTAAACGTCCCTTCATGGCTACAATACCAGGATGGCCCTCGTGTGCAGCATCTAACACACATTTGCGAAGTTGTTGGGGTATTACAATTTTATTTCCACGAAGTAAGATACTATCATGGAAACATAATTCGCTCTCGAAAATTTTGTAGTTCCTAACTGAATCGTCCCAGTCGTTATGATAAATCCCTTTCTTTACGGCGCAGATCTCCTGATCTTTTTCTGATTGTACAATTATGCTGCTCATTGGTATAGCAATAGGCCTTGAGTTTTCTACTATTTGATTGACATGTTGGTCTTCTCCTTCTGGTGGATCATGTGGGTAGTTGCATAATCGCGATAAGGGATCGGCTATATTGGTCTTTCCTGGCTTGTATACTACTTTAAATGTGTAGGACTGCAACCTGAGTACCCACCGTTCGATTCTAGCACATGGTTTTGACTTAGGTCCAAACAAGACCTCTAACGGTTTGTGATCAGTGACCAGAACAAAAGGCTTTCCAAACAAAAATATGTTGAAATGTTCAACCGCCCAAACCAATGCCAGTGCCTCTTTCTCCGTTTGGCTGTATCTGCGCTCGCAATCTGTTAAGGTTCGATTACCGTAAGCAATAATTCTGGGTCCATCAGCATTATTTTGTATAAGGACAGCGCCAAGTCCTACAGGACTGGCATCTGCTATCACCTGTGTTGCATCATGAACATCATAGTACCCCAAGGACTGTATATCCGTTAACATCTGTTTGAGTTTTTGAAACGCTTTATTTTGTATGTCAGTCCATAGTTTTTTTAGACTATCTCTTTTGCCCATCTTTTGTCTCAGCAGCTGCTTTAGGGGTTCTGTTGTCGTGGCCAAGTTAGGTATCCATTTGTTTATGTAGTTCACAAGTCCTAAAAAGCTTTGTAATTCTTCTATGGTATTTGGGACTCTAAAATTATTGATGCTCTCAACATACTTGTTGAGGGGTTTGACACCTTCAGGAGTAAGTTGGTGTCCAAGGAAATTTACGTTTTGGGTCTTATATATGCATTTACTGTTATTCAACACTGCGTTTTTTTCCTTCAGTACCAGTAGAACTTTCTTTAGTCTTGTATCATGTTCTTCCTCACTGTCCCCAAACACTAAAATGTCATCAATAAAATTGACGACCCCGTCACAGTTAATTAACATCTTTTCTATGATTTTCTGAAAAATTTCTGGTGCGCATGTAATGCCAAACATCAGCCTTTTGTATCTGTACAATCCTTTGGAAGTTATGAAGGTCGTGATGTGTCTAGATTCAGGATGAATTTCCACTTGATGAAAGGCGTTTTTTATATCAAGTTTACTAAAAAAAATGGCCTTTTTCATTTTAGGCAGAAAATGGTCCATAGACGGCAAAGAGTGGTTTTCTCGCATGATAGCGGTATTTGCACGTCTCATGTCTACGCACAAACGTAATTCTCCATTTCCTTTCATGATCGGTACAATAGGTGAAACCCATTTAGACGGTCCATTTACTTCCTCAATTATGTCGCTGTCTAGTAATTCTTTAATTTTCATGCTGACCTTCTCTTCTATTGGAATCGGTATTCTGCGACACGGTTGTGATACAGGCTTTATAGAATCGTCAACTGGAATTTCTATTAATATGTCTTTGAATTTTGGGAAGGGTGTTATCTCCACTTGATTTATCCCGATGCCTAATTTCAGGACGCCTAGCCGGACTGCTGTGTTTTTACCTAACAGGTTCCTAGTACCCCCTGAAATCACATATACAGTCGAAAGTTCCTTTCGTCCATCGACCTCGAGTGTAGTTTCAAATGAACCCTCGACTGTTAACGGTCTGTTACTGCCATACGCTAGTAAAGTCTTGTCCGGTTTTTTTATTTGATTAAAGGCGCGTACTTTTTTCATTTTTAATTCTTCCCAAGTTTTGTCAGTTATAAGGTTCAACCTACAACCAGAGTCGATTAGCATATTGGTTTTTATACCACCGATTGTACATTTTATGGTAGCATCGTCATTCACTTGGAAGACATAATCTATTTCTTCAGATTCGATAAAATCAATTTCTTTGTCCGTTTTTGGTTTCTTCCGATTATCTTGATTATTTTCTCCTTTCCTGGAATCATATATTTTTCTTTTTTGTGTTGTACCTTTTGTTGACTTGCAAATTGCAATATATACGAAAATGTCCTATTTTCCCGCACGAATGACACTTCTTTCCTTGAGCTGGGCAATTAACATTGCTCGAAACGTGGTCCATACTTCCACATCTACTACAATAAATTTTTTTCTTATACTGATATTGGTTCTGGTAATTTTTTTCGGTGCCAAATTTCTTATTATGTTTAATTAAGTTTATTTCCAAATTTTTGTTTTTGTTCTCGTAGTCTCCTAACTGTTGGCTCACTACTTCGAGTGTGTTAGCTTCTGTTATGATTTTGTCTAGAGTCGCATTGTCCCCTAAAGTCAATATTTTCTTACGCAATTTCGTCGAATTACATTTTTCTGCAATTTGGTCTATTAGATGCTCATCTAATTTGTCAAATGCACACTTCTCTGCTTGCTGACGCAATCTTAGTACAAACTTCTCAAATTTCTCTCCTTCTTCCTGTTTTAGCAATCTAAAAACATGCCTTTCATACACTTTGCTTTGTTTGGGTCGAAAATACTCGTCAAGTTTTTCTATGGCTATCTTAAATACGTCAACACCATCTGATGAAATAACATTTGCACCCGGTAAATTGCAAAAATTTCTTGTATCCCCGGGCCTCCAAAATGCAATAGCGTAGCTCGTTTCCTTGATGCCGATGTAACTTCGGCTGCGTCAAGATATATTAGTAATGATCTTTTCCATCTCTCCCACCTAATAGCTAGCGATGAATTGTCGCCTTCTAGGTCCAATTTTTCTAAGGCCGGTAACGGTATTGTACTCGACATGCCTTTTATGTTTTTGTGTATTTTAGAGGCAACCTGAAACAAATGTTTTCCAATTTAATGGTGGTATCTTAGTACCCGACTCCAATTTAATGGTGGTATCTAGTACCCGAACTCCAATTTAATGGTGGTATCTTAGTACCCAAACTCCAATTTAATGGTGGTATCTAGTACCCGAACTCCAATTTAATGGTGGTATCTAGTACCCAAACTCCAATTTAATGGTGGTATCTAGTACCCGAACTCCAATTTAATGGTGGTACCTAGTACCCAAACTCCAATTTAATGGTGGTACCTAGTACCCAAACTCCAATTTAATGGTGGTAACTAAATACCCGAACTCGCTATTTAATTTATTTTACACCCACTTCTTTGTTTCGGTTTATGACAATGGAGTGGGTAGTTAAATAATAATAAACAGTCAAGTTTTTATTTTTATTTTGTAGGTACCTAACTATTATTCTCGGCTCCGTTATCGATTATACAACGAACGAGATATCAACTACCTCCATGACCGACATACCTAATATCAAGTATCTTTCTTAACCATTATACCCAATTATTGAATCTGAATGCAACAAACACGATGGAGAGAAATTCTAAACATAGGTATAGCGAAGGGAGAAAACTACAGAGATTATAGTTTATGGGCTAGTTTAGTTATTAAAACTTTACGTTACAGGTATCAACAAATAACAAAACAGTGGTTAATCATTAGAGTAGGTATCGGTACGCGATTGTGTCGGCGCCCGACCTTTGAGCGGGTACCCGGCGCGGCGGTGGATAACTCAACTACCTACCTACCGTGCGCTGACGCCCGATCGGCGCGCCGAACGTCGACACGGTAGGGGTAGCGGGGAACGGGGGGTATTGGATGTCTCGCCCGAGTGGCTGCGCGCTATAGACTGACGACAATGAAGCTCAAATACCTATGCCCAGTTCGCTCTTCTTTATTATTATTACTATTTATTTTTCAATGTTATTATTTTTTTAATAAGAGTGTGTAAGAGCTATGTAAGCAAACATATATATTTAAGATATCATTATTTACTACATTTTAAAGATATAACCAATATTAGTCGTGATAAAATATTAATTGACGACGTTTCGAAGACCTCGTTGATACTTTAGCGATGATGCTTTATCATATCGTTTGGAGTTTAAAGAAAACCAGGAGCATTTTCTGTTTATATCAAGAAAAATAATCAACACACACTTCTTGTTACTGCCGTAAACAGTACACGTTAATATTGTATAGGTAGGCGCTTTGATAAATTCATAATCATTGAGGTATTTGTCTTAAACGGTCTCATATTGCAATCAAACTTTTATTTGTGAGTTTTGTAGCTTTTGTGAAGCATTTACTTACCCTTTTTTTAACTTTACACGTCCACTCTCGCATCTAGCTCTCGTGTTACTGACGCGGTGCGCTCGAGACAGTGAACTGTATGTGTGTGTAGGTATGTACGATATAATATATTATACTAACAAACACTACACCGACGTTGGAGTCCCGTATGCTGAATTCTATTTAACGTCCAACGCTCAACGTCGAAAGTCCAACAGTGCCCGAAAAGCGCCACGTTTATGTGTGAACTGTGAACATTATACTTGGGAGTTGGAATGCATATTTTGTTCTATTTAGCAAACTTTTTTAACGGACGCGATGTTAAAAAGCTCTCGTTCGAATTAGACCTTAGTGTTCTATACAGCCTTAACGATCATAGACTGTCAACTTGGTTAAGGAGGCTGTGTATTGAACGCTGGTTGTGTCTGCCAGTTTCCTGGACCGCTTGGAGCTGATCGCGCAGCCCGGGTACGTGCCCAGCGACGCGGACATCCTGCGCTGCCGCCAGGTCACCACCGGCATACAGAAGATCGAGTTCAAAGTCAAGGTCTGGCGCACACACACCGCACCACACCACACGACGTAACACATAACACGATATAATAATAAAAAAATACCGTAGGTAGGTACGTATACCTACCTAATCTTGACAACGGAGTTTTCATTTTAAGTATCCTTTTTTAGGCTAATTGTTGTAAGAGGTTGGGGGCTGAAAATCAGCAGTTTCGCTGAGTCCCATTTCCCTTTTGCCGCACCAAATATTATACTATTCTGTGAAAAAAAGCAATTTGTAACTTGTGCTGGTGAATAAATAATTATTTTATTTATTTATTATTTATTTAACACGTAGATCTGCAAGATCTGATTTTTAACTTGCTCCCCGGTTCGTCAGCTCGCTCTGCTCCAGTGGACAGGCAGCCTATCGTAAATCCCAAAACAGTCAAACAAGCCAAGGAAGGCAAAGTTGTTCAGGTGTTGGGTCTTTTGAAGGCTAATCAATGCGATCGAAGGTCAATGTAGGTCATTGTCACCAGGCTCCAAAGAGCATGCACGGCGGGGTCCAGGAGTTCTGGATGTTCGACGTGGGGGGGCAGCGGGGAGAGAGGAAGAAATGGATACAGGTACTAACATTTGAAAGTATACACCGTTATAAACATTTTCATAAAGAAAAAAAATAAATTCGAACATAAATCAATCAAAAAGAAAGCAACCTGTGAAGGGGCTTGCCGCTCAATCGCTTTACTTACATAGGTAGGTACACGTACACATCGCCGCGCGCCGGCAAAATCGGGCCAACCGTTTCGGAGATTTAACCCCGTGAGTTTCGGAATTCCCGCAGGAACTCCAAACTTCTTTCATTTTTTTCTCCTAACAATAACAGCAAACACATCAAAATAAGGATTAGCGACGATGTTCAGCCGTTCACGCGTGATACTGTCACCAAGGGAGATAGGGTTTCATTTCATTCAGGTAAAAATTGTGCCTGCTTGTGACGTCACGCAATATTTCGACTCAACGCATGCTCTCGGTAATTTTACGCTTACGTAAAAAAGCATTCTTTTGCATTTATAATATTAGTTGGGATGAATCTATACAGGACGGACTAAAAACAAAAATTTAGTCAAATAGCCTCTCAGACCAAATAAAAACTAAAGACGGAACGTCTCGAACAACGAAGTGAAGCCGGTTGCGTATGCATGTGGTGCTTAGAAAAGTGCCACAACGATTCCCAGGCATGGTGTCTTTTTCTTGTAAGTGTGTGCGTGTTTCTGTGTACGTGCACGGCGTGGTGTCTTTTTCCTGGCTTCACTTGTTTGTTCTACGCGTTCCGTCTTTAGTTTTTATTTGGTCTGAGAATAGCCTATTATAATATGCTCCTCCCCAGGTGTTCGAGGGTATCCACGCCATATGGTTTCTGGTGGCGTGCAGCGATTTCGACCAGACGCTGCGGGAGGACGACTCCACCAACCGGCTGCGGGAGGCGCTCACGCTGTTCCAGGACGTCTGGCAGAGCAGGTGAGGGCACCGGCCGCCTCATCACTCACCACTCAGCCGTCTATATCTGATATCCTTACATACCTATTAAACAAAGTTCTCCACCGCGTCTGTCTGTCTGTCTGTACCATGGACCAATTAGTTTAATTGGTCCATGGTCTGTACGCAAAAAACTCAAAACTTCTTGAACGGTTTTTCATGCAGTTTTCAAAAGTTAGAGCGATTCCAGAGGAAGGTTTACAGGCATAGAGGATCATTGTCCTTATTTACAGGCATAGTACCTATATCCTGTATAGTGTATAGTTTATCCTGGAACTTCCACAGGACCTCCGAAATTACCGCGGGTAAAACCGCGGGGTTAACCTAGTTCTTAATATTATTAATATGAATTGTTTGTTTGTTATGCTTTTACGCCTAAACGGCTCATTCGATCATTATGGAATTTTGTATACACATTTTCAAGAGTACAGATTGCAGAGTAGGACACAGGAAACTGCCGCTGCTGAGCCGTTAAGACGTTAAAATGTAACAAACAAACTAACACTACTACTAACTGATCCTACGTAATAAAGAGTAGTAGAATTTGAGTTTGAATACCCTCAATGGAAACGGTCATTTTAGTATTTAGTGATGTGTTGTGGTGTGATGTGATGTGGTACTGTGATGTGATGTGATGTGACGCGGTCCCTCCCCGGCCAGGTTCCTGCTGGACGCGGGGCTGATCGTGTTCCTCAACAAGCAGGACCTGCTGCAGCAGAAGGTGTCGCAGGGGCGCAGCATCGCGCCCTACTTCCCCGAGTACGGGCGGTTCGAGGCGGAGGGGGACGAGTACACGCGGACCAAGCTGTTCATCAGGAGCTTGTTCGCGGTGAGGCTGAGGCCAGAAACAATTTGTCATTTTTAACGATTGGCTAGGTATCTAGGTAAAGTAAAGGTGTAATTTTTATGCGGACATTCCCGCGGGACACCGAAATTAGCTGATAAAAGGTAGAATAGAATAGAATAGAAAAAAGTTTATTTAATACCATAAAATAAGTACAACCGTGAGTCTTAAACTAGAATAGCTGGTACCAAAATGGCTACCACTCAGCATTATGCCGTGGCACTAAGTTCCACGACGCTGATTTTCAGTGGCGACCGTAGAAGGGAGATGGCTTTACACTACCAATAAGACCGTCCACAATCTGCATTTCTTAATCTATGCTATCCTACTAATATTATAAATGTGAAAGTGTGGATGTTTGGATGTTTGTTACTCAATCACGCAAAAACGGCTGAACGGATTTGGAAAGAGAAGGACATAGGGTACTTTTATCTCGGAATTCCCGCGGGAACTCCGAAATTACCGCGGGTGAAACCTCGGGGTACAGCTAGTAATATTATAATGAATAGTAGATATTTTTATTTTTTGTTTGTTTGTTTGTTACGATTTAACTCAAAAACTACTGGACCGATTTCTTAAATTATCCCTGAGTAACATAGGCTATATTGTAATCCGGAATTCCCGCGGGGACTCCGAAATAGGGAATTTTAATGTTTATTTTTATTATTATTTTATAAACCTGTATGTATTAGTAGTATTATAGCACTATTCTTTTACAAATATCTATTGTACTTTTAGAGATATGACTCTTTAAAAGTTCAAGTTAGACAAGGAAAGCGCGTAGTCCTATAGTGACGTCAGTCGGCTCGGCTTGTAGCGCCCTACAACCGCCATACAAAGAAAGAGAAAGAGTAAGTTTTAGAAAGAGACAGACATAGTCAAAATTAAACAGTTTATAACAACTATTTTAATTTTTTTTTTTTAATTTTGGATATCAACATCCCAACAACAGTGAAATAGCCTATATTCGCGCAGGACAGCTAGTAGTGACATAATATAGTGAGTGTGCGCCCGGCAGGAGGTGACGACGCGCCGCTCGCCCCCGGCGGCCCCCGGGGGTGGGGGTGGGGGTGGTGGTGGGGGCGGGGGCGGCGCCCGGGAGCGGTTCTTGGTGGCGGAGTGGCGCCGCCCGCGCGAGTGCTACTTCCACTGCACCACCGCCACCGACACGGACAACGTGCGCACCGTGTTCAACGACGTGCACCAGATCATACTCACGCACGTGCTCACCAACATCGGCATCTACTGATCGTGCACACGCACACGCACACACACACACACACACACACGAGCGCATATCGACGTAGGATATTCACCGTACCCGGATATGGAAAATTAACAACGCTGCACGCTGGATAGATGGCGTTGTTCATTTTCTATAAAAAAAAAACGCTTCGATAAAAAAAAAACTTCACACTCCCCCCTACAGAGCCGAAAAACTTTTTTAAAACTGAAAAAAAAAAACATTAGATACTAGTCCTGATGCGAAAGTGAGTTTGTTTGTTTGTTACGCTTTCACACCTCAGCGGCTCAACCGATCGTCATGAAATTTTGCGTAATGGTAGTACCTACCCGTCGCCATGGGTGCAGAGCAGAACATAGATTACTTTTTATCTGGGAACTCCCGCGGAAACTTCGAATTTAACGCGAGTAAAACCGCGGGGAACAGCTACTTAAATACGTAGGTTTAAATGCTAATGTGAGTTTATTTCTTTAGTATGTATGAATAAAGTAGTTACAATCTGTATGTAACTCGTTTGAATAATAATATATCGTTTAATAAGGCATTGTTTACTGTGAAATATGTTTTAAATTTGTAAAATAAAGTAAAAAATTGAATAAATTCAACCGCATACTGTAAATAGTTTTTCTTTGCCAATAAATTTATACAGGGGTAGAGCTACCGCCGTAAAATGATACGGGGCCCCCGAGCTACAGAGGCCCCAAACGTGTGTTAGAATTTCAGAAAACCTGAAATCGTCTTCAGCTATAGAGGATTAAATCAATTTGCCGCAAAAAGGCAAGAAAAGTGTATGTATTTAATTTGAATTGTTTGGCTAGCTCAATTTCTAGGAGGCAGCGATAACTTATATTAATAAATATTTATTTTAATTTAATGCAAGCATTTTTTGTTTCTTTATCAAATTCTGTTCTCTATACTTAACTATCATTGGCTAATAGTGTAATCTTAAAACCTAAATCTATTATAAATGTTCTTGTCCTAAATAAACGAAAATAAAATAAAATAAAAATAAAATCTGTACCCTTCATTTGGGCCCCCGACTAATTTTGATACAAGGCCCCTTCAAGGCACGCTACGCCACTGAATTCATGACAATACAAAATCCAATCGCCGGACAGTGGACACCTCTCTAGATATTGTCTCGCTCATTGCGCTGACAGATGAAAAAGACAAACTGAGACGTATCCCGTTGCAATAGCTTAGCTCAGTTGATGGCGTTGTGGGATTATGTCCAAGCATTATTTATTTATTTTTTTATTTAAAGAACTTTATTGCACATTTATGTACAAAAGGCGGACTTAATGCCTAAGGCATTCTCTACCAGTCAACCTTTTGGCTCGGGGATAGTTTAGTGGCATTATACAGAACCGGAATATATATATAAAGTTATTATATTTGTCCAAAAGTATAATTATATTGACCTCAGCAGAAGTAATAATAGAAAGGAAACAAATATTTTTTGGGTCCTGAAAAGGACCTTCTCGTTCTCATATATATTAGCAATCACATAAAATTAATTCAATTCAAAAAAAAAAAAACAAGAATATTTTACTAGCTGATTGATTTCCGACAAATAAAGATGGCCGTCGTCATTTTCGCTCCATCGCACTTCTCTCGTGGCTGTTGAAGTACAGAGTCATCGCTTTGATCGCTTCGGAGTGCGCATGGGTGCGCAGCTCGCCCGGGACCACGAACTTCACGGCTGTTTTAATTTCGTCCTTCCCTAGGGTACTCTTCCTGCTATGGTTGACCAGCTTGCCCGCTTCACCGGCGACTATCTCCATTAAATCAGCCACGAAATTGTTCATTATCATCATAGACTTCTTTGATATCGTGAAACTGTTCTGGGGCATCACGCTCCTGAGCACCCTGTATATGTACACAGAGTAGCTCTGGTAATCCTTCCTTTTGTTCCTCGCTTTCTTTATGTTGGATATCAAAGGTTTCTCCGTCGGTTTCGCGGATTTCGTCGTTTTAGTCTTCGACTCGGCCTTGTGTGGCGCCATCTCGGGGCGCTCGGCGGAATGCGGGAAACGCGAGCGCTGTACGCGGTTTCATTATAATGTTTTCACGCGTGGCGCAGCTATCGGTGGTTGGACACAGAAAACAGAATAATAGGTAGACTTTAAATCTACGTGCGGGTACTTTCGGTGCAACCACAATTGGACATAGATAAGCAATAGTGTGTTAACCCTCACTGGAGAAATTTTGAGTAAATCGTGTTTTAAAATTATAGCGCCATTGTCTGTCAACATTTTTTATGTTCAATATTTAGTTACATAAGGTAAACACATAATTAAAAAACGTTCCCTAACTCTGAATAAATCGTTCTGAATAGGTAACTTAATTTTGTGGGTTAACATGTTATTGCTTATCTGCGTCCAATTAGAGTCGAGCGTTTGCAACTAGAGTTGCCAACTTTTTTTGGAAAAAATATAGTATTTTTCCGAAAAAAGGTGCAAAAATATACTACTTTTGGGAAATGCAGGGAAAAATTTCTACATTATTTTTGAATCATTATGTATCAGGCCGAATTATTGACAGTTGATGTTTTTTTGCCGCGTACCTATATGCGTTTCGTTCTGAAATTCCCCTTGCTGCGCTGCGGGTGCGTTCCAGACCAGTCGCAGTTAACCCTGGAAAGATAATCTGCGTAAAATTGACGCATATGCGTTCGAAATATTGCTCTCTCGTTTTTAATTTTTCGAATCTGTTGCTGTGCTTTTAGGACATCTCTCACGTTGCTTAGACCTTCCGTGAGGCGCATGTCTCACTGAGGTAAGTGTCATCAATTTGGAAATATAACTACCACGTGAGTCAAAATGACGCATGATTATCTTTTAAGTGATTTTTGAGATTTTGACCTAAATAGACATTCATGCTGTTTTTTTATCTGATGATACTTGTTACTTTATTTTATGTATTATTTATATATTTTCGTAGATATCCTGATAAAATAATGCGATAATGGACAGTAGAATTTTGGGAGAAGATCGAATCCTGAGCGTTTTTTTATAGCGTGATGACGAAGCCGTCTGTGAGGACATGAGAGTGAAGACGACGTGCAGAGTGACTTCGAAAAAGGTTTTATGACTAAGGAGAGAGAAGACAAGGTGACGTCCAGCAGAAACAAACCCTTACACGAAGAAATGATTCAGCAACTGGCTTCTTCCTCGGCTTCTCATCGAATACTAAACTTGCCAAAGCGGACTGTTAGAGGCAAGGGTTGCTGGTCGACTTTGAAGGTCACAAGACCTAGCAGAATATCAGCACTGATTATTGTTAGATGTCAAAGGAGTCCGACATGTACATGATCCTCTCAAGATTAAATTTTTTTTACTTATGAAATAATATCTATCGAAATTGTGAGATGGACTAATACCGAGATATCGTTGGAACGGAAATCTATGTTTGTTGCTACATTTCGTGGCAAAAATGAATGAATCCGTGCTTTGATTGGCATCCTGATGATGACAGCAGTGAGGAAAAAATACGACGAAAGGCAAATGCATCGTGAAAATGCAAAAAAATCTATTTGCCGACAACATAATATACCTAGATATGGAAGCAAGTTGTATCTGACTTATTGGAATATAACTGTATGTTCCTATCATTTGATATATATAATGTCTTTATTACTGAGTTAATAACTTAAAATGGCTGATAATTAGGAAAAAAAAAATTTTTTGTGATAAAAGAAAACATATTCCAAATTTTTGGTGATTTTTTAAAAAGGTTTATGGTTCGGTCTTGTTTTTATATAATAAATAAATATAAATATACTAATTATGGTATTTATCATTTTATCAGAGTGTAAAAAAATAATACTGGTAAAGTTTATTTAAATCAATAAATAAAAAATCACATTACTACTACTTAAAACTTATGCGTCAATTTTACGCATGATTATCTTCTACGTACATCAAAATATGATTATCTTTCTAGGGTTAATATAAAAAGCGCGACAGTTCAATTAGGGATAAAAATATAGTATTTTACGTACTATATCATTGTTCTATAATGTATAGTACAATGGACTGAAATATAGTACGATACTATATAATATAGTACGGGTGGCAACCTAAACTACGTTTACCCAACTACTACCCAAACCCAAACTAAGTTTAAGAGCACAGTCATACAGTGCTCTTAAAATTAGTTTCCCTTCAACGTGCACTGAGTTGCAAGTAGACATCCTTTTGTACATAGGTACACTTAGTGAGCAATAAATACTTGAATACACGTAAAGACAATGTAATTTTTCAGTTTCCATACCTCAAAAGGAAGAAGGGAACCCCTATAGGATCACTTCGTCGGTCGTCTGTCTGTTTGTAAAGAACCTTTTTCTCCAGAACGGCGTATAGGTATCAAGTTAAAATTTAATAAAATCTAATAGTTACATTAGTCTGCAACTCCTCGGAGGTGTGAAACAAACAAACTTCTGACTGATGTACCTACCTGTATAAAATAGTGCCCAGAAACAAAAAAAAATCAAAAACTACCCTCAAAAAAAACTAACGTCAACCAAATCGGACTAAGAAAATGTTGAATGTCCACCAACACAGCATAAGCTTTAAGTCACAACACGCCATGGCACTGCGTGCCGCTGTCGGAGCTCCGCGCCACGTGCGGAATTCAGTCATTCGGTGACGGGTGGCGTCGGCTCATTCCCGACGATCCACCAGGTCCCCGGACCGCCCCCCAGTCTCCATGTTGACGGATAGCGTAGGATTGCCCACTGCAGGGGGCTCTGTCCCGAAGCAGTTACCTCAGCTGCATCCCCGGAGAGGCAGGACCTGGCAAGTGGCACCCTATAAACGCGCCACAAAGATCTTTTCCTGGTGCTCAAAGAAGTTTCACTTCAAAACAATACATTTACAACGTGTCTTAAAGCATACAGAATAAGATCCCACAATATTTGTAATACCTAGGTACTAAGTCATGGAACAAGTTTGAGATGTGAAAGTTCATATCTTTTGGCTTTGTTTGTTGGCCTTGTCACCGACCCGAAATAACGATATTGAGGAAGGAAAGATCATATTTTTTTTAAACATGTAGGTACTTATTAGGTAATTACGAGTTTCACAGCTACCCACCTCAGACCAATTTATCCTTCAAGTATTAACGTGGTGGGAGAGGGGATATATAAATGCTCAGATCGTTACTTCGATACTTCATAGTTCATTACAAATTAAAAAATTACCTACCATTTTCTCCGACAAGTGCAGTGCTGTGGACACGATGGCTCGCACGAAGCAAACCGCGCGCAAATCTGTCGGAGGCAAAGCACCTAGGAAGCCATTCGTAACAAAAGCGGCTAGAAAAAGCGCTGCAGCGACAGGCGGAGTGAAGAAACCGCACAGATTCCGGCCGGGCACGGTGGCGCTTCGCGAAATCCGCCGTTACCAGAAGAGCACCGAACTGCTGCTAAGGAAGTTGCCGTTCCAGAGATTAGTGCGGGAGACCGCGCAAAACTACAAAGAGGACCTGAGGTTCCAAACTTCAGCGGTTTTGGCGCTGCAGGAGTCCTGCGAGAGTTACATGGTCGGGCTGTTCGAGGACAGCAACCTTTGCGCGATCCACGCTCGGAGAGTCACGGTCATGCCAAAAGACATGCAGTTGGCGCGCCGCATCCGTGGTGAGAGGTCGTAGTGAGCTTGACTAGAGTTGTATAAGTCTGACAAAGCCCTTTTTAGGGCTGCATTTTGAAAGTTCCCTTTGTTAAAACACACGGCAATTTCACAAGCTGCAATTTACAACAATAATGTTTGGCTATGTAAGAACCCACATAATTACAGCTCAAACTGTTCTAGCTATTCCTCTCTGTATGCACCGTGTAATATTTCATGGTGATCGGTTAAGCCATTAACGGCCGCACTCAGAGTCGACTTTAATGATTACTTATTAAGTATAGATTTTTAAAACAAAACTGCCGCAATCAGAGACGTTCAGTAAATTAGTGTTAATTGGCATTTAATGAGATGTCACTTAATTAGTTAAATGCCAATTAACATTAATTTATTAAACTTGTCTGATTGCGGCAGTTTTGTTTTAAAAACTATAAGTACTCATTAAAGTCGACTCTGAGTGCGGCGGTAAGACGTTGTGAGGGGTACAGAAAAGGACATAGGACTCTTTTTATCCAAGAATTCCCGCGGGATCTTCAAAATTAACGCAAAACCGTGGGGAACAGCTAGTAAAAAATTTTTGATTTGATTTGAAGAAAAAATAGATTATCTGGTGTCCATAGTACGTACATACAAGCCTCGCTGTGATGTAATATGCGGGCATTACAATTGTTATTAGCTAGTTTATTGAGTCAAGTTCAAGAAACATCAATATACAGCCCCGACAGGGGCCTATTTTATCAATAATTAAAAAAGTATTTATGTAATATTTAATTAAATCATGTTGCATGTTCCATTAGTTAATTGATTCATTCGATGGACAGGAGTTCCTCGAACCAATCTACTAATATCTAGACAATTATCAATATATTATTATTTTCATCAATTCTATTATAGTTTCCAACAATATTCTCAAGGATTGATCGGATCGATCAGTGCTCTTCCGATTCCTTATCGCTGTCGTCTTCACTGCGACTGTCGTCGTCTTCCCGCTGCGACTCGACAGCGTTGGTCCTTTTAACAGTTCTCTTCGGCAGTAATTCATTATGAATATTCGGCAGCACGCCGGCTTGCGAGATCGTCACGTGGGACAGCATCAGGCTCAGCTCGTCGTCCTTCTTCACCGCCATCATTATATGGCGGGGCGTGATTCTCGATTTGTTGTTCGCTCTCGCCGCTTCCATGGACAGTTCCAGTATCTCGGCGGTGAGGTACTCGACCACCGCGGCGAGGTAGACGGCCGCGCCGGCGGCGATGCGGCGCGCGTAGTTCCCTTTGCGCAGCATCCGGTGTATCCTGCCCACCGGGAACTTGAGCCCCGCGCGGGCGGAGCGCGACTTGCTCTTGGCCCGCGGCGCCGCCGCCTCAGCGGGCTTGTTCTGTTTCGGTGACATGATCGCAGAGAATGCGGTTGCGGAGAAAAGTTGTCTATTTACGTAATGTTTACGTGCGCAGCTAGCGGGTTTGTGTATAAGCAAAATGATGTAGATTTATGAAATACTTATATTATATTATTATAAATGCGAAAGTGAATTTGTTTGTTTGTTATTACCTACGCTTTCACGCCTCAACGGCTCAACGGATCATCATGAAATTTTGCATACACGTTTTCAGAGATACAGAGAAGGACTATGGGTACTTTTTGTTCCGGAACTCCCGCGGGAACTACGAAATTGCGGAGGTGAAACTGCGGGGATCAGCTATTCATAATATAAATATACAGTGTGAGTCTGGATAAAGTGTACAAATGAAAATGAGGGATACTATGTTCAATTTTATCGACGAAAAAAATAATAAAAAAATTAAAAAAATTTTTTTGAATTTTTGACGATTTTTTTAAAATTTTGGTTCGCGTTAGGGTTCCCCTCGTAAACAAAACACTATAACTTTTAAAATAAACGGTAGATTGTCAAGATAAAAACTGAATTATGATCAGAGCTTATGGGGCGTCTTAATAAAATCAAAAATTTTAATCAAAATTATTTACAATTCAAAATAATGGCGTTTATTTAACAAACAAAAGTATTTTTTTGCACAGTTTTTTCAGTAATTTTAAAATTGCTTAATAAAATGTGGTATTAACATACATTTTTTAAGGCTTACAATTATTCTACATCATACTAGCTTTCAAATGGTAAAAATTTTACGTTTATAACTTAATCACAACATTTTTTATGAAGTGTCAAAGAAGGCGCGGTGAATGTTTAGGGTACATTTTATTGCATTTCAGGTAAAAAAGTTTTGTAACTGCACGTGGGCTTAAGTTTAGGGGTACGGGAAGAGACCAGTGTTGCCGTTTTAGCTACTTTGTAGCTAGATCTAGCGGATTTTGAACGTATTTAGCTACTTGAATTGATCATGGTTTCATACATTTTAGCTACTTATTATTACTTAATGCTCCATACATTTAGCTACATTTCAGCACAAAATTACATAAACTGGCAACTTTTACGACAGATTTAGCTACTTTAATACCAACTGAGACGGCAACACTGGAAGAGACAAACAAAGACAGTCGCTCCGAATTACTCGCCGCTGCTACACGTTTCGTCATTACTCTCGTTAACCAACTTCTCTAGTTCATTCTCTAGTGTTTTGGAGATAATGCCGCGTTTAACTGAATTCCCGCCGGCACACATCGCTGATATTGAGTTTTATTATGGAATGGCACGAGGTAGAGCCAGAGCCGCTCACACTGCTTACGTAGCTGCGTTTCCTAACAGGCGACCGGTGCCATCTGCTCGGAACTTCCAAGAAGTCCACCGAAGATTATGTATTGTTGGACTTGGATCAAATGCCAGAGACCGCCGCGAGTCTGAAGTGATTATTGATGTGTCTGTCGAACAAGCAGTACTGAGGGATTTGTTTGCTGATCCAACCATTAGCACCAGACGTCTAGCTTTGAGACATGGAATATCGCAAAAATCAGCGTGGCGTATTTTAAAAAAAGAAGGTCTGCATCCTTATCATTATCAGAGGGTGCAGCACTTACATGAAGAGGTAGACTGCCGTCCAAGATGCGTTATGTCAACATGGATTCTGTCAAAAACTAGACAAAACCCAAACTTTCCAAAAAAAATTTTATGGATGGACGAGTCAACATTTACAAGGGATGGTATAACCAACTGCAGAAATTTGCATAAGTGGTGCCCTAAAGGTGAAAACCCAAAGTTGAAAAGATCTTCAACGTTCCAAGTGAGATATTCAGTAAATGTTTGGGCTGGTCTCATTGACGACATTTTGCTTGGACCAATAATACTGCCGGGAACATTAACTGGTGAAAGGTTTTTAACGCTTTTACGCGAAGAACTACCTGAATTGCTGGCAGATGTCCCACTGGCTTTGCGCCGAAGAATGTACCTACAAATGGATGGATGTCCTGCTCATTATGCAAGTAATGTAAGATCATTTTTAAATGAAATTTATCCGAACCATTGGATTGGCCGGCAAGGACCTGTGGGGTGGCCTGCGCGTTCACCTGATATGACGCCCCTCGACTACTTTTTATGGGGTACAATGAAACAACGCGTCTACAATTCCCCAATCAACAGTGAAGCCGATTTACAAGATCGCATAATTAATTGTGCACATGATTTAAAAAATGATCGCGAGATGATAAGAAGAGCGACACAACAAATCGTTCTTCGCGCTACTATGTGTCTGCAAACAAGAGGTGGACATTTTGAGCATTTAATGCAATAACTAACCAATAAGTAACCAATTGATTATTAAAAATAAATAATAAAAGTATTTTGTTTCGCCTCCAAAAAAATATCCACAATAAATGATAAATACCACTTTTGGAGATCCTTTTTTGACAGCTGATAAAAAATGTTGTGATTAAGTTATAAACGTAAAATTTTTACCATTTGAAAGCTAGTATGATGTAGAATAATTGTAAGCCTTAAAAAATGTATGTTAATACCACATTTTATTAAGCAATTTTAAAATTACTGAAAAAACTGTGCAAAAAAATACTTTTGTTTGTTAAATAAACGCCATTATTTTGAATTGTAAATAATTTTGATTAAAAATTTTGATTTTATTAAGACGCCCCATAAGCTCTGATCATAATTCAGTTTTTATCTTGACAATCTACCGTTTATTTTAAAAGTTATAGTGTTTTGTTTACGAGGGGAACCCTAACGCGAACCAAAATTTTAAAAAAATCGTCAAAATTCAAAAAAAAATTTTTAATTTTTTTATTATTTTTTTCGTCGATAAAATTGAACATAGTATCCCTCATTTTCATTTGTACACTTTATCCAGACTCACACTGTATTTTGTTTTTGTCCTGTCTATCTAAAGTAAATCTGGAAGAGATCGCTAGTAAAGCGATAAGGCCACCTTTTGTATGCCTGTTTATAAGATTTATTCGGAACAAATATACTATAACATTTGGTGTGGCTGGGTACAAGAAACATTCTATTCTATTGCAGATTTGACCGATGGTTGAAGTCACAGTCTGCGGGAATTCTGGGATAAAAAGTACCCTATTTCCTCCTCTGACAACGTGCATGCCAAATTTCATCCAAATCTGTTCAGCCGTTTTTACGTGATTGAGTAACAAACATCAAAACATCCAAACATCCACACTTTCACATTTATAATAGTAGGATTAGTAGTAGGATTATAATCGGTTAAGTAGTTAAGGCGTAAAATCATAACAAACAAATAAATAAACCCATTTTCACGTTTATAATATTAGAAAGTGCAGCGTCTCGCCAAAGTGTCGTCCTACCTCTTTGGGAAACAGCGTGAGTGGAATAGGGATGTGGACTAGGTACTTTTAAAAATCAAAATTCTAATTAGTCCGTCAGTTAGAAAATAAAAAAACAGTAGACACGTATTTTTGGCTTTTTCAAATAAATTAAAATATACAGAGATAAAGCGCATTAAAGTTCAGGGTGAGGGGGTCGTGACGTCACTAACCGCTAAAAACGCCATACAAACTGTCAGAATAGTGACGTCACGCGAAATTTCAACTCAATATATCGCCGTTATTTTTTGATTACGTAAAAAAAGAAAAAATACGTGTCCAATATTTTTTAATAATCTACAAGACGGACTAAAAAAAAATTAGTCCACATGCCCACGTTCAAATTCGTTCAAGGGCCAAGGCCAAGGGCTATAGATTTTTGCACTCCATCGGGTTGAGTGAAGAGAGTGAGATATACTTAAATTATTTAATAATACCAATATTAAATTGTTTGGCGAACCGACGCGGGCGCATGCGGGCCCAGAGGTCGCCAACTCTTGTAGGTACCCGCGTAAACAAAACAATATCAACAATAATATTTAGGTTATCTATAGTGTAGTAATTTTAAACCCAATACATTAGATTCATTATAATATTCTCATAGAATTGTACCAACCTACTCAAATCAGCGTCGTGGAACTTAGTGCCACGGCATAATGCTGAGTGGTAGCCATTTTGGTACCAACTATTCTAGTTTAAGACTCACGGTTGTACTTATTTTATCTTTATGGTATCAAATAAACTTTTTTCTATTCTATTCTATTCTATTCAATATAAAATAGATAAACTAGCATCTTAACTTAGTGATTTCTTAAGATATGTAAGTGGATTTCTTTTTATTTGAAATTGAATTTGACATTTAAATAAAATTGAAGTGTTCGTTTGTAATTTCAAATTAACAACTTTTCACTAAATGCATACTAAAGTACATATATACCTACGGTACTAACATCAAATTTTTTTTTTAATTTTTCTCTGTCTCTCTGTCTGTCGGTCTGTGTGTTTATTCGGGGTAATCTCTGAAACGTCTGGACCGATTTTAACGGGACTTTCACTGGCAGATAGCTGATGTTATAAGGAGTAACTTAGGCTATTCATTATCCTGGAATTCCCGCGGGATCTCTGTAAGTTACGCGGGTTAACAGCTAGTAATCACAATGTATAATAGGGATGTTGACTACTTTTGAAAATCAAAATTCTAATTAGTCCGTCAGTTAGAAAGTAAAAAAACAATAGACACGTATTTTTTGCTTTCTTAAATAAATTAAAATATACAGAGATAAAGCGCATTAACATTTAGTCGTGACGTCACTAACCGCAAAACAGCCATACAAACTGTCAGAATAGTGACGTCACGCGAAATTTCAACTCAATATATCGCCGTTATTTTTTGATTACGTAAAAAAAGAAAAAATACGTGTCCAATATTTTTTAATAATCTACAAGACGGACTAAAAAATAAAAATTAGTCAACATGCCCATTCGTTGCCAATCTAAGCGGCTACGGTTGGGCACCCCTGCGCGCAGCTGGCGGCGGGCGCCCGGCAGCTGCGCGTGACCGTTACGCGCTGCGCACGCGCCGACCCCCCCTCCCCCGGGTCCCCTGCACCCCGCGACCCCTACCGCGGCCGTGACCCCTCCCCTCCGCGGCAGGCGCGTCACAGGAGAGCTAAAGTCCTGTCGATAATGTTGACATAATAATAATACTTGACGGAGGAGTTCAGAGAAGAGCGTACTTTTAAAAACGAAAACAAAATTTTGGAATGTAGTTAATGTACATGAGTACCTTCAATATGTTCTCTTATTCGTCTGTGGTATAGTAGATCGAGCCATTTTCGAGTTTTTGCGAGACTAATGTTTGTATGATTATGTCTTCGAGAGCGGACACAACATGTAGGTAGGTATGCTAAATTGCTAAATTTAATGACTTTGGGTTAAGTAGTTACCTACGGTTATATTATTACGGCTTGATAGTGTTTTTTTTTATGTCGTAGGGGGCAAACGGGCAAGTACACATGTACACCTGATGGTAAGTGATTACCGCCGCCCATGGACGTCTGCAACACCAAAAGGCTTGCAGGTGCGTTGCCGACCTGGAATGGGGATGGGAACTGGCTTTCAGTGGGGCTGCCGGAACACACCGTCAAGTGCTCGGCGGCAGATTTTCAACTTGAAGGTGGTAGCTAGCCAGCCGGGCACTAGAGAGCGCCCTACCACCATGCTATGGTTTCCTCACGATGTTTTCCTTCACCGACAGCTCAAACTCATTGTTAGGGTTTGAACCTACGCCTTGCGGCGTTTGATCCGAACGCACCAACCACTGAGCTGCCATCGTTGTTAAAGTGTAGCAAAAAAACTCGCAATACAGTTTCTCCAGAGTTAATTTCGGAGAACCGGCGTGAATTTATTTGTTTATTTATTTATTTATTTATTTATTTATGCCTGCTGTTGGAGCAATTTCCAGGATCATAACTAGGTACTCTATGACCTATGTCCTCTTTTGTATCGACTAGGTATCGGTTGAGTAGTTGAGGCGTGAAAAGGTAACAGACAGAGTGTCACTTTCGCGTCATCACTACATCTACATAATAAAAAACAAAGTCACTTCCCGCTGTCTGTCTGTCCCTATGTATGCTTAGATTTTTAAAACTACGCAACGGATTTCGATGCTGTTTTTTTAATAGATAGAGTGATTCTTGAGGTTTATACGTAGTTTATCCTGGAACCCCCGCGGGAACTCCGAAATTACAGCGGGAAAAACCGCGGGGGACAGCTATTTATCTATACTATACCTAATAAAAGAGTAGAATCCGCGATTCTGTACATTGAATATTTTTAAGAAAAATTTACAGGGGGCGATAAAAGAAGAGTAACCAACCACAAAAAAAGAGTTTTTAAAATTATTTTCTGTCTGTCTGTCTGTCTATCTGTTCGCGATAATCTTCGAGTCTACTGAACAGATTGTCATGCGGTTTTCACAGGTAGATTAAACTTAGCCTGGAGCTACATATAGACTTTGTTTCATTGAAATCGGATGTCGGGAAAAAAAGTTGTTGTATAAAAACCATTCGCGCGGGTGAAACCGCGGGGCACAGCAAGTACCTAATATTTGTATGGATTCTAACCATTCTAAGTTTACCTACGATCTACGGATTCACTTAGGATTCATGATGAAGAACATCACCTATCTAGGAGAGGAGGCATCACGCAGGAGCAAGAAAAGGGGTACTTGAAAAAATTTTTAAGGAAATATGTATCTGTTAGGTTTAGGATATTTTTTTTATAATCGTTAAATTGTCCGTTACATATCGCTAATGAGTTTCGGCTTAAACCTGACCTAAGTCCTCAAATCAGGTGTGTGAAGTGTGAACGGGACACCCGACCGATCAGAGAGAGACAACCATACTGCAGCTGCGACCGCGCGGCGACGCAGGTGAGCGTGGAGCGAACATAGCGGGGAAATACTCAATGGGAAAGAGCTGTTGTCTCTAGTCTATATTCTATACTTTGATCTATGACACTGAAGTTAATGCGGGTAAAACCGCGGGAAACTGCTAGTATTCTTACTAATATTATAAATGCAAAAGTGAGTTTGTTTGTTTGTTACGCTTTCATGCCTTAACCGCCTAAATGCAGATCATCACGAAATTTTGCATGCACATTTTCAGGGGTACAGAGAAGAACATAGTACTTTTGATCCTGGAATTCCCGCGGTAACTCCGAAATGAACGCGGATGAAACCGCATGGGAACAGCTAGTATTTCAAAGTGCCAGTAAAATTTACAACAAAATTCATCAAAATTACATATTTCTAGAGTGGGTAAAGGTATATATCTGTCGGTATATTTGTAGGCACGTCACGCCAAAGCTATAATGTACCAACGAATATGTACCTACGTCTCCATTGGGTTCTTTTCAGTATCGTGCTCGAGTCCGAGCTGCTGTCCAACGGAACCCCAAATTCTCACCCCATTACGAAACGTCGCCCTTCCGCCGCACCGCGCCGGTGCGCACGCTCATTCATTAATTGCACAAATTGATTTTGGTCTGCACTCACCTAAGTACATTTTACAACTCAAACCAATTTAGTCTTTAGTAACTGTTCTATAAAGTTTCAATTCGCACAACAGAGTATTGCGTTTACGTCTCTAAAGAATTGAAAACAAAGCGTAAAACTTTTGAGCTTTTCAATACGATTGTTACGAGGATAATACCATCTTATACTAAAGGGAATAAAGTTGGAAGTTGTTTGGATGTTTTTTTTTTAATTCGGAATTCGAACAGCGCGTGCCGTCTGCAGCAGGAGCAGGGGTGCGCCCGCGTCGTTTCCCGACCCTATAGCTTTTTTTTAAAGGAATCCCTCGATAGTTGACGATTGACCGTTGAACGGTAAACACACGACATAGTTTTATTTTTATGATAAGATTTTTATTAATTTATTCAAATTTCAGTTAACACTTACTAAATAGTTGGTTTAAAATAGTGCAAAATTAAGTTAAAAATTGAAGTGTTTGTGTGTGTGCATTTTTTTGGATATTCTATCGTAATTCATAAAAATACGTTAAGTTAAAATTAAAAATATTGCGCAAAAATTCTTTGTTACAAGCCTCAGTTATCGCGCTCAAAAACTTGTAGTTCAACAAAGCCACCAGCCCCTAACGGTCGCGGACGAGGGACCACCCTTCTTCCAAGAAACGCGCAGGAAACATGCGCTAGCGCACAATAAACATTGCACAACGCACAACAAGACGTGGCGGGGAAACTGTACGCTTACATAAAAATATAAAGAATAAAACATGGATTCACCAAAAATCGTTTACAAATATTATTCAAATCCAGCGTTCTGCGCGCAAAGCGAGGTCGTTTTCGCGCAGAAATCGTGCATGACGAAAATAGTGACGCCCGACAGACGAATGCCGCCTCTGGGCGGGAATTCCCCGAGGAAAACCAAAGAGATCAGCAACAGAATTATGAGGACTGACATATCGGATAATCCGTTGAGAATGTCGCCGGCCGGAGTGATGCGGCACCGCGACGAGCCACCCGAGCTGCCGCCGAAACCAGCCAAGTTCCTGTCGGGGAACCAGTCCTTCCAGAGGCAGTCCTCGATGATCTGCAGACCGACCAGGCCGTCGGTCAGATGTAGAACGAGAAGCGAGGACTTGGAAATGGCGCAGTTCAAACAGCACAGGCGTACCAAGTACGACAGAAACGCAGAAAGCGACGACGGTCTGGAAGACAGCAGGACCAAGCACAGGTACGAAGTCATCAAGGATTACGACGACGCGATGGACTATTCACCGACAAAGAAGAGGATAGTTCAGGCCGGCGATGGTGAAATCGACGAATACAACGTAGACGGTCCGGACGAGAACGAAATGAAAGAGATACCGACGGAAATCGTGAAAACTGTCAACGGAAAAACCCTTAGATACGCCATAGTACCGTCCGACGATGAGGAACCCCCACGACGGGCGAACGTCACGTTCACATCACCAGCTATGTCAAAGAAGAACCTCATAGCGACACAGAAGCTGCACGAGTTACTCTCGACTCCCAGGAAGTTAAAGAGCTACGCCAGCCAACCGTCAGTCAGAATAACGCCGAACAAGTCTATAGAAAGCCCCAGCAGATACGAGACTTCCAGGCATATGGTCTCCAGCACTCCCACCCATGGTGTGACCCCGTCCAAATCAATGGCGAATCTGAACATGTCTAGAACTGCAACGTCGCCGATCTCACCGAAAGCACAGCAGAAGTTGAGTTACGAAATAGTCGAGGTGGAGAAGCCGGATGTGTTCGTAACCAGTTTCAAGGAGAGGAGTCGCGAAAGGAGTTTCGATTTGGACCGAACGGGTAGGGACAGCAGGAGGGAGGGGAGACTGCGGGACAGCCAGAGGCGGGATAAGACGACGGCAGTCATTACGCCCAGGTACGACTAGTTAAGACTTAAATAATATTTCCTTAAAATTTTTAGTCAGACGATTTTTTTTTTTTAATTCAGCGTCGCTTTAAAACGCGCCAACGGCGAGTCCTCGACGACGACGCGACGCGCGTTAATCGCAGAATTTTAGCAAGAATAAAATTAACTGCAACTTCACCACCCATTTTTAATTTTAAGACGTTATAATACGACATATTTTTTGAAGATTCGGATTCGAAATTAACGGCTCGGCCGGTCCCGACCAGTCGAAGTAATTCGAACGGCTTTCAGTCGAGAAATGACATGAAAGACATGTCCAGAATAGCATACAACTTGGCTTCATCTCGATTTAATGTTCGAATTCGAACTTTATCTCGAGTTCGAGTCCACTTCAAATGTATGAGAATTGCGTCCCTGAGAGTAACCCTTAGTACCTACACAAGCTATACATATGTACTAGCTGTGCCCCGCGGTTTTACCCGCGGTAATTTCGGAGTTCCCGCTGGAATTCCGGGATAAAAAGTACTCTATGACCTTCTCTTTACTCCTGACAACGTGCATGCCAAATTTCATCCAAATCCGTTCAGCCGTTTTTGCGTGATTGAGTAACAAACATCCAAACATCCAAACGTCCACATTTTCGCATTTATAATATTAGTAGGATTATATACTAGCTGTCCCGCGCGGTTTCACCCGCGATAATTTCGAAGTTCCCGCGGAATTGTTCCATACAAATTTTGCAATCCGTTTTCATCCCGTTAGGGGTTGAATTTTCAAAAATCCTTTCTTATCGGATGCCTACATCATACAAAGAACACACCCTCCAAGTTTCAGGTCTTTACGATCAGCGGTTTGGGCTCTGCGCTGATCCATTCAGGACAAAGCATTTTATATGTAATAAAGCTGTTCGTATTTCGTAACGTGTAAATTCTCCTATTCCAGGGTCGCAGATTCGCCCTCATACTCCGAAGAGACCTCGTACAAGTCAGTGTCGATCGCCAAGCCGGCCAGCGCGGTTGCGTCGCTGACCATCGCCGCCCTGATGCTGACGCTTAGCGGGGGACTCACCACCGGTCTCAGCTTCTACATGATGTACACTGTGAGTCAGCAACTTAAACCACTTGAACTCCCCCCACTACAGCGCGTGATCGGCTCGTGTGCGCACTAACTTTCCCCACGGTTTCACCCGCGTTAATTTCGGAGTTCCCGCGAGAATTCCGGGAAAAAAGTACCCTATGTCCTTCTCTGTACCCCTGACAACGTGTAGGAAAATTTCATGATGATCGGTTGAGCCGTTAAGGCGTGAAAGCGTAACAAACAAACAAACTTACGTTTGCAGTAATACAACGTGTTGATGAATTTACTGAAAACCTGATTTAAAAAATTAACAATAATATGATTAAAATATATTTTATGTCAATATTTTATGTATGTAAAAACTAATACTTTAAAAGTTATTCAACATTAGTTTAGAGGTGACCTGTCTACGAAATTCCAAGCGCTATACGCCCGCGCCAATTTTTTGCTGCGGGCGGCGTACGCGCCAAATATTGTATTATAAAAATAATTTAGACATGGGCTAGTAAAAATGAAAAAATATAACCTATATTAAAACATAGTGATTGCACTATGTTTTAATATAGGTTATATTTTTTCATTTTTTCATTCGCTAGTTGATTCTGAGAAAACTACTTTTTAGTTTTCAGTTAATTCATTAACACGTTGTATTACTGGACGTCCAACCAAGCATCTATCTGCTCTCCCGCAGCTGGGCCGCCGCTACTACCTGGACTTTGGCGTGATGTCCGGCTTCACGTGCTTCCTGCTGGGGCTGCTGGGGCTCCGCGCCAGGAGGCAACAGCTGCTGCCCAATAGGAACTACATATCTGGTAAGACTCGCATTCATATTATAGGTGTACCCATTAGCTGTGGCTGCGGTATCACCAGCGTGAGTTACGGAATTCCCGCAGGAACTCCAAAATAGTCTAATTTACTCCTTATAACGTCAAAATTCGGCTAGACGTTTCGGAGAATCACCCGCTTGAGTTTCGAAATTCCCGCAAGAACTATATTTTGTCACTCAGGACTACCGTAGCTTCCTACCTACCGTAGCTCCACTGAAACCAGCGCTGTGGCTACTACGGTCGCAGCACATGCTGAGTGAAGTCCCTTTTAGCAAGGCACTGCACCATACACAAAGTATGATATAAATCTATACCTACTAATATTATAAAGAGGAAAGATTTGATTTTTTTGTTTGTTTGTTTGTTACGATTTAACTCAGAAACTGCTGGACCGATTTCAAAAATTCTCTCACCATTAGAAAGCTACATTATCCCTGGTAACATAGGCTATATTAAAATCCGGGATTCCCGCGGGAACTCCGAAATTAACGCGGGTGAAACCGTGGGGAAAGTTAGTGCGCACACGAGCCGATCACGCGCAGTAGTGGGGGGAGTTCAAGTGGTTTAAGTTGCTGACTCACAGTGTACATCATGTAGAAGCTGAGGCCGGTGGTGAGTCCCCCGCTCAGGGTCAGCATCAGGGCGGCGATGGTCAGCGACGCAGCCGCGCTGGCCGGCTTGGCGATCGACACTGACTTGTACGAGGTCTCTTCTATATTTCTAGTAACGAATGTTTACCCGCCCCCCAGGCTACATAGTGCTGGCAACGTTCTCGCTGCTCAGCGGACTGGGCTTGCTGATCCTGCTGACCATGGAGCCGAAGCCGGGCACGCCGCTGAACGACGTCACGTCGGGCGCCGTGTGCGGCGTCAGCATACTGGCCCTCGGGCTGGCGTCCGCCGGCGTCCTGGCCTCGTACTGCTGCGCGAGGGACCCGCCCGACAACCGCGTCGGCACCGCCACGTGGTACTGAATGCGGGACTTGCTTGTAGAGCAGGGAATTAAAGTAACCTTGGGAAACTAGCTTACGGGCGCTCAGGAGTGTGGTTTTTGAAAGCAGTCGTGGAAAGATAAATAATATTTTGACGTTGATACCTATAAGTGTTATTGAATTAACTGAAAACTAGAAAGTAGTTTGTTCAGAATCGACTGACAAAACGATCGCACCATGTTTTGATATAAGTAATATTTTTTTCATAAGATTATAATACTCCTCTGCTGCGTCGCGTCTGTCGGTCTGCCTGTTCACGCTCCTACTCAAAAACTACTGAACCGATTTTCAGGAGATTTTTACCAATAGATAAAGTGAGAGAGAAGAAGATTTATACGTATAGTTTATCGTGGAATCTCCGCGGCAACTCCGAAATTATCGCAGGTGAAACCGCCGGGGACAGCTAGTTTTTTTATGAAGCAATGGATGTTGGATGGGAAAGTTAGTTAGGATTGAGCTATTTATTTCAAGAAGTTATTACAAAGTATTATTTAAGAATACCTATGAATATTTTCAAAATATGAAATCTTAGGTAATACCTACAGACAAGATGTTTTATAATTTTGCAGGTCACACTAGATTCCTTTATAAGTGAAATATCTGTGGAGATATGATTTTTTTGAGGGAGTGGCACATTTTTGTACCTATTCAATTATTTATAATTTTATCATTCGAATGTTATAGATATAGTGTCCTTCAAAATGTACTTACCTTCATATAAGTAGAAACCTATTTGTTAAAATTGTGAAAATAAATTTTTATTCAAATAATTTGTTTTTTTCGTGTTATTTAAAGTAGCCAATAGATACTTTTTAATATCATTGTGTGTAGCCCGCAAACATGTCGGGACTAATAAGTAATAAATGAGGAGAAATAGGTAAGTAGGTACCTACCGTACCTACGTTAGCTTGCTTCTCACTGATGAAGACAGTACTGGAGAGTATAAATGATCACGCGCATGTGGTATCGGTGTTTCTAGATATGAGCAAGGCTTTTGATTTTGTCTGCCACGAGACATTACTCGACAAGCTGAATAGCTACGGAATACGAGGTAATGCCCACGAATGGCTCAAAAATTACCTACAAGACCGTCAACAATGTGTAGAGATAACAAAAATGAATGGGACCAAAAACCTAACTTATAGATCTACTTATCTTCGGAATAACCGTTATGGAGTGCCCCAAGGCAGTGTCTTGGGTCCTCTGTTGTTTTTAATATATATTAATGATTTGCCTGATGCGGTAAATCAGGATTGTATTTTATTTGCTGATGACACTACACTGATCGTGAAGAGTTTGGATAGGACTACATTGGAAAGGGAAATAAACAAAGAATTAGAGATTGTTATTAATTGGCTTCAACAAAACAATTTAAATATTAATGTAACTAAAACTAAGTTGATTCAATTTCAAACATATCGAAGTATTCCAATAGAACTTAACATTAGTTATAATAGTGTTAATGCAGAGGAGTTGCCGGAATATACATTCCTATGGATATGTATATATAGACAAATATTCCTCCTGGAAACCACACATAAATACGCTGCTAAACAAAATCGATCGTTTTGTGTATGCTCTTAGACGAATAAGACAAACTGCTGGCAAACAAGCGCTTTAACAGCATACCACGGTTACGTATCATCATGCTTAAGATATGGACTTATTCTATGGGACTATGGATTGATATGCAGAGAGTCTTTGTAGCCCAAAAAAGTGTATAAGGGCAATTTGCGCAGCCGAGTATGGAGAGAGGTGCAAACCACTTTTTAAAGAACTTAAAATATTGCCACTGCCTTGCCTGTACATTTTCGAAATAGAATAGAATAGAATAGAATACACTTTATTGTACACCAAAATAATGTTACAGTGTGTTAACAAAAACTTATAACTAAAGGCATACAAAAGGCGGTCTTATCGCTTTAATAGCGATCTCTTCCAGACAACCTTTGGGTGGACAGGACAAATACAGGAAATTTATATGTTGATAGGTAGAATAGGAATCATAAAATAATACAAAAAATGCACATAGAACATAAATATAAAAAATAAAAATACATAAGAAGATATACAAAGATACACGCATATATATAAAATATACATACAGAAAAATATATACATATATATAGATAAAATACATAATGTGATTACATACAAAATATTATATATCTGTGGCGCACAATGCCGAAATATGTTTATTTGTTAAAAAAACATCCAAGCTTTATTAATACCAATGGTGAACTACCCAACAGTAGAACCAGACACGTTAGTAGATTGTGAATTCCAAATTTCCAAGACAAAAATTCTTTTTTTGTTGTGTTTTTTATTGTAAGGAGTTAAGAATTTTGGAGTTCCTGTGGGAACTCACGGGAAACTCACGCGGGTGAATCTCCGAAACGGTTGGACTGATTTTGACAAGACTTTCACTGTAAAATTAACCTATGCTACTTTGGAGTTCCTGCGGGAATTTCGAAACTCATGCGGATGAAATCGCGGGCTCAGCTACCTATAGATATAAAATAAAATGAGGACAGAGCAAAAGGCGGTCTTATTGCTAAAGGCAAGTGACAGAGCCCAAAGATCATATAATCACTAACAGAGCCTGTAAATAGAAACGAGAAGCGAGTGATGGATACGTCGTGATTTTTAAAAAACCGTAGGTAATTGTGTAAATTTTTATTGTTCCATACAGCACCCTAAAACAGCAAAATCTACTTCGAACCATTTTTAACCGCCGTCTTTGATTCCCGCAAAAAATCGGCGTGTTTTCTATCAAAAATACTAAATTCCAATTACAGAGCATAATAGAGCATAATGCGACTCAGTGGCGCACAATGCCGAATTGTGCTAATCAGAGAGAAGGTAATGCTTTCATACTAATTGCCGTAAAACGTAGTGATTACCTTCTCTCTGGTTGAAACATTCAAGAGCGATGCCACACGGGCGTTGTCTGTGCGTTGCGTTAGCGCTGCGTCGACTGAGCGGTGACGCTCCGTTGTTCTACATACAAATCTGAACGACATGCCACACGATGCGTTGAAATGACGGAAGGCGACGCAACGCAAGCGCAACGTACAAGGAGAGGTGAGAGACGAGGTGGGGAAGGGAGCTGCGTTGAAACGACGGAGCGGCAGCGCAGTATTTATTAGCATATTGAATACGTTGACGCAGCGTCGACGCAGCGCTCATGTGGCATTCACTGCGTTGAAATCATCGCGGCGCGACGACGCAGCGCAGCTGCAACGCCCGTGTGGCATCGCTCCAACGTTGGCCGTTGAGCATTATGCCACATAATGCGCTTTAGTGCTGTACTTAATTGGAAAACAGGGTTAATCACCAAATATGCGTTGCTGGGTCATCATGAACATGACTGTATCAAGAAGCTAAAAAACGAGTTTTTTGAAGAAGAACATAATTATATTCTTGATAATAAAATCCGCAAAGACGTTTTATTCTGTCAATGACAATGTTTTTTTTTTATATGGCAACTTTGAAGTTTAGTCATAAGTGCATTAATTCGTTTTATTATGATATTATGACTAGTAAATTTATACACTAGATCATTTCGATATCTTAAGATTATTTTTCCAGCTAAAATATTATGGTTTCTCATGTTTTCACTACTCGCAAAACTCAAAAGCCACAGTTTTCTATCTAAAAAAAAAAACGATTTGACGTCTGTCAAAACGTCAAACGAATGTCAATTCATTTGGACAGTTATTTTCTTTTTCTCCCTTGTTAGTTGTTTGATTGGTGCTGGTTTAATAACAACAATTTACATTTTTCAGGAAAACAAACGAGATGTGTGTAAAAAGTACAATCTAATAGTTAGTTTGTGATAAAGTGCGAATATAGTAAGTGGTATGCTACGGACAATACCGTGTATTTAATAAATAAAGTGCCTAGTCTCGAAACATGTAAGTATTAGTCAAAACTACCTATTTTTTACTTTAAATCTCCCTCATTGTGTACAGTACAACAAATCAAGATAATGTTCATTTATAGTAACAAGGAAAATCGATAACTTTAATTGGTTTGTGAAATTATTTCTTCACAAAGAGATTGATAGGATATAATTATGTTTTTACCTATGATCACGTGTATAAAAGATCGTGGAATTAAGAGCTTTATTTTGGCACTGTTTCCCAGGGGATAACTCACGTAAATTTCGAGATTATGAACTCCTTTGTTGTACTTAATAAATATAATATCCTGTGTGTATGTTGACCAGAGATATAAGCTACTTTTGTACTAAGTTTCATTCAAATTGCACTATCTTAAAGCACTGTTAATATTATGTCGCCGTCAGTGACACACAACGAAATCTGCTTTTTAACAACACAAAGACAAATAACCAAACTGACTTCCTCAAGTTCCACCAAAGATATTGACCTTTGTTTTAATTATGATTACTTAATCTTGTTTCATAGATTTTCTCTATGACACAAGATCCCAAGGGTCGAAGTACCAAGGTTTTATCTGTCTACCCTATTAAGATAAGAATATGCCAGTGCCCCGTTAGCTTGCCAAGTCAGGTTGCAATTGCACACCTGTGGTCTATGCCCCTGGCAGCCTACTCCGTAGCCGGTCCACAGAAAGGATGTTAACTAGAAAGAAACAAACTAGACAGAAAATGTAGACGAGGCAGTTGTGCCATGGTTATAAGCAAATGCTCATTATTTCCTGAAACTTTCTTAAAGTATAACATGCAGTATACACTCTCTCATTTTCTATCTGAACATCATTTAATACATTTAGTTACATCAATATTCATGTGCACAACAAATTTGTATGTGGCAATCATAAAGTGATGCTGGTTTTCATCCAATATCTCTTCGATCTATCCTGCGAAGCAGATTCTTGCCAGCGGCATATAGGTAGACGTGGGCGAAGTAGGCCCTCGCCCACGGCCTTGCACTTAAAGGGACCTTGCGAGGCAATGCAATGCCACTAGACTTTTATTTTTATATTAAATAATAACCTAAAAAATATTGGCCACACTCGTCACTCGCCAGCAACACAGCTTAGTTTTGCAAACAAAAGAGAAGGGGCCTCACTGATGTGAATTCCCTTACGTCTATATTATTCCACGCAACACCACTGCCTCTAACTATGATGCTATGCAGGTGTGCCTACCCCCCTGTGTGACAGGGAAGAGGTTATGTGTGTACACAACAGTATAATTGAGACACAAATAAACCACTGTTTGTTTGGAAATTACCACTAATTGTAATATGTTGTGATTGTTTACTCAATTGATAACAATTATTGACCTATTTCATTTATTTTTTTTGTTTAACTCAAAAACTAGCACATTTACTTCTGAATGGCTGCTATTTTATCTTAATTTACTGTAATATTGAAAATGATGATGTCCTTTGACCTGTGAGATTTTTTTATCACTTTTAATGATAAGTGAAAAAGCATTTGCTTTATCCGGCATCACATTTCATAATTAATAGGTGCTGCTCAATGCTGATATAATATTTTTTAGCTAAGATAAGGAATATCTTAGCTAAAAAATATTATAAGACAATACAGAGAAAATAAATGTAAAATATGATGAACGCAATCTTTTTTGTGGTTGTAACTTGCAGTATTTTAGTTATTTGAAAGCGAAAAGTACATATTTACTAAAACCGTGGAAATTTTGAACAGCTTCATTTGGATGTGGTTGGTTGAGACCACTTTGAAGTTTTTTTTTACCCAAGTTTCTTTCCAGCTGGCACCATGGATTACCGGCGAAACCTCCGCGAGGCGGCCGAGTCCCTCCTCAGCAGCGTGCCCAACCCTTATGTCCGCACGCCGTCCATGTGTGAGTATTGTCTACTTACGGTTAAAAGCCGAAACATGTAAAAATTTTATACTCTTAGGTCCGTATTCCAAAAGGTTAATCAAGTCATGAATCTAGTTTTAAAACTAATTTCAAGGAAAGCTTTAATTATAGAACCTTACTTGAAACGAGATTCATGAATCACCAATCAGCTGAGTTATTTCCTCATTCTAGAGCGACGCTTGAGTACTAATCTATACTCAAGCAAAGATGTGATCTTTGTGTCTGTTGTGCCTGTGTGTCTGCTGTAGCAAATCAGGGAAATCCAAGAGTCCATTCATTAATTTGTACAGAAAAGTCAGGTCTAGTAGCAGTCTCCGCTCACTTAGACTATGCATAGCATAGGGGTAGAGCTTGTCTAATCCATAATGACGTGCTCCACTACCTAATTAGCGGTTTTAGATGTGCGAGATCATGTATTGATAATATCTCTTTAACAGTGTGAGTGCGGCGACAGTATTGCGCACTTGTGATGAACAGACAGACCAGATTTATATGTGTCGTATCGATATTTTAACGGTCGTGCGTGTGCGTACGCCCGATGGAGGGGCGCGGCATGTTAGCTTACCGCCGCACTCAGAGTCGACTTTAATGATTACTTAATTAAGTATAGATTTTCATAACAAAACTGCCGCAATCAGAAGTTTAATAAATTAATGTTAATTGCCATTTAACTAATTAAGTTACGTCTCATTAAATGCCAATTAAATTAACATCAATTTACTGAACGTCTCTAATTGCGGCAGTTTTGTTTTAAAAATCTATACTTAACTAAGTAATCATTAAAGTTGACTCTGAGTGCGGCCGTTAGACAAGCTAGGTTAGGAACCACTGCCTCGGCGCGTGGCGATGGTGATAGTTGAATGTCCCTCGGCCCGCAGCCCAGTCGGCGTCGCTGAACCTGGTGACGGAGGACCTGGTGGCGGGGCGGCGCGAGGACGGCCGCATGTCCTCGGTGCGCCGCTTCTTCTGCCTGTTCGTCACCTTCGACCTGCTGTTCACGGGGCTCATGTGGCTCATATGCGTCATGGTGAGACATGCATGTATATAGAAAGAAAGAAAGAACAGAAGTTTATTGATCCCGAATAAAAAAAAAGTCCAAATTAAAATAGACCTTAATTTTTTTTTAACACATTTAAAAGTATTGTGAAAGAGATAAAAGGGTGTGCGATATGGTACATAACTAGATGTGCCTGCGTTAATTTTAGGAGTTCCCGCGGGAATTCAAGTACCCTATGTCCTTCTCCTAGGGGATGCACCCCTGACAATGTTTTCCAAAATTTCATGATGATCGGTTGTGTAACCGTATTGACAATCTATATAATCGTTAATGTTATACAAAACCAAAGAACTCCGAAATTACCGCGGGTGAAACCGCGGGGAACGGTTATATAAGATGTGGTAAAATTTGCTGCAAATATTTACAGGGCTGAAAGTATACGTTATAACAAACAGGATAAGCAAAAAATAATAAGTGCGGTAGTTTTTCAAAGTATTATGAGGAAGATAAATTCATTGAAAAAACATTACATTCACGCGCGCACGCGCCACACACAGCGAGCGATGCATCAGCTGGTCAGTTCGATCGAGGTCATTGACCTTAAGATAATGGCGCGTGGCGATGTGTGCGTAAAGCGATCGAGCACACATCGCCGCACATCACAAGTTATTTTCCTTTTTATTCATTTATTTATTTAAAATTTTATTTTATGAACATGTTTTTAACGGTGCATACTTACAAACCTTAGCAGCTAATTTTTCCACATCTTATACAATATAATTATGATTATAATACCTATATATGTCTATTTGTCTGTGTGTCTGTGTCAGCTCCGTGGCGAAACGCTGCAGCAGATCCTGTCGACGGAGATAATCCACTACCGGCTGAGCGCGTCGCTGTTCGACGTGGTGATGGCGGCGGTGGCGCGCTTCACCGTGCTGCTGCTCTTCTACGCTCTGCTGTACATCAACAACTGGAGCGTCATCGCTGTGGGTTGAGTGCACGCGCAGCTAGACAGACGCACACGGAGACAGATATGCAGAGACAAACTCGCAGAGACGGACACGCAGAGATACACACACATACACAAACACGCACACAGACAAACGCACAAAGACAGAAAGAAAAGCCATTCGTGAATTTAGACTCTAAATCCACGAATGGCTCTTGCTCTAAATTTTAGAGCAACAACACGATCGCAATAGCTGTATAGAGTGCGTCGTCGTCGGCGTTGTATACACATACAGTATACAGGCGGCCTTGTATACACATACAGTATACAGGGTGTCGCTGGAATGTCGGTGTGTCTGTTGCAGCTCTCCACGGGCGGCACGTGCGCCTTCCTCATCGCCAAGGTGTTCATGTTCGATGTGAGTATGATAATCCTACTAATATTATAAATGTGAAAGTGTGGATGTTTCTTATTCAATCACGCAAAAATGTCAGACAAAGACATAGGGTACTTTTTATCCCGAAATTCCCGCGTTAACTCCGTAATTACTGCGGTTGAAACCGCGGGGCCGCCATCTCTCGTCTCAAATAAAACAGAGCTCGTACCTACTGTGGGCACCGGAATATTTAGCCTGTTAGGCTGTAAGGATTATGTGGTTTTTGAAATAAATAAATAAATAAAATTTATATCACTACATAGTATAAAACAAAGTCGCTTCCCGCTGTCTGTCTGTCCCTATGTAGGCTTAGATCTTTAAAGCTACGCAACGGATTTTGATGCGGTTTTTTTTTAATAGATAGAGTGATTCAAGAGGAAAGTTTACACGTACCTATAGTTTATTCTGGAATTCCCGCAGGATCTCCAAAATTTCAGCGGGTGAAACCGCGGGGAACATCTAGTACATTTCAAATTAACATTTGAGAGAAAAACGGTTCATGTAATTGTTGTGTAAAAATGTTTTTTGCTCATTATAAGTATTGCCTTTCAAGCGTTGGCGTAGTTAATGAACAAACCATAATAACTGCTCAGATTCAAAGAGCGGGCATCGAACCCGCGACACCTGGCGTAGCAGTCGTGTTCAATTGCCGTATCAACTTAAACTTACCGGTCAATATCACGTCCAAAAAATCTTAGTGTGTGTGTGTGTGTGTGTGTGTCTATATGTGTCAGTCACAGAGAAAATAAATTAACCAGAGATGACGTGTACGCGGAGCTGGGGCGCCACGGTTGCAAAAGAAGTTAGAGCATTTGCCCAAAACTTCTTTTGCTAAGTATATATTTTCCACAATATTGCCAAAACCGTGAATTTTTAAAACAGTGACTAAATAAAAACGTAATCACAAAGCGTTTGATATATTTCTTTATGTTAATTAATGTTTTAGTACGTGATGAATAGTTTTGTACGCGAAAATCACCTGTCGACACTGGTTTTCACCTTTTTTCATACTAAGCACTGAGCAAATAATCACTACCTACGTTTTAAGAGTAGGCACTTCCATACTAATCGCTGAACCGATCTATGAAAGCATTTTGTGCCAACCATACCAATGTAATGTATGACGCGGTCATAGAAATTTGGTTAGGTATTCCAAAGTTGGTAAAGAAGTTCGCGCATAAATCCATAGTGACTTTTTGTTCAAGGGAGTGTCGCTGGCCTGATACTTCATCAGATGATGTCCCTTCTATCGATTATTTTCTGTTCCGTGGTGTCAGTGGCCGAACGCGTCGCAGCCCGTGTACGAGGTGTTCCTGATCCTGACCTCGTTCACTCTCTCTTGGGGCGAGGCGTGGTTCCTGGACTTCCGCGTGCTGCCGCAGGAGGCGCAGGCCAGGGAGATCATCGGCGCCATCGGTGAGCTGAGCCACACACCGCAACACAACACACCGCAATATACACCACACCAACAATACACCGCAATATACACCACACCAACAATACACCGCAATATAAACCACACCAACAATGCACCGCAATATACACCACACCAACAATACACAGCAATATACACCACACCAACAATACACCGCAATATACACTAAATACCAAAAAACCCTGCATCTTACCACACGGCGGCACAACACAACAAATCACATCACAAGTCACAACACACCACACCACTCTACAACACATCACTCTACACCGTAACACAATACAATACACCAACAGATCATCTATATATAAGGTGTGGAAAAATTAGCTGCAAATATTTACAGGGCTGAAAGTATACGTCATCACAAACAGGAAAAGCAAAAAAAGAATATTATAAGTTTAGTAGTTTTTCAGAATATGAGAAAAATAAATTCATTGCAAAAAACATCCCGCTGTAGGTAAATATTTGCATCTGATTTTGCCACACCTTATATACACAAATTGATTTCTTTATGTCATTAATTGAATGTACTTAAACCTCACGGCAGAGCGTCACGCGCAGGCGCACGCGTCGGACCGCACGCCGCTGCTGTCGGCGGGCGCGGGGGGCGGGGCGCGCTCCCACCTGCGCGGCGACTCCACCGTCGACTGGTTCTCGCCGGTGGAGTCGCCGGCGCACACGCCGCGCTCGCCGGGCGCGCCGCCCGCGGTCATACTCACGCAGGAGCAGGTCAGTGACGCGTTACGAGCTAATATACGGTACAAGGATTGTTACATCATGTATCATCTCGGTAACCGAAAGTGCCGTAGGCCCGAATTGTTTGCACGACCTCTATGCCGAACGGTATCCAGAGCTGGTTCCCCAGTGTATCGCACCCTGGATGCCCTAAATGCCCTTCTCATTGCTGACCCTGAGTGTGATCTGTTTGTGGATGCATGGCATGAGATAATGACGGCATGCTTGAGGTTTTGTGAGATTAAGTATGCGAGAGTGTCTTCCATTATAAGTTAACCGTTCTATGTTAATTGTTGTAATTTTTTATTTTTTTACCGTTATAATTAACTATAAATAAATAAATAAATAATAAATAAATATTTACACCATGCATATTTACACCCTGTATATTTACACTCTTATGTACACCCGGTATATTTACACCCTGTGTATGGACCAAAATAGCAGTCATAATAATGATGTAGTAATTAAGTAGGTAGGTACATAAATAATATAGCAGTCCTCTTAGCCGAATTGACAATATTTTTTCAAAACGCCTGTATATGCCTATATAGCAACAAGCAGTGAGTAAATTTTACATTAATTTGCGTTGCATTGTTGCTATCTCGTCGAGTACTAGGAGACGTGTTGTGGTCGAATAAGGGCTCAAGTCAAAATAGGTCCAATTCGCTATAGCAGTTCGGGATAGGCTATTAGGCCAATAGATTATCATTATTACTTATCTATATGTATATGTATACTAGCTGTGCCCTGCGGTTTCACCCGCGGTAATTTTGGAGTTCCCGCGGAGGTAGCGGGAAAAAAGTACTCTTTGTCCTTTGTACCCCGACAGTAGTTTACGGTGATTAGCTGTTCCCCGCATTAGTGCCGGAGTTCCCGCGGGAATTCCGGGATAAAAATTATCCTATCTTTTAAGTTGAACCATATTATTATAAATGGTTACAAAATTTTATCAAAATCCGTTAAGTAGTTTCAGAGTCCATCGCGGACAAACAACGTGACACGTGATTTATATATATTAAGATTAAGATATAAAATGCTTTGTTCTAAACAACTGACTGACGGATCAACGCACATCCCAAACCGCTGATCGTAGAGACCTGAAACTTGGAGGGTGTGCTCTTTGTATGACGTAGGCATCCGATAAGAAAGGATTTTTGAAAGTTCAACCCTCGAGGGGATGAAAAGGGGTTGCAAAGTTTGTATGGAACCATTCCGCGGGAACTTCGAAATTATCGCGGGTGAAACCGCGCGGGAGAGCTAGTCAATTATATTTATTAAAATTTTTATCAACAGTAAGTAGGTAATAGGTATTGCGTAGCGGTAATCCTCTTTGTAAACAATAATAACTCAAATTCAGACAATCCATAGCCCATTTAACCTCAATCAACATAGATTGACCACCACCGACTCGTGTTCAGAGAATCGATTTTATAATCGATTATTATTATCGATTACAATCGATAAGCCGCTGTATTTGTCGTTCTTTAAACTCCAAATAAATAGGAGCATCTTAATTTTTTCACGTGATTGTTTTTTTTACCGCTTGTCTATAATATACTAGCTGTGGCCCGCAGCTTCACCTGCTTGAGTTTTGTCATTCCCGCAGGAACTCCAAACTCCTTTCACAATAACCTTCTTACAATAAAAAAACAACAAATACGAATCGATCGTACCTGTATTAAGAACAGGTTCCATTTTTTCTTTTTACTAGCCCATGTCTAAAGTATTTATTACGATTTGTTCCTGATTCGCTCCGCAGAGTTTCATCCCACATAAAAAAAACTTTTTTCGACCCAGTTTTTATTCTTGTTTCGTCTCGAAAATATTAGTGGGGGGTACCCGGTAATTTCGGAGTTCCTGCGGGATAAAAGTACCCTAGGTCCTTCTCTGTAGGTACCCCTGACAATGTGTATGCAAAATTTCATCATGATCCGTTCAGCCGTTGAAGCGTGAAAGCGTAACAAACAAACAAACTCACTTTAGCATCCTACTAATATAAACGCGAAAGTATGTATGGATGGATGGATGGATGGATGTTTGTATATATTCCAGTGGCGAAGGTACCATAGAAGCCGATTCCCACCGGCTTCCCTTCAGACGCAACATCCCTCTCCGTAATTGAGAACGTTGTCAGGGATACAGGGAAGGACTTTTAAAACCGGAATTCCCGCGGGAACTCCGGAACTTATCGCAGGTGAAACCGCGGGGAACAGTTAATAGTTTAATAAGTTGAAATTAAAGTAGATTTCCGGCTTCCCTCTCTCAATATTTCACCCTTCGCCACTGATATATTCTCAAGTTGGTCCCATTGTCACCAAGTCCTAGTTAAGGATTTTTATTGAGTTGCCTGGAATCATGATTCATCAAAGGCGCCAATACGAACATTATGATCTTGTAACCTTGCACTTATTATCAATTTGTTTGATAAAAGTAATTATGACTACAAATTGAAGTAATTCTTTTGTTCTACTCATTATCATTTAGTAAGTATAACGTAATACTATGTATGTATACATATCGAGTATACGTTGTATGTATATACGTCGTTGACTGTATGTACGTGCAACTTCGCTGATAAAACCAACGAGCTACCTCAGAAACGGCTCAGTCGGTCCGCGGGTGTCGTCGCGAGCGCACGTCTCGCGCTCAAGCTCCGTTAATATAGGTAGCAAAACGTATTGTGTCGCGACGTCTTTTGTCGTTCACTCGGTGATTATAATATTATATTGACTGCTTATGCGCAAACTAATTAGTATTTATTACCGACGACCTAGCTCTCACGTGCTACTTAGATATGGATGGGAAGTGACCGGGCTGCCGTGCGAGATTCGACTCTAAAAGCGCTGTTTAAATTCCAAATTGCTTTGTTATCGCCTTGGGGTATTTCTTTTCGGTGTATAGGTAGGTACCAGGATAAAAAAAGAATTCCAATCGTTCTATGCGCTACCTATATGACAAGTGTTCCATACGGATCCGTTCGGTAGTTATGTGTGTTGACGAACAGACAAAAATTCCAAATAATGTCATAACTTCATCACTCATTTTGGGTCGTCGTCAAAAAAATTGTTTTAAATTTTATTCATGTCGCAGGCAAATCGTATAACTCCTCCGATTACAAATCGACACCCCCAGGGAATAAACCGGTAATATAAAAATTCAAATTTGTATAGAAAAAAAAAACATTTTTCGTCCGTAAATTTAATTCAAAATTATTCTTATTTGATATTTATATGTATTATTCGTTGAAATAAAATATCACTTGTGGTTCTTTAATATTATAAATACGAACGTGTAAATAAATTTGTTTGTTACACTTTCACGTATTAACTACTCAATCGATTATCTTCAAATTGTGCGTACCTACACGTTGTCAGGGGTACAGAAAAAAGACATAGGGTAGTTTTACTTGTCTGTCTGTCTGTTCACGATAAACTCAAAAAAACTACTGAACGGTTTTCACATGAGGAAAATTTAGATGTATCGTTTGTCAAAGTTTTGTGTAAATTGGTTGAAATATAACGGTAATTGTTGGAAGTGTCGTAAAAAGTGAATTTTGCTTACTACACTTTTTGTCCCGGAATTCCCGCGGCAACTCCGAAATTAACGCGAATGAAACCACGGGGAACAGCTAGTATATAAACTTACCTATTAATAGCTGTGCCCCGCGGTAATCTCGGAGTTCCCGCGGGAATTCCGGGATAAAAAGTACCGTATGTCCTTCTCTGTACCCCTGACAACGTGCATGCCAAATTTCATCCAAATCCGTTAAGCCGTTTTTGCGTGATTGAGTAACAAACATCCAAACATCTAAATATCCACACTTTCACATTTATAATATTAGTAGGACTAGTTGTGCCCCGCGGTTTCACCCGCGGTAATCCCAGAGTTCCCGCGGGAATTCCGGGTTAAAAAGTATCCTTTGTCCTTTTCTGTACCCTTGACAACGTGCATGCCAAATTTCATCCAAATCCGTTCAGCCGTTTTTGTGTGATTGAGTAACAAACATCCAAACATCCACACTTCCACATTTATAATATTAGTAGAGGATTTCATGTCCGACCATTTGCATCGCGGTCGCTTTGAGATAAGTAGATAGGTATACGAAGTTATCTAGCGGCGTAAATATTATATGTTTACTATAATAATACGATATACTTAGGTCGATGTCCGGCAAGTACCTACCTACATAATATATGTATCATTGTGACTCAAGTTTGGGAGTTTGTTTTCAACCAGTTTTTGGTTTATTTCGATTTCGTTTTTGCCACTAGCTGTTCCCCGGAGTTTCCGCGGGAGTTCCGAGATCAAAGTACCGTGTCCATCTCTGTACCCCTGGCATCGTGTGCGCAAAATTTCATGGCGATCGGTTGAGTCTTATGGTGAGAGAAAATTCTTTCACCATCGGAAAGCTGCACTATCCTTGAGTAACATTGGCTATATTGTAATGAAAAGTACCCAATGTCCTTATCTGTAACCCTGGCAACGTGTATATAAAATTTCATGGTGATCGGTTGAGCCGTTAAGGCGTGAAAGCGTAACGAACAAACAAACTAACTCACTATCGGATAGTAAGGTAGTTATATACTTATTATGTAAACGATAAATTTATACGTAATACAAATGTTTTGCGACTAACCTAACTAATCCACTGAGCAAATAACAGCACTTTCATACTAATCGCTGAACCGATTTATGAAAGCATTTTGTGCCAACCTCAACGTTGCCAATGTAAGACGCGGTCAGGGAATTTGGTTAGGTAGGTACCTATTCCAAAGTTGGTAAGGAAGTTATTGCATAGATCCATAGTAACTTTTGCTTCACGGCGGTGTCAATGGGCTGAACTAAGCTTTGTTACTAAGCTCCCTACAGAGTACAGATGGTGAATGACGTGAAATAACATGCAAGTTTTTTTTTTCATACTGTATCAAACGTAGATATTCTAGCTACAGCCGCACTTTTACGTATCACTGCAAGTTCATACGCACGGCTAGCGGCTGTGTGAGTTATCTCTTATCAGTGTCAAATGCATACGGAAATTGAAATAAAATACATAAATCATAATCTTTTAATCATTCTGTTAATTATTTATTAGGTAAGCATGATAGATCACGAAACAATTATCCGTAGAAATTGAGGCAGGCACATACGTAGCTTCGATTCCGACTTCGATAATGGGGATGTTGACAACATTTGAAATTAAAAATTCTAATTAGTCCGTAATTTAGAAAATTACAAATCATTAGACACGTATTTTTTATTTTTCAAATAAATGAAAATACACAGAGATGAAGCGGATTAAAATTAAGGGTGGGGGCTCGTGACTGACGTCACTTACCGCTACAAGCCGCCATACAAACTGCACTAATTAGTGACGTCACGCGGAATTTCAACTCAATGTACTGTTATTTTTTGATTACGGAAAAAAAGAAAAAATACTTACGTGTCCAATATTTTTTTTATTAATCTACAAAACGCACTAAAAAAAATTGTCAAATAGCCTATTAGATCCACTTGTGACGTTATCGACACGATAAAAAAATGGCGGGACCGCCATCTTTGATTCCCGCCTAAAACACCATTAATTAAAAGTTTTATTATTAGGTACAAACTGAATGGCTGCCGAGTGCCGAAGGGCCAATATCGTAAAGTTCATTCCACTCGACAAGTTCGAAAACCCTAACAGTATTTTGCCACGATACCATTCTACCATTTTGTAAAAAAAAACCGGCCAAGTGCGAGTCGGACTCGCGCACGAAGGGTTCCGTGCCAATATCTATAAAAACGGCAAAAAAAAAAAAAATCACGGGTGTTATATTATAGGAGCCCCCTTAAATGTTTATTTTATTCTGTTTTTTAGCTATATTTGTTGTTATAGCGACAACAGAAACATCATCTGTGAAAATTACAACCGTCTAACTATCACAGTACATGAGATACAGCATAGTGACAGACGGACGGACGGACGGACGGACGGACGGACGGACAGCGGAGTCTTAGTAATAGGGTCCCGTTTTACCGTTTGGGTACGAAACCCTAAAAAGGTCTGGCTGGTAAACTGACCATTCATGCCTTTTTTTTCTTCTCGGAACAACTTAAATTTTATTGACAGTGTCTCGAGCGGCCCTTTGGACGAAAGAAAGAAATTACAGATTATTTATTTACGTAGGTACGTATTGTGAGTATAGGTACTTAATAATAATTATTTAAAGAAGGTAACTAAGGATTCTATAAAATATAATGATCTAAGATACATGATTATAAATTGTTTAAATAAGGTAAATAATGATCTTAAAAATAATTAATGAATGTATAATTATAAAGTTACTGAAGTACCGATGATTTGATGTGATTAGCATGATTTGAGTATTTAATTATTATTCTATGGAGTTAAATAAGTATTATGTTAATTTTTTGTTGATTTTGTTTAATTGATGAACTTTATTTTTATTATGATCTGATTATGTAATGGAAAAAGAAAATTGTTAAAAAGGGGAGTTGTGAGTATAGGTAGGTGAGGATAATAAACCAGTTTGCATCTAGCTGCGGTCGTTTCACTGCGTGTGCACTGTGCAATGTGCATGCTCGTCACATACATAACACGTATTATAATAGACGTACCATTAAACGGGGGACTAACGTCCATCCCTACTAATATTATAAATGCGAAAGTGACTCTGTCTGTCTGCCTGTTTGTTACGCTTTCCACGCTTTATCGGCCGAACCGATCATCATGAAATTTTGCATACACGTTGTCAGGAGTACACAAAAGGAACTCCCGCGGGCCTAATCTAAACCCAAGTTATCTTGTATGCTCTGCCGAAAGAGACACCAACTCGGCATTAGCTGGGTGCAGGTACACCCAGCGCTGGTGTTCAGTTGGCAGCCCGTTGTCACGAGGGATAATTTTATAAAAGAAATTACCATATTATAAGACTATCATATCTATTACCATAATTATTATAATTATGTCGGTGGAACTTTTTTCAGTCCGGTTTGTAGATTAATAAATAATATTGGTCGCGTATTTTTTTCTTTTTTTACGTATTCAAAAAAAAAAAACGGCGATACATTGAGTTGAAATTTCGCGTGACGTCACTATGCGGTGCAGTTTGTATGGCGGCTTATAGCTGTAATCAGTGACGTCACGAGACCCCCACTCCTAAACTTTAATGCGCTATATGTATGTAGGTACCTACTATAGTACATCATAATATATTATATTAATTTTTTTTTTAATTTCTAACTGACGGACTAATTAGAATTTGATTTTCAAAAGTCGTTAACATCCATTGATTGTTGTCATTAAAAAAAAAATCCGCGCGCGTCCCAGTGAAGTGTCAAAAATTCAACAAGCGTATCCAAAATGGCCGCACCGACGCCCTCCGAGGTGACGATAGATGAGAAGGAAATGGACAAGCACCTGAACGATCTGGAGAAGATCCGAGACGAGCACGAGCTGGAGAAGAAGCTGGTGAACATGAACAGAACCGGGTTCTCCATAGCCAACTGGATGCGGGTGCTGTTCAACAGGGAACTCCACCGGGAGGTGTTCGACCCGGTGTGGTTGAGTGTGAGTCGTTTTACCTCTTCGCACTGATTCTATTCGGAATTTGATCCATCTACGAGTAATAAATCTCGAAAACGGCTCTAACGATTTTCATGAAATTCAGTAGGCACGCAGGGGGTTTCGGGGGCGATGAATCGATCTAGCCAGGATTCATTTGTAGAAAACATCGTTCTAGCCGTATTTTCGGGCAATTAAAAATGAGTGTTTGGGACTGCTTTTCTACGTAACAACACATGGCTCTACGAGCGAAGCTCGGTCGTCCAGATATCTAATAAAGTACATATAGGTAAAATTGAAGTGTCTGTTTGTAAATTAAAATTAACAGCTTTTCACTAAGTGCATACGGCACTTAAATTAAAAAATCAATTTTCAAAATTTTTCTCCGTCTGTTTGTTTCGGCTAATCTTTGAAACGGCTGGATCGATTTTGACGGGACTTTCGCTCGCATATAGCCAATGTTATAAGGACTAACTTAGGCTACTTATTATCCCGGAATTAAAGCGGGTGAAACCGCGGGCCACAGCTTGTTGCAGTTCAGTTGCAATAATACCTAGTTCAAGTTTTAGGTACAGGTTACACAAGTTGACATTCCAAAACCGATTTGTGGTTTGATGGCTCCACCGTTTTGACGCTGATTCTGCCAAAGTCACAGTTTGAAAAGTCACTGCATAAAGTTGGTTAACCGGTATCTAGTTTTGTACTTGTTTTTTTTTTGTCCTGCACGTGCACGTGTACTTCTGTAACGCAAGTTGACCTTCGTTCTTCGTTGATCGAACGGACAGCTGTCGCGATAGTTGTAAAAGTTGCTAGGTAAATAACAAAAAAAAAACGATTGTAGTACGCCTTTTATAAAAAAAAAAATTAAATTAATTAAATTAAAACATTAATTTCAAACTAAATTTTAATGGAGAATTAACCCTTTCACCGTCATCCACGTAATATCACAATCTATGAAAGACTCTTGGCGCCAGATATACGTAATATTACGTTAGTAACAAACCACTGCCCTGACATTTATATTTATTACAGTACATGAAACATTACATTAAATTATCTTAAGAAATGTAGATTGTGGACGGTCCTATTGGTAGTGTGAAGCCATCTCCCTTCTCCGGTCGCCACTGAAAATCAGCGTCGTGAAACTTAGTGCCACGGCATAATGCTGAGTGGTAGCCATTTTGGTACCAACTATTCTAGTTTAAGACTCACGGTTGTACTTATTTTATCTTTTTGGTATCAAATAAACTTTTTTCTATTCTATTCTATTCTAAATGTCAACACTAGGAGAAATCATGCCTAAAGCGTATGGTCTGCAGGTAATGGCCATGTTTTTGTAGCCGTAACATATTATAAAGACTACAAAAACGCGGCGGTAAAAGGGCTAAGGAGAAATATTAAGGAGTTTCAACGTTTTGTTGTACCTTGTAGGAATTTGCTTGCCAATATCAGTTTCAATACTAAATACAATCCCCGACGCTTACTCCCTACTTTCACTCTGCAGGTATACAGGAATAACACTTCTTTTTTCAATCCTGTAGTAAGAATGAGGCGTTTATATAACTAACTAACTTCTAAATTGAATGACATCACTAATGAGGCGGATGCGGGCGGGGATGACGGGGCAGATGATCTAAAAGAGATGCGTCGTCGCTTCGATATATTCGACTCTAACTTCTTTAACTTTAAGCGCTTCTCCATTAAATGTCTCCAGGCGTGTTCTTCAACCATAGAGTAAAGTTTTTTTTTGTTGTTTGCTTTCTAATATGTTAATACTGTTTCTTCTTAATTTTCTTCCGGTATCTATGCTCTATCTGAGATTGGGAATTGCAGTGACCACAATTTACTTATTAATTTAAATTTTTTAGTTAATTAATTATTTGTTATTATTGCAATTCCTAATTTAAGTTAGTTAAGTTAAGTTAGTTAGTTTCCTAAGTTAAGTTTATTGTGTGATTGTACACATCATAACCCCGCTGTGGGCACAAGTTTTGAGTTGCAGCCTAGAGCCCTACAAATTTACTTTATAATTAATTATCTAAGTGACTGTAACTTGTTTTGTGTCTGAATTAATAAATAAAATAAAATAAAATTATAATGATTATGGTACAAGTGGACTAAGTTGGTCATTATACTCTACAGTCTACTCCATCCCACGGGAAGTGGGAACTCCGTGATTAAAGTGAGAGAAACTGCGGAATATCGACTAGTTTTAAATATTTTTAATCCGTACCTAGTTAGTACCCACTCGCTTGACCAATGGCAACGTTGACCGAACTCGCCAGCGATTCCCGCCGAAAACCACCGAGGTCAAATGACCGTTGCGCAGTTTTAATTGCGAACCAATTCGGAACTATTTAACGACGTCCAATTGAGCCTCAAATTGATTGCGCCACAGAGAAAATAAATAACCAGAGAGGCCATGGCAGGCGCGCCACGCTCGCGAAGAACTTCGTAGCAAAATATGCTCTAACCTTCCAAAAACTTTGTGGGGTGTTGAGGTAATAATAATCCTCGGCTAGCTCATTAATAAAATAAAATAAAATAGTAAAATAAAATTTATTGAGAGACAAATAATTTAGATCTTTATTGTGCCGAATCTGGAATTGAAGTCGCTAATAAAATACAAAATGAGAATACAAAAATTATTTGAAATTTATAAAAAGAATATCAATAGAATATAAAAAAGAACTTATGTTAAAAATAAAAAGTAATACAAATGAGGCTGGATATCGTAACGAGTGGCATACGGCCGCCTCGTTACAACTTCTTTCGCTGGCCCGACCCGAGTATAGGTATATTTTCCACAATATTCCCAAAACTGTGTATTTTAAAAACAATGACTAAAGAAAACGTAATCAAAAAGTTAACGAATGTTTTTGTGTGTACGAAGATCCTCCGCCGACGCTGGGCCCTTATTCACTATGACCATAACCCGCTGCGCTAAGATAAGACGCCGCAAAAATTGTCTTCCCCTCGTAATCAAAGAAGTTTTACTGCAAAAAAAGTACATTTACAACGTTTCTTATGGTACCAAAATTACCGTGGGGGAACAGCCATTTCTAATATTTTAGTATCTAAAGCGTCTGTGAAGGTGTTTTTGGGTCGCGCGTTATGACCAAGGAATTTTGTTAGTAAAGGCCGACCGAAACAGATTTTTCAGCCGAAACCGAACTTTCGGTCATGGTCTTAGTTTCGGCCGAAACCGAAACATACTTAAACATATTAAAATTTTCTATTGTATACTAAAATTTAGTTTATTTTATGCACATATATACAGATAATAATAATTAAAGCCTAATAGGATAAAATAAAATAATAAAATTATACACCTATCGATATATTCATATGATAAACATTAAAGAATATGTTAAAAAACTTACCCTTGGAAAAAATCCATTAAATATTATTTATTAAATATGAATCTAATTTCAAATAGAACTTTCAGTTCAATTAATAAAATAAGTTTATAGAATGTAATCCAACAACCAATACATACATATTATCTACGTTTCGGTACGACCGAAAGTTTCGGCCAATTCCTGACCGAAACCGAATTAAGGCCGAAAGTAGATTTTTTGGTCGAATCTAGCCGAAACCGAAACCGAAACTTCGGTCGGCCACCAGCTTTCGTTGGTGGTAGTTTCGTAATTGTTGTTTTGTACGTCGCCCGGCCAGATCGACGAGTACAAGTCGCTGGCGGACGCGAGCGTGCAGACGGCGTGGCGCATCCTGCAGGGCGGCGCGTGGCGGCTCGAGAAGCGCGGCGCGCGCGGCGACGTCGTCGAGTCCACGCGCACCGACGACTTCGGCAAGGTGTACCGGTTCACGGTGAGCGACGACAACCTTATTAACCGACTTCCAAAAAGGAGGAGGTTCTATGTTCGATTTATTTTATTTTATTTTCGTTTATTCAGCACAACAGCAGCTACAAAAACATATAATAGATTTAGATTACAAGATTACACTATGAGCCAATAATAGTTACCCTTATATAAAGTACAGAATTTAGCAGTACGTACACAAAACTATAACAATTTAGAAATACAGAACTTAAAAGTAAAAATGTAAGGCTTTATGCGGAGCTAAGATGCGGCACATGACAAAATTTTATCGAGCCCTTTTATCGATTTTCGTCGACAAACTCGTACTTATATCGTTTTGTCTACCAGTGGTAACATGGCAGCAAAAAATGTTTGTATGGCAGAAAACGATATATGATAAAATTGTCGACAATCCCTAACATGCGGCACTTTTGAATGTATTTTTGTCTACTTTGTCGTTGTTTTCTCACATTTTTATCGTCGACGATTGGTGAGCGCGATAAAATGAAACTTCGTTCTTAATTGCGAATAACATGGTATTACTTTATTATAATTCAATCAGAATTCAATATTAGTAATGTATATAATATTAATAATACGAAAATATTAGAAATACGAGGAATGAAAGGCGAAAAAAATGCAAAGTAGTAGTATTAAATTAAATTAAAATTCATTTATATCAGGAAAATAACCCATAAAATTTAACAAAAAGTAAATTAAATAAATAAATTCAGTAAATTAAATTAGATTAAACAAATTAAATTAGATTAAATAAATTAAATTAAATAAATAAATTGCATCAAATAAATTAAATAAAATAAATAAATTATATAAATAAATTAAATTAAATAAATAAATTATATTAAATAAATTAAATTCAAAAAGTAAAATCTTCAAATTGATATTCTTAAAATCTATAAATTTCCAATTATCCCTGAGTAATATTAAACTGATATATAATATCTACTAATATATTATATTAAATTTAATTATTTGAATTTCAATTAACATTAATTTAATGAACGTCTCTGAAAGAGTGCGGTAGATTTGTTTTTAAAATCTTTACTTAAAATCAAGTAATCATTGAAACGACTCTGAGTACGGCCGTTGGAATAGGAAATAGGATTTTCCTCCTGACACGAAGAGTTCCTGCGGGAACCCCGAAATTGATTCGTGTAATATAACAGGGGGACCATCAAAGTAGGTAGTTTATAAATTCTTCCCATTTATCTTATCTGCTAAAGCAATCAAACTTTAGTGTAAATTTTTTGTATATGTATAGGTATTTTTTATTTATTTACCTACTTGCGACTGCCTTATGGCGTCTATCGCGGTTAGAAAAGGATTTTAGAACTTTTCTAAAATTGGTTAGGAACTATTAACTTTTAAGAAATAACCCGCACTGCGAAAATTATTGTTCATAAGCACAACAGAATCTACTTTTAAAATTGTTTTAATCGCCACGAAAATAAATGATAAAACCGCCATCTATGGTTCCTGCCAAAAACTAAATTTTTTGTCATTTCTTGTCACGGTGATAAACGTGGGCGTACAAGCAAAAAGGCTCCTTCTTCCGAGATATAAGACTTTTGTAAAGTTGAGTGAAAAAAATACTTCCGCGATTTTAATTGATTATATTAATAAATGCTCAATTATTTACAATTTCATAAAATACCTTAATCTACAATAATATATAAAAATAAAGCTTATTCCAGAACCACATGCCTAATAAAAAAATATGTGCCAGTTTTTGAATATTTTTTCAATTTTTACTATCAATTGATTATTCTAGATACCGAATCTAGTCTTAACTCAATACCCCACTATTGAACCTTTTTGCTTGGACGCCCACAAATATTTGTCGTATCGACAATTTTATCTTTCGTGTGATAAATATATCGTGGCACGCATCCTAGCGCCAATGATCGGAATTCGGAACGGAATATATAAGTATATAGGTAAAAAGAAATACACATACATACACACACGAATACAAACATGTACACATAATCATACAAATAAACATTAATATAAATACATACATAACTACATACATAAATTATAGACAATGTGTGAAGACACGATTGTATGTATGTTTATTTTTTTAATGTTTTTTTTTTTATGTATGTAGGTACAGTGGGCCACATAGACAAGTGTACCAACCACCTTGTGAAATTTATTCAAAATTCAAAAATCGTTTACTTCATAACCGAAAGTATTTTTTGCAAATATGGTTTGTTGGACACCGTTTTAAGAATAAATATACAAACATATACTTGTGTCAGGATATCCAGCTCTGCCATATCGTTAATAAAAACGAATATTTTATTTATTTATTTTATTTTTTTTATTCAACAAAATTCCTCAGCACATGACAGTAATTACAAACAAATTTCATTAAACTATATTTAGGCCATTACGGAATAGCACTATGTCACCCAATCTTATACACATTAGCAATATTATTATATTAAAGAATAAATAATTAAGACTAAAATAATTTTAATGTTGATTCGAACCGCAAATGTAAAAATGTGCCAAATGAGCAATCTGGGTCTCAACTTAATATTATGTTATGTTGTGTGTGTGTTTGTGTATAATTTGAACAGAGGGTATTTGTTTTTGTCGTTGAACAGAGCAGAGTTCGTAATACAAAGTCGGGTTCACATGGAAGTGATACGTGCAACCTCGAGCAATAAATAATAATTAAGTAAATGAGAAATAATAATTAGATGTCAGTTGTCAATAAATAAAATAGACCACAAATTAAAAATAAAAACAAATTAAAAATAAAAATAGGTACACACAGTCAGATTGATAACTATGAACTACAATGATTAAAGTCAAAGCATATAAATTAAATTCATGTTTAAAAAAAAATATATATATACAACGTGTTAATGAATTAGCTGAAAACTAGAAAGTAGTTTGCTCAGAATCGACTAGCGAATCGATCGCACTATGTTTTAATATAGGTTATATTTTTTCATTTTTACTACCCCAGGTCTAAGTTATTTATAATACTATGTTAGGCGCGTACGCCGTCCGCAGCAAATAAATTCGAACCAGTAGGCGCGGGCGTAGCGCTTGGAATTTCGTAGATAGGTCACCTTAAAACTAATGTTGAATAACTTTTAAAGTATAAATTTTTTCGACATAAAATATATTTTAATCATATTATTGTTTTTTTTTTTAATGGGGTGTATCAGGTTTTCAGTTAATTCATTAACACGTTGTATATATATAACCAATAAATTGATAAGTTAAACAACAGATTAAAAGCAATAGGATAACAATAAATAAATGTCAAAACAGTATACACAATAACTTCATCAATAATAAAAAATAAAACTCAAATATAAAATGTAAAATGTAAATATACCTATACAAATAAATTCATGCTGGTGTAAACAATTAAAACTGATACAGGTACAATCGAGCTATCACAGTAAAGTATTGCGGTTCTCCTGTGTACGGCTCCTATTCCGCTTCCTAAGCTAACATCGATTTGATCACCTTGCATTGCTTTTAAAAACTAATTTTGAACAGGAAAAGGGATCACACTCTGAGAAGAATTTATCTGGGGGGAATATATCTCACATGTAATACATAATTATGGTTCTAAACAATCTAATTTAATTATAATATGTATTACTTGTGAGATACATTGTGTTTTCACGTGATCGCCAAGCCAATCAATCTATTTAAAACATAAAAGATTTTTAAATTTGATATGGTCACTATAAAATGTTATTAGATTAGCTTATAACATGACAACTTTAGACAGAAGGACCCTTAAGTAGGCACTGAATAAATTAACCGACTTGGTATTACATTGATCTCACAACTTTTTACTGTAGAAGAACTGAGTTGCGAGACTTGGGACTTTTTTACAAGTTTGTTTTTGATGGGATTATAGTTTCTTGGCAATCGACATTGAAGGCTGTTAGCTGCGTAGTTATAAATAGAATATAAAACAACATATACACTACAATTAGATAGTTTTACAATAAAATTATACTTTTAATTTATACTTTTTGTAAAACGTCTGTACGACGTTGTGAGTTGCCGTTTTTGCAGCTCCAAGCTCCAAATTCCAATACAATGTGGAAGCTACAAAAACGGCAACTTATAACGTCATAAAGATATTTTACAAACAGTGTACCTAAATTTTACAAGATGGTATACTTGTCTATGTGGCCCACTACCTATTGGTAAGTGATCACCGCCGCCCATGGACATCTGCAACACCAGAAGGCTTGCAGGTGCGTTGCCGACCTGGAATGGGGATGGGAACTGGCTTTCACGTGGGGCTGCCGGAACACACCGTCAAGTGCTCTACGACAGATTTGCAACTTGAAGGTGGTAGCTAGCCAGCCGGACACTAGAGAGCGCCCTACCACCGTGCTATGGTTTCCTCACGATGTTTTCCTTCACCGACAGCTCAAGCTCATTGTTAGGGTTTGAACCTACACCTTGCGGCGTTTGATCCGAACGCACCAACCACTGAGCTGGCAGCGCTGTGAAACTAGTGAATAAACTAGTGTAACAAAACGTTCATCTGTACCAGAGGTTCCCAAACTTTTTTTCTCATAGACCACTTGCAAAATTTTGCTGGAGCCAGTGGACCCCCTGCAACTAAAGTACCATATTCCCAAAACTCGACAGAAAATGTGAAGATTAGGTCCCCCGTCGAGTCTCCCGTCCGGGGTCCGCCTGGACCAGTTTGGGAACCAATGATTTATACTAATCTTTACTTTTATAAATAGCTATATATCTATTACTCTTTAGAATCTTGGGTTCCGGCGGGAATTTCGGATTCGAATAACGTGGATTTCTATTGGTAAAAGAATTTTCAAAATCGGTTCAGTAGATACATGGATTAGAAAGAATGAAAAGGAGTTTATTGGTCCCCACATAAAAGGTACAAAATAAGAGAACTTAACAAATATCATGAAGGAGGTAGAAGGAATTCCCCCTACAACCTCGCAAACTCACAAACTTTACCTCTTTATAATATTAGGATAGACTAGTGTTACCAAACTTTCATGTAAGTGTAGTGGCCACATTTGGCTAAGAATTGGGATGTGGACTACTTTTGAAAATCAAAATTCTAATAAGTCCGTCAGTTAGAAAATAAAAAAACAATAGACACGTATTTTTTGCTTTTTTAAATAAATTAAAATATACAGAGATGAAGCGCATTAAAGTTTAGGAAGAGGAGGTCGTGACGTCACTAACCGCAAAACAGCCATACAAACTGTCAGAATAGTGACGTCACGAGAAATTTCAACTCAATATATCGCCGTTATTTTTTGATTACGTAAAAAAAAAAATACGTGTCCAATACTTTTTAATAATCTACAAGACGGACTAAAAAATAAAAATTAGTCAACATGCCCATTGGCCAATCCATGATGTGGCCAGCCATTTCATGAAACGGTCGGCCAGATCATGTACTGATTGCAAATAATGTCTAGTTACAAGTACCTTTCCACTTTAGGCAGTGGCATAGAGCGTTGTCATTTTTGGTTAGGTTAGGTTTGTATTGGTGACCACTGACCAAGACAAAATATGGTGACACATCAATAGTTCATGCCGACCATTTTATGTGTATGCGAAGTTTCATTATTATCTGTTGAGCCGTTAAGGCGTGAAAGCATCACAAACAAGCAAATAAACTTCTTATTCTTATTCGCATTTATAAAGGGTCTTTCAATAAGGACGGGTCGATTTTGACATGAAATAAAAAAGGCCGTGTGTGAGATTTTAACGATTTTTTTTTTTATTTGAAAGAGCTATATATGCCATTATGTGTGGAAAATCACATCGTTTAAATGTCCGCCGCGGCTTCTCACGGTGGCACGAATTCGAGTTGTCCAATGTTCAACAACTCTGCCGCATAGTTCGGGTTGAATTTCAGCGATAGCCTGAGCTATGTTGACTTTAAGGGCATCGGTCGATTGTGGCTTATTGGTATAGACCTGCGACTTAAGAAAACCCCACAAAAAAAGTCTAAAGGTGATAAGTCGCAGGATCTCGGTGGCCAATTCACAATTCAATTTGAAGGACCACCTCGTCTGCCGTAAAATGGGCGCAATGCACGTAACGTTTGCACTAACGAACACTCATTTTGGTAATACATTTTTAACATTTGGACGTGTTGCTCAACCGTGTAACTTGCCATGGTGATTTGGCATTACTAACTGAATAAAAAAATATAGGTTAGAAAGACGACGTTAAAACAACATGGCCGCCACAGGCTGCCAACATCGACCCGTCCCTATTGAAAGACCCTTTAATTATACTAGCTGTCCCGCGCGGTTTCACCCGCGATAATTTCGAAGTTCCCGCGGAATTGTTCCATACAAACTTTGCAACCCCTTTTCATCCCCTTGTGGGTTGAATTTTCAAAAATCCTTTCTTATCGGATGCCTACGTCATACAAAGAACACACCCTCCAAGTTTCAGGTCTCCACGACCAGCGGTTTCGGCTGTGCGTTGATCCATCAGTCATTCAGGATAAAGCATTTTATATGTATAGATAGATGATAGTAAAAATTAATTAATAATTTATAATTTAAACAACAGCTGTAAGTAATGATAAAATAAAATAAATTCCGGCATCAATCAAATGTTATCAGCACAGTTCAGATAATGTCTAGTAACACTATACTATGAGTTGAGGTATCATACATGGCCATGTAATAAATACAAAAAAGTTGAGGTATTACAGGTTATCTGTTCAATCTTATTGCTAGGCCCGACTAGGGTTGCCACCTGTACTGTATTATATAGTATCGTACTATATTCCAGTCAAATGTACTATACATATATTATAGAAAAATAATATAGTACGAAAAATACTATATTTTTATCCCTAAATCAATTGTCACGCTTTTTATATTAACTGTGACTGGTCTGGAACGCACCCGCAGCGCAGCTCGGGGAATTTCAGAACGAAACACATACCTACGCGACAACAAAACGTCAACTGTCAAACTGGCAATAATTTATAGACGAATGCCGCCCGATACATACCGAATGATTAAAAAGTAAGATACACTAATTACTAATTTTTTTTCCCTGCATTTCCCAAAAGTACAATATATTTTTGCATCTTTTTTCAGAAAAATACTATATTTTTTCCAAAAAAAAAGGTGGCAACCCTAGGCCCGACCCCAGCGATAGCGATGGCCTCGCGCGGCTGTGATTAAGCCAGTATTTAGTTCTGTAAAGAAGTATTTTCAAGTGAAGCTCGTCTCAACTAAATTGACGCGCCCCACTACTTAATTAGCAGTTTTAGATGTGCGAGATCATGTATTGATGATATCTCTTTGATAGTGTGAGTGCGGCGACAGTATGCGGCAACTGAGGACGAATGGCAAGACCAGATTTATATGTGTCGTATCGATATTTTAACGTTTTTTTTAAGATTCATAGTTTCACTAACATCTATGGACTAAGTTGTCTGATAATAAACAATTTTTTTAATGGTTGTGCGTGTGCGCACACCCGATGGAGGGGCGCGGCATTTTAGCTTAGATAAGCTATAAAATATTCTATCAAAATGATAACTATTCCGATACTAGCTGTTCGCCGCGATTTCACCCGCGTTAACTTCGTAGTTCCCGCGGGAGTTTCGGGACAAAAAGTACCCTACGTCCTTCTCTGTATCGCTGACAATGTGTATGCAAAATTTCATGATGATCGGTTGAGCCGTTAAGACGTGAAAAAGTAGCAGACAGATAGACAGACAGACGGACAGACAGGGTTACTTTCGCATTTATAATATTAGTAGGGATTGTTTCGATTTTGTTAGTGTGAGAATAATGTGGGGCATATTAGCTTAAAAAGTCGAAGGGGGTGTCTCGTTTGTTTGTTTGTATGTCTGTTTGCGTGATGATCGGCCGCCGCTTGTTCCCCAGGGCGTGGTGGAGTGTCCCGCCAAGTTCTTGTACGAGGAGTTCCGCGACAACGTGGCGCGCCTGCCCGAGTGGAACCCCACCATCATCAAGAGCGAACTCATCAAGGTACCAACTGGCACAACTCATAAAATCTATACATACAATACAATACATACATACATATAAATTAAACTGAAGTGTCTGTTTGTAATTCCAAATTAACAGCCTTTCACTAAATACCTACATATGAGAGTATATACCTCACGAAAGAAAATAACTGATATATTGACTGATAGAACTTAGTTAATATGAAAACAGATGATAACCAGTGTCGCCGGGTGATTGCAGCACACAAAACTATTCATCACGCACTAAAACAATCATTAAAGTAAAGAAATGTATTAAACGATTTTTGGTTACGTTTTTACTTAGTCACTGTTTTCAAATTCCCAGTTTTGGGAATGTTGTGGAAAAGATACTTGGGACAGTAGCAAAAGTAGAACCGAGTAACATATGGACGCAGATAAACAATAACATGTTAACCCACAAAATTAAGTTATTGATTCAGAACGATTTATTGAGAGTTAGAGAACGTTTTTGAACTATGTGTTTACCTTATTACGTTGTTTAAATATGTAACTAAATATTGAACATAAAAATTGTTGACACAAATTGGCGCTATACTTTTAAAACACGATTTACTCAAAATTTCTCCAGTGTGGGTTAACACACTATTGCTTATCTATGTCCATATTTATAACTTTGATGCCGACTATACACACCGTGTATAACCGAGCTGACTCAACGTGTACAACCGAGCTGACTATACAACGTGTACAACCGAGTGACTTTACGCGCTACTACAAACGCCCCCCAGGAGATAGCGCCGGGCGTGGACCTCACGTACCAGGTGACTGCGGGCGGCGGGCGCGGCATCATCGCGCCGCGCGACTTCGTCATCCTGCGGCGCGCGACCGCGCTGGCGGCGGACGGGTGGCCGCTCGGCGTCAGCGCGCCGCCGCCCGACGAGCCGCGCGTGCACGCCTACATGAACAGCGGCGTCAGCGTGCAGGTGCCGGGCTACCCGCCCAACAAGAATATGGTCAGGTGAGTGCACACGTCACACAACACATGCACCCCGTGGAGGTCACGCCCTCGTATATACAACGTGTTAATGAATTAACTGAAAAGTAGAAAATAGTTTGCTCAGAATGTTTTACTAGCCCATGTCTAAATTATTTATAATAGATTATTAGGCGCGTACGCCGCCCGCAGCAAAAAAATTCGAACCGGTAGGCGCGGGGCGTGCGCTTGGTATTTCATAGATAGGTCACCTCCAAACTAATGTTGAATAACTTTTAAAGTATAAATTTTTTTGACATAAAATATAATTTAATCATATTATTGTTAATCTTTTTAAATGGAGTGTATCAGGTTTTCAGTTAATTCATTAACACGTTGTATATGTCTGGTGATCGATGGAGGTCACGCACTCTGCTCAGTGCACATTAGGTGGTTTATGGAGGACATGCACTCAATACACATCAGATGAACCCTATGGAGGTCACGCGCTCATATAATATGTCTGGTGACCGATGGAGGTCATGTACTCTGCTCAGTACACATTAGGTAGCTTATAGAGGTCAGGCACTTGTGCCTGTCACATGATTTAACCATGTGGCGTATGGAGGATATGTACTCAATACACATTAGATGAATCCTATGGAGGTCACGTACTCAGTGTATGCCATGTGATCTATGGAGGTCATTCACTCGTACACGTCAGGTCAGTCACTTTTGCTTCTAGTATATCCAGTTAATTTTAAAGGCGATGTGTTTCCCCTCCCGCAGGGGCCACAACAAGGTGGCGTGCTGGGTGCTGCGGCCGGGGCCCCCCGCCCCCGCGCCCGACGCCCCCCCCACCACCGTGTTCCAGTGGCTCATGTGCTGTGACCTTAAAGGTAACTGTGGACATACAAATCGACACCCACACATAGCTGTACTCACATAAATCCACTGGCAGGTCAGTATGACTGGACCCACACGAATCTACTCCCACACTTGCCCATACCCACACTTGCCCATACCCACACTTGCTTATACTCACACTTGCCCATACCCACACTTACCCACACCACACCTGCCCATACCCACACTTGCTTATACTCACACTTGCCCATACCCACACTTGCTTATACTCACACTTGCCCATACCCACACTTACCCACACCACACCTGCCCATACCCACACGAATCTACTCCCACACTTGCCCATACCCACACTTGCCCATACCCACACTTGCTTATACTCACACTTGCCCATACCCACACTTACCCACACCACACCTGCCCATACCCACACTTGCTTATACTCACACTTGCCCATACCCACACTTACCCACACCACACCTGCCCATACCCACACTTGCTTATACTCACACTTGCCCATACCCACACTTACCCACACCACACCTGCCCATACCCACACTTGCTTATACTCACACTTGCCCATACCCACACTTACCCACACCACACCTGCCCATACCCACACGAATCTACTCCCACACTTGCCCATACCCACACTTGCCCATACCCACACTTGCTTATACTCACACTTGCCCATACCCACACTTACCCACACCACACCTGCCCATACCCACACTTGCTTATACTCACACTTGCCCATACCCACACTTACCCACACCACACCTGCCCATACCCACACTTGCTTATACTCACACTTGCCCATACCCACACTTACCCACACCACACCTGCCCATACCCACACTTGCTTATACTCACACTTGCCCATACCCACACTTACCCACACCACACCTGCCCATACCCACACTTGCTTATACTCACACTTGCCCATACCCACACTTACCCACACCACACCTGCCCATACCCACACTTGCTTATACTCACACTTGCCCATACCCACACTTACCCACACCACACCTGCCCATACCCACACTTGCTTATACTCACACTTGCCCATACCCACACTTACCCACACCACACCTGCCCATACCCACACTTGCTTATACTCACACTTGCCCATACCCACACTTGCTTATAATCACACTTGCCCATACCCACGCTTGCCCATACCCATTCTATTCACACACTTTCCGTACGAAAATCTGAATGCACTAATTTTAAGAGTTCTTTATGTATTCATTCGAGTTTAAATATATCCATCACCCGTTCCCGCAGGCAAGATCCCCGAGTTCGTGCTGGACACGGCCTTCACCACCGTCATGCTGGACTACATCGTGCACGTGAGGAAGCACGTGGCGGACGCCAGGGCCAAGGGACTGTTCTAGGGGAGGGGGCTGCTCACTGATAGGGGAGTACCAGTCACTGATAAGGGGGGACTGCTTACTGATAGAGAGACTGCTCACTGATAGAATGGGGACTGTTCACTGATAGGGAGGGCTGCTCACTATCGGGTACTGCTCACGTAGACGATCTATACTAATATCATGAAAGGAAAAGGTATTTTTGTTTGTTTGTATGATAGTTTTATGTGTGAAATGCATTTGAACGTTATTCAAAAGAAGAGAAAATTCTCAAAACGATTATAACTCCTTTACCAATCGATTACTCGGAATTTCACCCGCAAAAGTTACGGGTCTCCCTCGGTAACTGTACATTATTTCTGCGGTAAAAGAAGTTGTAGTAGCGAAGGCGTAGGTGACAAACATACAAACTAAAACTTTCAAATTTACAATATTAATTGGGGATTAGTATTATATGCGCCAGTTCCTAATTCGTAATCGATTTTGTGCGATCTATCATAATCTAGTTGCGGACGTGCTCGCCTTATCTACTCTTATCTATGTCTGTGAAGAAAGACTGTTATATAAAATCAGTTTTTTTTTTAATAATTTGCAACCTTTGTATTATATTAAATGCAATTCAAAAACAATTTAGTTTGTAATTATAGTTATTAATAGGAAAATTTTATATTCATGCATTTTACATAAAATGTATACCTACATAGAAATTATTTTGTAGAACTGCATGAAAAATGGTCCAGCCGGTCACAAATTCGTTCATAATTCACTCAACCAGTATGGAAATATTGTTCGACCTTACACATTGTTAACTTGAGGTCGAAATTTCTTTACGTGGTCTAAATAATACTACTATAAAAGGTGCAATTCGAAGTATTGTCAGTTTGTCACTAAAACTTCTATCGATTGTGTAATAATGATATCGTGAATTCCGACTCAAATGTTGCCTACTAGTTTATTTCGGAGTTCCCGCGGGAATTTCGGGATAAAATGTACCCTATGTCCTTTTCTGTAACCCCGACAACGTGTATGCAAAATTTCATGACGATCGGTTGAGTGGTTAAGGCGAGAAAGCCTAACAAACAAACAAACTCACTTTCGAATTTATAATATTCGGAGGTCCCTCCGTGAACCAACGCATTTATAATTTTAGTTAGGATTTTAAGATTGGTGCTAATTCTAAAATCAGAATTATTAAATATTAAAAGTCATATTATAAATGCACATGTGAATTTGTTTGTTACGCTTTCACGCTACTAACTACTCAACTCCTAAATTCACGCGGTTGAAACACTTTATTCAAAAGCTGCCCCAGTGGGAGATGATATCTGTTGTTTTGTTCGACTAAATAGAGAATTAGGCCCCTTGAAGTGTTTGATCTGACTGACAAGTTACAAAAAGTACTAATGTGTTAGAATTGCTTAATATACAAGTGATGTATTAAAAATCGAACTTATCAATATCGGTGCAGCCGCTTTACGAGTGAGGTATAATTTTGTAAGATATTTTTTTAAGGCTCTCACAGGCTCCGATGTAGTTTATACTCACCTCAGTTATAAACTACATAGCACACTCGCTATAAAGAAAATCATATTTTTTTTTGTTGTGATATTTCATTTTAAAAGTAATCGATAGGAATAGTGAATTTTAATGATTTATTCTGTTCACGACGACACGCTCACAGAGCGGACTCAGTCTATCTACGTATGTATTACCGATTCGGCTTGGCACCGACTTCGAACCGATCAGTAGGTAGCACCTACCAATAATAATTACGTGCATTTTTGTGCTTCGAATAAAATCGGTAGCTTATTGTTGTTATTTTTAACTTTTCAGTGTAAGTACTAGTGCATTTTTGTGTTTTTTGCAGTCGGTTTTAGTTTTTTTTTTTTGTTAGATATTTTGTGTTTTTTGATATCGGTTTAGGTGATTTTTTTTTTTGGTATCGATATCAAGTTAAAATGCTAATAATTATTATTAATTATTATTAAATGTTAATAATTATTATTCACCTTTTTCGAATGAAATATCATAGAAGTTATGATTTTTATAGCACATAGCGATATCAATAATGGCATTTTTATTTAATTAAAAAAAAAAATAACAATTCTAACATAATACCTATTTGATTTAAAAACAAACCGACGGTTGGATATTATGTAAAAACGAGGAAAGACAATTTTTTTGTACTTCCAAAAACTGCCAAAGAGTAAGTAGTATTTTTGGTAGTTTTCATTAAAATTTATGTATTATTATCCAACCATCGACTTCTTTTAAAATGAAATACTAACCGCCGCACTCAGAGTCAACTTTAATGATTACTTAGTTAAGTATAGATTTTTAAAACAAAACTGCTGCAATCAGAGACGGGCAGTAAATTAATGTTAATTGGCATTTAATGAGATGTAACTTAATAAGTTAAATGCCAATTAACATTAATTTATTAAACTTGCCTGATTGCGGCAGTTTTGTTTTAAAAATCTATACTTAACTAAGTAATCATTAAAGTCGACTCTGAGTGCGGCGGTAAGATATCTTAAAAGATACGATTTTTTTTGAGAGTGACGTTGTTAAGACGTTTAAGTGACTAATGTATTTTATCTTTAAGCAGGTACGCTTCGTATTGTTAATTATACCTAATTATAAATAATAAATATATTTTTTTATATTTAAAATTACGAATAAATGATTTTTTAATATATAAATGTGTTTTATTTTATTTTATGTATTTTATCTTTCGACATTTTGAAACGTTTGGGGAACCAACATCTCTTTTTCTGAAAAATTTACATCGATAATTCGTCCATTAAAATTTCGACCTCATCCTTACTATTTATTATAAATGCGAAAGTGAGTTTGTTTGTTTGTTACGCTTTCACGCCTTGCCTGACGGTGAACCGAACGTCATGAAATTTTGCATAGGTACCTACACGTTGTTATGGGTACCTACAGAGAAGGACATAGGGTACTTTTTGTTCTGGAATTCCCGCGGGAACTCCGAAATTACCGCGGGGAACAACTAGTAGGTAATAAAGTCAAAGTAACAATGGATGAAGTTTCGGTGTAAAGTTTAAAAGATAAAATTAGTATTTACAATATTTTTTTATTAGCTTCTAAATAAAATATCAAGATCCTAATTTAAAAATTACCTCCAGCAATAAGGTCGGTTACAGCTTTTTCTTGTTGTAAATTCGAATTTTAAAGGTTTTTATTACTAATGTGACCGTATACGCCTTAAATCGAGGCAAAGGTTTAGTGTGGGTTGGGACTTCAAAAGGCTCAAAACTGAAGGCTTGGTCAGCGCATGCGCACTACAAGCGAGTCGGTACTTTGGAGATATTTATAAGAAGTCTAGCTTTCACCTTCGCTAGTTCGGAGTTCCCGCGGGAATCCGGAATTCCGGTATAAAAGTACCCTAATATGTCCTCTGTACCTAACCTAACGTGTATGCAAAATTTCATGATTATCGGTTGAGTAATTAAGGCATGAAAACTGAATGCGTTTGACAAATTCATTAGATATACTTATGGAAATATTTTAAGAGATAATAATGATCTTTTATAGCCGGTGATGCACCGAAAATGTCGAACAAGTAATCACCTAAGTAGCACATTTTTCAAATAGGAAAGGTAGGTAGGTACCCACATACTCGTATATTTAACCAACGTAGCTATCTACCTGTGAAAAAACATACATAATTAGGTACCTATGGGTTTCAGGTTTGGGACCTTAAAGAAATTCGATGAACACTAGGTACACGGAAAAAAAATATTTTTACAATACTACCAGAATGTGCAGTAAACGGGATTTTGTAGACGGAACTAATTTTTGATACAGTCTAGCCGATTTTTTGTTGTGCCTACGATTTTTTTGTTGACGATTACAACTTTGTTGTAATGTGTATCATTCAATTCTAGTAATTAGAAAATTTGTAGGGATTACACTTAGATGTTACGCCAACTAGGAAGAATGTAACCGCTACCAAATTATCTGTAACCGCCACAAGTCACTAAGTTAATCACAAATCTATACAAATTTAGATTGTTCACTGTACTATCTGAACGGTAACGTCTACAATATGCACTGAGTCGCCGCGCCAGCCGCTATTGTATGCTTGCTATTCGCCCGCCATTCTTCTTTTGCGTGCTCACGCGTCGTAACTCGTTCCTTTTATTTATTTGTATTCTGAGTTGTTTGTTATAAGTAATTTAAGGAAAGCATTTTATTATATCGTGTCGTGACGAAATAGGTACGTAGCTTCTCTTTGATTTCTCTTATTGGTGCCAGAAAAAAGAAATTCCTTCGAAATTAGAAAGAAACGTACCTAATTTTGATTGACTGAAGATGGACGAAGATACCAGACGAATATTAACGCAATGGAGTCTAGAGGAATACGTCGATGTATTCAAAGGTAATAATTTTAAACGTAGGTATGTTACTATCTAGTTCAAATTAAGTAGGTAAATATATGCCTTAACCACATTGTTAGTAAAGTGCACCATGAATATATTATATATGTTATACTTTACTCCGTGGGTGCACATAATATGGGAGCGAAAAAATTTTTTTGGCGGGACTTATGTTTTTGTAACTTAGAATACTTAAAAAAAATGCAGCCACCATAAGTGCACTTTATCCAGCACCTACCCCTATCCTATATCATAGGTACTTTACGTCCTATTTATGAACGTACCTACTGCATCTTGCGTCTTTTTTCATTACATAGTCTCTCAATGCCTTTTTTTCAGAAAATAAGATCGACGTGCAAACGTTAAATATTTTAGACGCGGATATGATTAAAGAGTTAATCAAGCCAATAGGAGATCGTGCCAAATTTTCAGAAAATTTGAAGATATGGAAGCAAATTTCCTTAGATGATTCAACTCATTCACCACTGTTTTTGAAATCACCACTGTCAACCATTTGGACCATTGGTAGCAATATAGTCAATGAGGTATGAAGCAAAACATCGCATATCGAAATTGTACGCAAACGTTTCTAGTAACAGAAGAAATATATTATGTAAGAGCTTGGCAATCAAACACCAATTGCAATTAAATGAAACTTTTTTGAAAGACGTCACCGAAGACAATTTAGAAATTGGAATTAAAAAAGCAGTGACAAATAGTATTGCACAATATATCAGACAATCATTTAAGTTACAGGCTCAGACTATTTTCCAAACTAATTGGGTTTCTTTAAAAGGAACTAAGGTCCGTATTAATAGTCAGGTCTCAAGTTGACGTACTCACTTGAGAACATCGGTGAGATGGTGTTCTAATTAATAAACGTTACTTAAGTATAAAACTGGTCATCATCTTGAGTAGACGGTCTCAAGTGAGTACCGCACGTATTAATAGACGAAACTCCAAACTCAAGATCATCATTTGACGTTTGATAAGTCTGGATCAACTGAGTCAAGTAAAACACGGACTTGAGATCATCTTGAGTTTGTGCTACTATTAATGTTGTTGAATCAAAATGGATTTTGAAATTATTTTGAATAATATTAAGCACTACGATGTTATTGATAAGTACGAGGATTTATTCTGGACGTATCGTTTACCAAAAACGTACATTAGGAATCCTTATTTTCAATTATATTTGAATAATATTTCAAAATATCCAAGAATATATTTTTTTCTAAGCAAGAAAATATATGTTTTTTCGCCATCATATACGTTATATTCGGAAAAAATTAATTCGGACAAAACGAAAAGTGAAAAACTTTAGAATTTAGCGCGCCAATAGCTATTATTTTTTAGCTCGCAAGAGCGGGCAGGCAAAGGGACTAAGCCGTATACAGACAGCCTTGTCTATTGCAACGCATTTCCTTTTTACCATATTTGAAGTAAAATTAAATTTTTTATACAGAATTTAATGCAGAATTTAAATATTTTATGTTTAAAAATTATTTTATGACATAATCATTAGTAAAAGTGCAATTTCAATTAAAAAATTGCATTTTGTGCAGTAGCTGTAACGGAACGAATTCAATCTATTTTGACGTTTGTTGAGTCGGTCTCAAATGAGATGGCGAATGACAATCTCAAATGAAACCGCCTCAAGATAGCTTTATTAATTAGCACATGTTCTCGCGTCTTAAGACGGTATCAAGTAGTCATGTACTTGAGCTCGTACTTGAGAACTGACTATTAATACGGACCTAAGTATTGTTGTAATATTGTAATGACGTTAGATACAAGTGAAGGTTTTTTACCAAAGTTTGGTCTAATTAAGTGTATTTATTTATTTTTGAATTTAAGAATTTTAATACTCTGTTTTTTGATGAGAAACTTTATTGTTACGATGTTAAACTAACTGATAATATTACTTTCTTAGACTATGATTCAATTTTACAAACCAAAATTTCAAACCAAATACTATGTCAATGACATGTAACAATAGAACTATCGGCCGCACTCAGAGTCGACTTTAATGATTACTTAGTTAAGTATAGATTTTCAAAACAAAACTGCCGCAATCAGAGACGATCAGTAAATTAATGTTAATTGGTATTCAATGAGATGTAACTTAATTACTTAAATGCCAATTAACATTAATTTTTTAAACCTGGTCTGATTGCGGCAGTTTTGTTTTAAAAATCTATACTTAGCTAAGTAATCATTAAAGTCGACTCTGAGTGCGGCGGTAAGATAACTATAAGATCTCCAGTGTAAACAATAACATAGACAAGAATAGCTGCGTGCAGTAGACTTTTTTGTACATGAAGTACAAAAAGTATAAAGTAACTACATACTATGCAATTTTTTTGTCTGTGGGTCTGCAAAAAAGTTTGCTTCTCTCTGTACTTCTGTTCTTACAATAACTTTCAATTTTTATTGTTATTTTAAAATTTGTTTTCTCAATTGAATATGACATAATATTATGGATATTGATTATTTTGAAGTTGACAAAATTGATTTAGTTTCTAATGAGAAAAATAGGCAATGAACAACTAAAAAAAGTTGTCATTTAATTGAATGTAGCTCCACTTTCAATTGTTTTATAGAGTGATAAAACTCACTTAAAATTATTTTGATCTTGTTTTGTGGAAAAAATAAAACTAATTTTCTAAGAGGCTTGTTTTTATCAAATAAATAAGGTACCTGACCCCAATTTTCATATGGTGATTGTTACTTTTTGAAATAATACTAATTACTTTTTTTGTTAGTATATATAAAACTATGTATTATCGTATTACATATGTATTTTTAATATTTTTATCAAATGTATATTTTATGTATTATACATATTTATAATCATCTATCCCGAACACTTTGCTGTTAGTTAAGGGCATCCCCTATGTAACACTAGCGCCACTTGACAAAAAAATTCATATTTCCGTAAATACACAAAATATTAAAAATCTAAAAACGGCTTTTAACACTTTTGATTATAGTAACTACATGTTGATACAATCTGTAATTCCTGCAGGAATTCGTTACTTTTAGTATCAAAAATATTTAATTAAAGCTTTTGACTTACCCTTTAATTTGGTCTACCAGATTTTTAATATTTTGTGTATTTACGGAGATATGAATTTTTTTTTCAAGTGGCACTAGTGTTACATAGGGGGCATTTCACGTGAAGCGGGCAGGCCAAAACAGGTTCACACTTCCGATTTCAGTTATATTTGAGAATGTTATACCTGTACATGTTCTCAACACAGATACAAAATATTTTTAAAGTGGCGAACCTAGTTTACGAGATATCGGTCTTTGAAGATTTCAGTTACGGTGAGTTACGGACTACTTCAAATGCCATTATGCGGCTTAAAAAAGATGCAGAAAAATATTTTTGCCACTGGATTCTATACTTTGTTATATGACTTTTTAAACCTTATAATTGAATTTACAATATTTTTATTAAACAGCTGAAAAAAAAAGAAAATAATTTTTATTTTTTATTTTTTACAATCTCGGCATTTTTTTATATTTTTTTTAGTATATTAGAAATAAAGCTTATATCATATTCATAATCCATGCCAAGTTTCATAATGGGCCGCGCAGTCGTTTAGGAGCTGTTTGTGTTTAAAACCGAAAGGAGGCGGCGGCGGCTCCTTACTCGCGTGTAGTCAGTCACCGCTACTTACATGGTAGGTCATATAAATGGTTTTTTTTTTGGTTTGATAGAGATCTTAGAGTATCTAATAATTATAACAAAGAATTATAGGTAATTCATCGGTTTATTTGAAAATCTTTACAGTTTTATGAGTGGAAGAGTCACTTGTTCGTTTGATGATGATACCGTCACGCGTCAGTGCTTGGAATGAAAGCGTGGATTTTTTTTGTGCCAGGTATAGTTATTGCAGAATCAAAATAGCTCTTGAGTTTGTTTCTGTATTGATCGATTTCATTTATATCAGCATAATAAATTGCAGTGTGTGGCAATGATGCTTTTGCCCAATCATATAAACCTTTTGGTGTAATAATCGCTTTATCTGGACCTGACTGTAAACTAGCTCGTGTCGCCAAGCGTTTTATATTGCCACCAAGACCATCACAAGGCCCTTTTCCGTGAGAAGTAGCATGGAAATGGATTTCTGCTTCTGTTCTTAATATAAGCTCTTAATGTGCAACATCGATGAGTTGTACCGACAGTTCAAATTAGAATACCCTGAGACAAGGGTGGGACTCACGAGATATTTGCTGAGAACTACAGCTTTGTAATACAAGATGCTGCTCAGTCTTTCCACTGGAACAATGACCAGGCTACTCTTCTGACGTCGGTTTATTATTATCGCCAAGGATAAGATATAAAACATGGAAGTATGGTAATCATATCAGATGACTTAAAACACGATACAGCCACTTTTTTCAACTTTCAAAATATTCTGCATCAATATCTCCAAGAAAATAACGTTATTACTAAGAAATATATCTTTATAACCGACGGCGCATCACAATATTTTAAAAATACATTTAATTTTATAAACCTTTTTTACTTCAATCATGATTTTGGAACAGAAGCAGAAATCCATTTCCATGCTACTTCTCACGGAAAAGGGCCTTGTGATGGTCTTGGTGGCAATATAAAACGCTTGGCGACACGAGCTAGTTTACAGTCAGGTCCAGATAAAGCGATTATTACACCAAAAGGTTTATATGATTGGGCAAAAGCATCATTGCCACACACTGCAATTTATTATGCTGATATAAATGAAATCGATCAATACAGAAACAAACTCAAGAGCTATTTTGATTCTGCAATAACTATACCTGGCACAAAAAAAATCCACGCTTTCATTCCAAGCACTGACGCGTGACGGTATCATCATCAAACGAACAAGTGACTCTTCCACTCATAAAACTGTAAAGATTTTCAAATAAACCGATGAATTACCTATAATTCTTTGTTATAATTATTAGATACTCTAAGATCTCTATCAAACCAAAAAAAAAACCATTTATATGACCTACCATGTAAGTAGCGGTGACTGACTACACGCGAGTAAGGAGCCGCCGCCGCCTCCTTTCGGTTTTAAACACAAACAGCTCCTAAACGACTGCGCGGCCCATTATGAAACTTGGCATGGATTATGAATATGATATAAGCTTTATTTCTAATATACTAAAAAAAATATAAAAAAATGCCGAGATTGTAAAAAATAAAAAATAAAAATTATTTTCTTTTTTTTTCAGCTGTTTAATAAAAATATTGTAAATTCAATTATAAGGTTTAAAAAGTCATATAACAAAGTATAGAATCCAGTGGCAAAAATATTTTTCTGCATCTTTTTTAAGCCGCATAATGGCATTTGAAGTAGTCCATAACTCACCGTAACTGAAATCTTCAAAGACCGATATCTCGTAAACTAGGTTCGCCACTTTAAAAATATTTTGTATCTGTGTTGAGAACATGTACAGGTATAACATTCTCAAATATAACTGAAATCGGAAGTGTGAACCTGTTTTGGCCTGCCCGCTTCACGTGAAATGCCCCATAGGGGATGCCCTTAACTAACAGCATAGTATGGACCACTACCTAAATTGGTACAGGTTACAAAAAACCTAGTAAACAGTACAAACAAATAAGTATCAGTTACTAAAAGTATAGTAGTGTAGTGTGGTAGTGGCCAAAGCGCTATTCTATAAACAATACAAACTATAAAGTAGAGGTAACAATTCAGTAAGCAACAGGTACTAACAGTATTGTATGGACCACGAACTAAATTAGTGCAGGTCACAAAAAATCTAGTAAACAGTACAAACAAATAAGTATCAGTTACTAAAAGTATAGTGGTAGATAAAACGCTATTCTTTAAACAATACAAACTTGAAAGTAGATGTAACAATGCAGTAAGTAACCTTCCTGTATGTATGTCTGTAGAACCAATCTGTAATCATTACTATGTGTAGAGTTGTCACAAATACTACAAAAAAACTTGTAAGGCTTACCAGATTCTAGTTACAGATACTAGAATTTTTTTTCCGTGTACCTGACGATAGATATAAGCCTAGAGGTAAGATGTTCTCTAGTAACCCCTTTAGCCAAGTTGACAATATATAAAGTGTTGCAGTGTCTCCGTTTCCTAATAGACAATTAGACATGGACAAACATGGTCGAGGTGATGCTAAGAGGCGAAGCTCCTTGGAACCGCATCAGGGCTTTCATCACCTCGATCATGAAACAGAAGGAGTTTCACGAGCGCCAGCTGGAAAGAGCAGTACGGAGCACTCAGCGGCTGCCTGATGCATTATCAGAGAGTCCCCGGCAGTCGCCGCAATGAGTTGCATGGAGGAGGGGTTTTTAGTCCGTGCAAATCGGACACTCCCTGCCAGCACGTGTTGGCAGGGGTCCGTTAGGGATTTTCCCCTCCTCGCGTAAAAAAAAAAAAGGACACGGACACAATCTATAAATGACTTACTTCCGTGGGGTTCTAGCGCTATAAGGCTTTTTAAGGAAATAGCAAAAAGGTTAGTCGACATCACAGGAGACCGAAGAGCTGGCAGCTTCCTCGGACAAAGAATTAGCCTAGCTATTCAAAGGGGGAACGCTGCCAGTAGATATCTTCGGAACCTTGCCTAAAGGGACTCCTTGTAATATATTTTAGGTTAGGTTAAGTTTAGTTTTAGTTTATTACTGTTAAATAATTTTCATCTATCTGTAAATAAATACGATTATAAATGTTATATAATATATTTTTACTAATCTATAAATAACAAAATAGATAAATGCCTTACTTTCTTTCTTTGTTTCTTTCTAATCGTTAACGTATTAGAAAACTAAAGGACTTAAATTAGGTAGATAGGTACCTACTCTAACGCTAGGTAGATAAGATTTTAATTAGCTTGCAATTTATTTATTGAGTCATTCTTTTTTGCACAAGAGCGGCATTCCCTAATGTTCATAACGTTTTGTTTGACACTTAAATTAATGTTCATTATAATTTTTGTAGCAAAATAAAATAAAAAGTAAGTGGGTAAGTTTTTTCGTTAAAAATCTTGCAAACAATTTTTCAACCATTTGTTGGTATCCGATTGGAGAGATGTTTGGTATATCTGTGCGAGGGTTGGAACAAATCAATAGGTGATCTGGTGATGCAGCCGAGACGTAAGGATTCTCAACTTAAGGGAGTCGAGTTTGGACGAATTAGTTTTGTTATGTGTTAACCTGTAGGTAGGTGGGTAGGTACTTTCAATATTTCCACTGGAACTCCCTGATGGAAAGTACAAAGATAGGTATCCTCGATTGTTTTGTTCTCATGAGTACTTCAATAATAATAATAACGTCACCATCCCACATGACGAGAACCTCGTGAAAGCCGTGAAGGACAAGGTCAGCAAATACCTTGACCTGGCCCATGAGGTAACCGCTATGTGGAATGTTGACTCCGCAACCATTGTCCCGATAGTTGTTTCGGCAAACGGTTTAATAGCGAAGAGTCTCGATCAACATCTCGAGAGACTCGCTAGGTCGTTGGCTCAAGGGTCAGATGCAGAAGGCGGTACCTAATTCTCGACACGACACGCATCGTACGGAGGTTCCTGTCTCTGTGACCTTAACCACCGGTAGTTTGAGCCCTGCTCCGCTGTCTGTAGCACCCTAGGTTTAGGTTTTTTATAATATTTATTATTTTGTAAATTTATATCTACTGTCTCAGACGAAATAATTTATTTCGTCTGAGTCTACTGTAAAAAACCTAAATTTAAGAACAATAAATGAATAATAATAATACAATAGACCAGATATAACGCTAGTAGATAAAAGTAATAAAACAGCACAGTTAATTGATATAGCTGTCCCCAGTACCCACAACTTCCTGAGGACAATATCTGAGAAACTTATAGGTACAAAATATATTGACCTAAAAATTGAAATAACCAAAATATGGAAACTACCTACAGAGTGTCACCATCATCCTTGTTGTACTGTCATCAACGGGAGTAATTCCTCACCAACTGCATCAATCTCTCACTACCCTACAATTACCTAAGTACACATATCTACATCACCATGCAGAAGGCAGTTATACTCAATACATGCCGAACAGTCAGAAAATTTATAAACGATGATCAAATAAACTTAAAATGAAAAATTCAAAAAACATTATAATAATAATAAAATTGTTAATTGCCATCAAAAAGGTGTATCTACAAAAAAAAAATATTAAACTTAGCCAATTATTAGATATATAAAAGGAAATGATTCAGCGTGAGCTGCTCGTGACCTAGATCCCTAGAGGTTTTCAATCACTCCCCTCAGGAGTAGAGGGCTCATGCAATTCAGAACTAATCTGTTAAAAAACCAAAACCAACATTAACTATGAGGATTAAAATAAACTACAGCAACAAAGAAATAAACAAAATAATTTTGAAATTTAAAAAGAAAAGACTATGTTTGCGTGCGTGTTTGTAAATGTGTGTGTGTTCAAGCTTGTTTATTATTATTAGGTAGGTACTTACCTCTATTTAATTATTTAATCTCGATTTTAATGTGTTACAACGTCATCCAAAGTTATACGCAACTAGCGTGAGACTGCGCCACGGTTCAATTCGTTCGTCAACAAGTCTGATTTACCTGTAGATATAGGTCTTGAAGAAATATAAGATATATTATTATAACTTTCAACTGACAGCGTACTCCTGGAGTTTTTTACGCAGCTTCTTCTCTTCGGCCACAGCACTAGGAAGGTGTGAAGGGTGGATATTTTATGGGTGCTGTCATAATAAATAATTTTATCGACGTCAAAAAGAGCCACATTATGGGCCTTTCAATAAATAATTTAACTTTGACTTTGACAATAACGCAGCTCTCGTTAAGGTATTCCCCGAGCTTTCTTTAACGATACGAAAAGTGTAAACGAGTTTTTTCATCGTCTGTGAATACAGTGCACGCGTGATGTCGCGGTCGTCGTCGTCATCACCGCTTTCGTCAGGCAATACAATCACCCGATTATATCGCCGACATCCGATATTAGCTCGAATATCTCCCACGTCTTCTGACACAACGTCCACTGGCAACTCGAACTCGGAGTCTGAAACAGAACACGCCAACATTGTCGAAACTCCTAAAAGACCAAAAACTCAAAGAAAATATACGAAGAAAAAAGGAGTAAAAGCAAAAACTACAGGAACACTCGCCGATACGGAAGATAAAATCATTAGAAGACCAAAAGCAGCGATCGTTGAGAAGCCACCGAAAAAAAAATCAGAAGCGTCGAAGAATGAGGTGACGAAAAAACTCACGACCAAAGACATGATAAACCAAGCGCTAATAGAGTTGAACACCAGGAAAGGAGTGTCTCTGTATGCTATCAAGAAATTTATCGCCGAAAAACACAACGTCGATACGGAGAAATCTAACCATATCATCAAGAGGCAGCTCAAAATTGGCATCGAAGAAGGACGAATCAAACAGACAAAGGGAATTGGAGCGTCCGGCTCGTTCAAACTCATCGCGACAAAACAGAAACAAGCCAAAAATGAAGCCAATGAACCGCCCGCAAAGAAATCGAAAGCAGAAGAAACCGACAAACCTAAGATAGAGAAGAAAACGGAAACAAAGTCGAAAACAAAGAAAGACATCACCAAGTCTGACACGAAAGGCACAAAAAAGAAAGAAGTGGCGAGCGTTTCAAAGACGAAGGAAAGTGAACAACCAGCGAAGAGCTCAAAGAAAAGTGAACAGCCGACGAAGAAATTGAAGAATAGTGATAAAGTGACGAAAAATTCAAAGAAAAGTGACGTTGACAAGAAAAAAACTGTTAAAATCAAAGCCACGAATGGAGAATCAAAAGCGCCCGCCGCGAAAAAAACACAAACTGCGAGGAGAAAGAGCATCGTGAAGATAAAACCACCAAAAATGAAACCAAAGGCGTCGACTTAAACAGGTGGGTAGAACTTAGTTATATTGATTTATTATAATTCTTGTACGTATGTAACTCTCTATGTGAATATAAATAATGTATGATTTTTCTTTTATGTTTTTATCGGTAGAACAAACTGTGTTCAAAACAGAATGGAACCCTTACTTGATGTCACAGATAATAAAATACTTATAAATGCGTAAGTGAGTTTGTTTGTAACGCATTCACGCCTCAACGGCTCAACCGATTATCATGAAATTTTGCCTACAATCTTGACCCATGACCCTTTCGGCAGAGCATGCAAGAAATATATATTATTATTGTGTTCAAATTTAGATTAGGCATTGCTTATGTTTGTTTCTTTTTCTTGTGTTGTGCTGAAATAAATGTATTTGCTTCTTCTTCTTCTTCTACACGTTGTTAGGGACCGGATACAGAGAAGGACATAGGATACCTACTCTTGTCCCGGAATTCCTGCGGGAACTCCGAAATTTACGCGGGTGAAACCGCATTGAGCTGCTACAGTTAGTTTCTAAACAAATTCTATCTATGCCTACCCTTAAAAAATCTAAGTATAGAACAGAATGAATGGTTTGTATTATGTTTGTATATTTCACAAGCAGTTTTCGATTTTGTATTTGAAAGAACCCCAAAGTGCTACCTAATAGGTTAAGTTATTACGAAGGTAACTATCTATATTATTTTGTTTGTTACGCTTTCACGCCTTATCTACTAGACCGATCGTCATGAAATTTTGAATACACGTTTTCGGGGGTTTCGGAGAAGGCCATAGAGTACTTTTGTCCCGGAATTCCCACGGGAACTCTTAATTAACACGAGTTAAACCTGGGGAACATAATATTATGAATGTGGGTTTGTTTGTTACGTTTTCACGCATTAACTACTCAACCAATCATCATGATATTTTGCATTACCTACTCGTTATCAGGGGTAGGTACAGAAAAGGATATAGGGTACTTTTCATCATGAAATTTTCACGGGAAAAACCTGTAGACAATAATCCTTATTACTATAAATGCGAAAGAGTGTTTGTTTGTTTGTTTGTTATTACGCTTTCACGCCCTAACGGCTCGACCGATCGTCATGAAATTATGTTTGCACTTAAGGATTGATTTGTCTCCGTGTATCTATAGGTGCGACCGCGGCGAGTGACGCACACAAATTAACTTAAATGTTTTCAGAGAATGGGGATGTGGACTACTTTTGAAAATCAAAATTCTAATTAGTCCGTCAGTTAGAAAATAAAAAAAACAAAAGACACGTATTTTTTGCTTTTTCAAATAAATTAAAATATACAGAGATAAAGCGCATTAGATAAAGTTTAGGGTGAGGGGGTCGTGACGTCACTAACCGCTAAAACCGCCATACAAACTGTCAGAATAGTGACGTCACGCGAAATTTGAACTCAATACATCGCCGTAATTTTTTGATTATGTAAAAAAAGAAAAAATGCGTGTCCAATATTTTTTAATAATCTACAAGACGGACTAAAAAATAAAAATTAGTCAACATTCGAGCGAGTCGTGACTCGTTTCCACCCCGTCCATAGACCGCCCCCCAGTTCCTCTCCGTATTGGCGAACAGCGCAGAATTTTCCACTGCAGGGGGCTCGGCCCCGAAGCAGTTACCTCTGCTGCCTCCAGGAGAAGGCTTCAGAGCGATTCGTTTACTGTTTATCCTTAGATAATACCTACATTCCTTACTAGCAGTTCTCCGCGGTGTCATTCGCGTTTATTTCGGAGTTCCCGCGGGAATACCGGCATAAAACGTGACCTATGTCCTCCTCTGAACGCCTGACAATGTGTTTGCAAAATTTCATGATGATCGGTTGAGTAGTTGCGGCATAAAAGCGTAACAAACTCACATTCGCATTTAATTATAAGGTAGGTAAATATTGTAATGGGCTTTTCAACCCATCCCCATTCCAGGTCGGCGACGCACCTGCATGCCTTCTGGTGTTGCAGACGTCTATGGGCGGCGGAAATTACTTACCATCAGGTGTACCACTTGCCCGTTTGCCCCCTATGGCATAAAAAAACCAAATTTAAATTTTTAGTCTGTCTTGTTATGTAGATTAATAAAAAATATTGGGCACGTAGGTATTTTTTCATTTTTTACGTAGGTAGGTACCTAATCAAAAAATAACGAAGATACAATGAGTTGAAATGTTGCGTGACGTCACGCCGTGCTACAGTTTTTAGCGCGTTATGACGTCAAGAGCCACTCCTAAACTTTAATGTGTTATATCTTATAGTATTTTTTCAATAATTTCAAAAAGCAAAAAATACGGGTTCTGTTATTATTTATTAGTCTACAAGACGGACTATAAATAGAATTTTGATTTTTATACCCGGATACAAGCCTATTAGTGCGAATCTGAGTTTGTTTGTTTGTTTGTTGTGTACCTATCGGAGTACTGCAGAAACAAACATAGTAGGTACCTAGGTACTTTCAACGTGGAATTTTAACGCGGCAAATCCGAAGTTTACGCAGAAACCGCGTGAAAATAATAGTCCAGTTCCACCCAAAATTCATCTCCATAGATCCTCATTCCTCATCCTTAACTACGGTGCTAGAATACTAGTCCTAACAGCTGACAGGTCCACGCTAACTGTAGGTTCCCCATCGATCGTCTACATATTTAGGTATCACCTCGTAGCCTTTATAAGTTAAGGCTACAAAAACATGGCCATTACCTCCAGAGTCCAGACCACACGCTTTAGGCACGATTTCTCCTAGTTTCGGGAATGCTTATAATATCTATCACTTAATCCAACAAATATCTACTTAGATATAAAAGTCAGTGCAGTGGTTTGTTAGAAACGTAATATTAAGTTTCTGGCGCCATGAGCGCATCTTTCATGGATTGTTATATCCATTAGGGGGATGGCGGTGAAAGGTTTAAGATCTCTCTTTCAAGGGTTCTTTTACGTGTTGGAGTTACGCAAGCAAACAAAACCTTCAAATTCGTCTGAGTTCAAATGTCCAATTTTTTTAAGTTTTCTTTAGGTCCCGACTCTCGTTCAAGTTCGATCAAAGGTTAACCAAAGAGCATTAATTAATTATCTTATAAGAATATCTACTAGCTGTCACCTGTCACTAGTCACCTGTCACTGAATGTCACTCGGGACTACCGTAGCTTTCTATTAGTGAAAGAATTTTTAAAATCGGTTCAGTAGATACGGGAGATTACCTACCCCTTACAAGCAACGTCACAAACTCACAAACTTTAGCTCTTTATTATATTAGTAAAATATAGATTAGATTAGATACATAGATATAGATTAGATTAGTAAATATACATCTCACCAATAAAATAAAGTCCTCCGCCGCGTCTGTCTGTCTGTCAGTTCGCGATAAACTCAAAGATTTCCTACTGAACGGATTTTCATGCAGTTTTCACCAATCAACAAAGGGATTCAAAAGGAAGGTTTATCTAAACGTATAGTTTATCCTGAAATTCCCGCAGGAACTTCGAAATTATCGCAGGTGAAACCGCGGTGGACAGCTAGTTCGCTTATATTTTGAGAAAGTTATATAAATTTTATCGTATTTGAGTTCCGAGCTGTGCGGCGGAGCCTGGCTATCCTTGTTTCACGCTCGGTACCAGGGCGCGGTGTGATTTTTCTATGTTCCCGTATACCTACATACTTAGTAAAGAAATAACTAATTCCCGATATTATAAGAAGTAATTATATTCAATTTTAAAAGAAAAACAACCCGGAAAATATTTTTGCGTAACGCATAGGTAGGAACAAAATTATTTTCCTTTAGGAACTAGATATTTGACCGTACCTAGGTACCCACCTGTTCACTCCACAAAGAAAACATATCAACTAGAGAGGACATGTAGGTGGCCCTTTTGCTGCCACATCCCAAGTAAGTAGATATGTTTACCACATTATTCCCAAAACTTTAAATTTTGAAAACAGTGACTAAATAAAAACATAGGTAAATAAAGCTTTTTTTTTTCGTTTATTTATCCTATATAGGAAAGGCTAAGAGTACAGGGCCCATACTGCCAATTCTGATGAAATCACTACCCGTAAAGCGTTTAATACATTACTTTAGGTACGTTAACGAATGTTTTAGTGCGTGTCGAATAGTTTTGTCTGCGGAAATCACCCGGCGACACTGGTTTTCATCTGTTTACAATTTTCATACTAAACTAAGTTGATGTTTCTTCTATCTGTTATTTTCTGTTCTGTGCTCATTATCTACCCTGTTTGGCACAGAAAAACGCGCGCACGGCGCTCGCTCTAGTTTGCCATAAGTTTAGATACAGATAGTGCTGTGCGCAACTGACAAGTAGATACTTATCGACATTGCGAAATCATCACGAGGAAAATATCGTAATGAAAATGATCTCGTAAAAAGTTACATACCTATAACGAGCAAAGTTTTGTCATGAGAAGTGCCTGCCTGTTGTTTTATGCATGATAAGAATAAATGTAAATTTCTTTACGAAGTTAATAAAAATGCTTTTTTGTAAGTGTACTTGTTCACTTTTATCCTATAGTTTACATAGTTAGCTTTCATGTAGGTACCTAAAGTTCCTATCATTTTTATTGGTTATGCATGATAAGTAAAAATGTTAGATACCTGCCTAGTTACCTAAATGATAAATTTTACTGTTCAAAAAGCTATTATAAATTTTTCAACTTTAGCCTATCCGTATGTAAGTAACCTACCTTATATAGATATGCGGGACGTGAAACACTTACCTAGGTATTATGTAGGTCCTCGAGCAACTGCAGCTCTGCTGTAATTAGGTACCTATATCTACTCAAGGATCTAACTTATCAGTCAAAATAGATTTTTTTTTTGTAAAATGATGAGATTCCATGTCTGAAAGAAGCTTTAAAGGCAGGACCAGATACGAGAAAATATAGGTCGTGCCGAAAAATTGGCGTTGTTTATCGGGAAGTGGGTAGGTAGGTAGGTATAGATAGGTAGGTATGACTCTTAACGCAAAAACGGAAAGTTTACCTAAACCAGATGCGTTAGATTACATAGGTTGTGTTAATCAATTTGGTCGAATGTTTGTTGATCGTAAAGCCATAGGTAGGTACCTTCGAGCTATCGAGATACCTAATGATGACTTAATTGCAAATTATAAAGAAAAATATTATTCCAAATCTCATACCTACACCGTTTTCCGTCGGACGTTCGTTTGTATGTTTTTCTTTCTCAGTAAAACTTTAAAGTTGACTTCTTTATCGCTAAAAACTCCAAAGAACCATGCTCAGAGATCTGGTTTTTGGTCTCAATTGATTTAACTACCTATTAGGAATCGGATTTGGATGTGGTTATTAGTATTACCTATTTATAGAATAGAATAAAAACTTTACAGTGTAGAAGGAAAATATTAATGTCATATTATCACCTATTCAATGAAATCAATCGTTAATGCTATAACCTATTGTATCAAAGCTACAGCCTGCTTACATAAACATTGTAAACTGGACAAAAAACGTTTATTGTGGTATTTACTTCATCATTAGTACTCTGTTATTGTTCACATTTCGATGAATAATTCATTCCATCGGCCATACTATGAAAATGACGTCAACACACTTAAACTATCGTTAACGAACAAACTTGATTTTCAACTCAATTCCATTACGCTAAAGTTCATTATGGATATAAATAAAAAAGTAACAAAAGACGTCCCGCTTAACCTTTCTATTTTAAAAGCAATCAAGTAGTCCGTTTGTCTCGCTCTTGCGTATGGAAATTTTTGTTTAAGTTAGAAAGAGACGACTGACGCTTTGTCGATCGCTCTGTGATGCTTCGTCGAATATTGGGGTCATGGAACGTGTTTGAATTTCGAAATGCGTACCGTCCAATGCGGTGCGTTCGCATCCACCGTACTATCATTGGTTAGGCGTGGCCGGTACTAATGAACCTTCTTCAGCAACATAATCGATAACGAAACGTTACTGATGCAGCGATAGCGTTACAAAACGTGGCGACGTTTTGGTTCCCATAGTACCGGCCATTGTATAGTCCGGTTGGATGTAGGACGGTTTTCGTGCAGCCATTTCGTTCGGAAACATGTCAGCGGCGTGTCGTACGGGCTGGCGCGTGACGGACCATTTTTGATAACGACACCATTCTCGTATCAGTTCTACGCTGACAGCTGACAGGGTAAGTCACTTTATAGTTATCTATCGATAGAGTTGTTTTTGTGTTGTTTTCTCGCTGATCTTCATCGATTACGACGCAACATTGTCACGTCACTAAAATTGTTGTGTTACGATGTCCGTGGTTGCTGTTCGTTTGATGTTGCAAATGCATTTTTGTGTTCTCTCTCAACGTAATTGTATTTTAACCATTCAGTTTGGTTTATAAATGTGTAGCACTTAATTGTGTACTTAATTACCAATCTACCTACTTAGTAATTCTGTTTTTATATATTTACATGTCAATCAATGTACATAATAATTAGCTTGTCATCAGCATACTGGGTCATAAAATAGAAATACGTTCCCAATAAGAATAAAGCTCAAAATAATATAGTTTGCTATCGCAAGCTACACGCCGTAATTGGATATCGGGCTCTTTTGTCTCTTTCTAGCGCGCTATCAGACCAAGTGTTGCTCTCTCGCTCTCTCCTGGAGTATTTATAGCGACTTCGTCGGGATTTGTAGAGCCCCCAAGGCGTACGATATTACCCATAGAGTTGGGACAAATCGAGTCGAATGTTATTGATTTTCTTGTCGATATTTTTGCGATTTTATCACGCTATGTCTATTTTCATGTAGGCTGAAGTAGTAATTATTATACGGACAGTTTACATCAATTTCATAAAGCCTAATTTAATCTATATCCACTTATTTTTCTGGTTAGCGTCGACTAAAATGAAGCAAATTTTTATCTATACTAACTCGTGCATATTTATACTAAAAGCTATTATTTTAAAATTTGGTAACTTTAGAGGGTAATTTTAGGAACAGATGCTAAAAATTCGCGGCTAAAAAGCTATTACAGTGTCCCACCCCCAGGGCAACATATAGGATAATAATTTACATAATATAATGTGCTCAAAACGCGAAAATCTAAAAACTTTAACATATAGGATACTTTTGTCCTGGAACATAGAGTTCCCAAAGGAATGAGTAAAATTCACGCGAGTGGAAAGAACCGCAAAGAACAGTTATTTGGTTTATAGTTTCTCTATATCTTGGAATAGAATATAGGGTACTTTTCTTTCCAAAAAATAAGGTTCCCGAGGGAATTCCGAGCTACCTTGCTCATAATTTGACATGCTCAAGCACACAGACTTACCTGTTTCCGGAAGACCACTTGAATTATTGTCACTGCTTATTGCTTATTTTCCTCTTCTGAATTGTGACACATCTCATAATAATCATAGGACTTTTGTCACTCAGTTACATCTTATCTCCACTCAACGTCTGTAGCTACCGTCCCCCTGAATTTCAAGCTTAACTCTGGTCAGTTTGCCGATTAAAGGTTAACGACAAGTACTTATGTATGTACGGTCGTACGGAAATAATGCAACGGAAAATGAATAAAATATAAACAAACTAGCTGTCCCCCGCGATTTCATCCGCGGTAATTTCGGAGTTCCCGCGGAGGTTGCGGGAAAAAAGTACTCTATGTCCTTCAGTTCCCGAGGGAATTCCGGGATAAAAACTATCCTATCTTTTAAGTTGGACCATATTATAAATGGTTACAAAATTTTATCAAAATCCGTTCAGTAGTTTCGGAGTCCATCGCGGACAAACAACGTGACACGTGATTTATATATATTATATTATATATATTAGATATCATAAATGTGAAAAGTTTACGTTTAAAAATCTTCGATTAAATTTAAAAAAAACTGTACAATGTATACTTCAGAATGAAAGCTAGTTATATGCAAAATTTTAGCGGTATCGGACACTATAAAGTTATTAAAAACCCAACTACAAAAAACACCAAACATCCATAAAGATGCTTACATGCAAATTTTTGCATGTAAGCATCTTTATGTATTGTATTTACAATACACAACTTAAAATATTATACACCTTACGTAACTAAGACAAAACAATCATAATAATAATAATAATATCGACAAAACAATCATAATAATAATAATAATATCGACAAAACAAATCTCTGTCACATCACTAGAGCAAAAAAAAATATAAAAATGTCTGCCTCTCCCGCCATCGCAATGGGGGACCAAATCTTTTATGAGCCCCAATCAAACTAGATTACGTCTTATGTACGTGTACATAGAGCTCAGTTTTATTTGTAAATAGATTTCTACTGTCCATATCGACCCATCAAGGAATACAAGCGATATTGAACTGTATATCAACTGCATATCGATGTAAATGCTTTGCAAGTCTTATAAAAATGTCGGACAGATTAGTTTAAAAAAAAAAAAGACAATTATACTGCATTGACTTTTTCGAAGGGTTTCTTTGGAACTCGGGTCTCGGGTAGATTATTTTAAACATGATTTATGATAGAATGGGAATTGTATGACGGGATCGAGGATTCTTTAGTCTATCTCTGTCTGACTAGCTGACTGTCTGGACCAAAGACAGACGACCAAACCATTTGCGATCCTTACTATGCGCGAAAAATGTGAAAGTGAGTTTGTTTGTTATGCTTCCACGCCTCACGGCTCGACCGATTAACATAAAATTTTGCACACACGTTGTCAGGGGTTCAGAAAAGGAAATAGGGTACCTACTTTTGTCCCGGGATTCCCGCGGGATCTCCGAAATTAACGCGGGTGAAACTGCAGGGAACAGCTCGGTTTTTTATAACAATCAACAGTAGAAAAGGCTCACCTGTATAACTGTTTTACTTTAAACTCTAACCCTGAATCGTAACATAATTTGAATTTAGTTTTCTTTTGATTCTAAAGCTGGTTCAAGTTCCATCAAACATTAACAGACATTATAATAGATAACAAACAAATGCTTGGACATTGTCACACAGCGCCATCTTTGGTCCCAAAGTAAGGGCCCTTATTCACTATGACCATAACACGCGGCGTTAAGATAAGATGCCGCAAAAACTGTCTTTCCCTCGTAAGTCGTAATCAAAGAAGTTTTACTGCAAAAAATACATTTTCATTACTCATAGGTACTCGGAAAGTAGGTCTGAAGTTGCCTGAAAAGCGGGTTGAAAGTAACACTTTTCAGCCCTAGGGAGAATCGCTTTCAACTGACAGCTGGATACGGCAGAAACCTCAGCAGAACTCAAGTTTTTTTTATGCCATAGGGGGCATACTTACTGGCCTAATGGTTGATTTATGTAAAATAAAATTCACTCATTTTTTTCTTTAGCTAATTCCTATTTTTATTTTGACTTCCCTTGCATTCGTAATGAAAAGCACAGTGTTATCCTCGGGAGGAAGACTTATTTAGTCCCTCGATACTTTCACCCCTAGGATAACAATGTACGTTTTACTTTTCTTACGTTATTACGTTTTTTATGGCATAAAGAATAATAATTTCTAATAATTTGGCATCTAGAACGTTTGGAAACGCGTTTTAGGGACGCGCGTTAGGGCACCAGACTACATACTGATTTAATACGATTATATACGACTGATAGTCTGATACTACGTCAAACGATGGAAGTATTGTAGGAAGGTTTTCAGTTTTCGATTCTCATCTGAAATACCTAATATATGTACCTACCTACGTCTTACTAAAAAAATCGAAACAAACAAATCGACAAAAATTGCTAAACTCATTTGTAATTTGTTTCATTTCTTTTCAACTACTCAAAAAAATAAATAACGAAAACTTTTCTCACGAATAAGGTAAGTACGTTAAGTATCGCGGTTTCACCCGCGGTAATTTCGAAGTTCCCGCGGGAATTAACCTTCAGTGATGCTTGCTGTAGCTTTCAATGAGTGAAAGAATTTTTAGAACCGGTTCTGTAGTTTCATAGATTATCCCTTACATCCAAACTTATGACCTCTTTATAATAATACTAGCTGTTCCTAGCAGTTTTAGCCGTGTTAATTTCAGAAATCCCGCGGGAATTAAGGGATTAAAAGTGACCTATGTCCTTTTCTGTACCCCTGACAACGTGTATGCAAGATTTCACGATGATCGATTGAGTGGTTAGGACGTGAAAGCGTAACAAACACACTCACACTCGCACTTTTATCTAGATAGGCTATCTGTTCCTTGCGGTTTCATCCGTGTTCATTTCGGAGTTCCCGCGGCAATCCCCTAGATAAGAAGTACTTATCTACCTACCCTATGTCCTTTTCTGTACCCCTGACAACGTGTATGCAAAATTTCATGATGATCGGTTGAGTACTCACCTAGTGAAAGCGTAACATACAAACGAACTCACATTATTCGTATTTATATTAGTGTTAAAGATTATTCACCTTATATTTCCAGATGCAGCAGCAAGACCAGCGCCCCCCGGACCCCTCGGCTGGGTACGTACAGTTTCAAATTCAATACGTAAAACAAAACTACTTGTACCCCCCAGTTTCACCTCCCGCGCAGTTTCACCTCTTCAATGACGGTTGACGTTGAATCACCAAAAAACACTGCACGAAACACTTACTTTCTTCTTCTTTTTTGCCTTCTGCTTTAGTTTATGGCTTCGAGCACTGATGTGTTGCCACATTCACTCCTCCAATGTCACATAGGTACTTAGTTGAAAAATACGTTGGAGTCCCACAATTTATGATGGTGTGGACTTTTGGCGGGATTTTTAGCAAAGTGGATGTCAGTTTTATTTCTTTGTTTTGCAAATTAGTTTATCGTGATTAATACTGTGTGAATATGGTGGACTTTGCATTATAGTGATCCATTAGTGATGAACAGTGTGCGGAAACAGTGAAATAAGATGAAATAGAGCGTTCGCCGGGAGGTTTTCGTTTTTCTGTACAACTTCCCACAGAGCGTCCTATTAAGATTCAACTGCGAAGATTTTCTGCCAAAAGTTCCGGTAAAGCATCGAAATGCACCTCATCAATGCATTTCGATGTAAATAACTTCAAAAGAAGAAATATACCACTGAATTGGCTATATGGACTAAGTTTCCTTCTGCCTTCCCTGAAAGGGGTAAACTTCACAAAAAAAAAATATATACGAATAGATTGTACTGCCGGACTTACCCCGACTTTGACTTACGATACCCCGTTTTTAAATTACCCAAAGAAGTTTTACGCGGGAACGGCAAACCACGAAGTCGTTATTTTGGTATTGATTATAAATTATTCAAAGTGGATTTTGTTGTATATCACGTCGGTGCTAATGATCAATACACCTTAGCATTGGTTGTTTTTTTGTGTGTGGATTGGGATTACGATGTGTCGATATGGATTTCTTTGGTGCCCTCCAAGAGCTCCAATATCGATTATGCCGTCTATAGCACCATGAACAGCAGTTTTAAACTGCACATATTTTAATGTAACTTGCTTGCAGTGATTATTGATTCGGGTTTCTTTTTGGGTATTTACTATTTATTCATATGATATTAAATCTTAACGGATTTGAGGACTTTTAAAAAGGGTGTGCCTCCAAACTTGGTCAACACAGTAAACAAAATAATCTGCCCTACAATCTTTTCAAACAGTCATACTTAACTTACAACACCAAACACCACCAACACCTTATATCATAATTTCGTCCATTGTAATTTCAACTTTATGATTCATCCTGTAAAGTGTAAAGTAAAAATAACAATAGATGGAAGTTCTATGTAAAGTTTTATTGCAAGTTGAGTGACCACTAATCATATTATAGATATATCTATATTGTAACTTTAAACTGACAGCGTGCTGCTGAAAAGTTTGTTGCGCAGCTTCTTCTCTTAAGGCATAGCACTAGGAAGCTGTGAAGGGTGGATATTTTATGGGTGCTGTCATAATAACTGTAATTATATTGACATCAAAAAGAGCCACATTATGGGCCAAATTTTAATAAAGGATTTGACTTTGACTATTTAAGAATGACGCCTCAAAATTTCATCGTCGTCGCAATGAATTAAAGGTGATAGCTCCCTAGTCAGTCAAGTTTTCATGGTTTCCTTTTTTTTTTTAAATGATTCAATGTGTATTTTATACTGTTTTATATTCTCCAGGGGCGCGCATCAACAGCTCAACCAGCAAATGCTGCTGTGTCCGGTCAGGCTGGTCTACGAGACGCAGATACTGGTGCAACCTGGTATGTACTGTGTAACCTAGTTAATACCTGGTACAGAATATAAACATACATAGTATTTAATAGTATTGACGACCCGATTGGCGCAGACGTCACCATGCCTATCCGCTAATCAAGGGGTTCCGGGTTCGATTCCCGGTGGGGGGTGGACTTTGTGTGATGAACATAGGGTTCCATTTTCCAGTCTGGGTGTGTTTATATATCTATAGTATAATATATAAGTAATTCTATGTAGTATATACCACGTTTGCTTGGTTTCCACGACACAAGCTAATAATAGCTTACTGTGGGATCAAGTAGATCTGTGTGTTGTGATGTGGATTATTATTATTATTCCTTTGTTCAGTAGTAGATGTTTTTGGCTGATATGATGATAAAATCTCAGTCCATGCAAACTAAACCGTGAGCTCTAATATCTGACCAAAATCAAATTCAACTAAAGTAATCCATCGTCTTTCCAGGTGAGCAAATACAACCGAACCAAATGATATACGTAAACCAACAAAATACACCGCCATGGATACAGAACCGAGCTGTGCAGAACCAAATGCTATACCTTCCACAAACGCCGGCGCCGGCGCAGCAAAACCAGTACATCATGCCCCAGGTCCAACAGCATGTGGACCCGAACCAAATGTTCATACAACAGAACTACGGCCAGTATCAACAACTCCTCCCCAACCAGATGATCGTGCGAAACGCTCAAGAACAAATGCAACCGATCCAATACCAAATAGCTAATTTAATGCAACAGCCAAATATGATGATACAGAATATGCAAACGAATGTGAACCAAACCATGCAAGCTCAGTGCATGCCTAACTATGTGCCGATAACCCCAAATCCTGCCCAAAACGTAATCAATGTCGTCACTATGCCTAATACAGTGGACGCCAGGAATATTGCTACTATGACCAGTGCAGATGCCAGACAGTATGTTACAAACAATGTACAACATTCAAAATTTGTAGCACCTGCGGTGAATATTCAAAGACCTTCCAACACTAATAACAAAATAATAGACACTAGACAAGTGAGACCGAATTTGCAAGCTCCTAACCCTGTACACGAAGCATCAGTCGTTACACAGCCCACAATACAGAGTCAGAATATGATAAGACCACCAAATGTGCCTCAGTTTACAAATTCCAATCAAATGCAATACAACCAGAATCAGATGCAGATGAAAACAAGTTCAGCTCAAGTTAACTATCCTAATCAATCAAAAATGGCAACTTCGAACATCAGCTACCAAGTTAGTGTTGCTAATTCTAATATGGCAACACTAAACACGGTACCGAAGATTTCACAAGTGACCTTGAATGCTAACCAAATGACGTCACCAGCAAACATCAGACCATTGCAATACAGTAATAACACTATAGCTCATCCCACTGTGAGAAACCATAACATAATATACAGTCCAAATGCCAGTCCTAATTATAGACCAATACAACCTAGACCACAGGGTCACAGTGTTGCCAACCAACCACAAAGTGAACAGTTAAATTTTAGCAATAGCATTAGAAACGAATCACCAGTTGTAACGCATAAAATGCCGAATGCTTTTAATACTTTCGTCGCAAATGTATCAAAACCAAACAATGTATCGCTCACAATTATCCCGACAACTGTAACTACAGAGAGTCAAGGAAATAGTTACCTTGGTTTAAATAGAAAGAGAAAAGCTCAGTCACCATCTGGTGATTGTGCTCCACCTATTTTAGAAAAAAGAAGCAGTACGTCTGTGCTTGCCACACAGTTGCTCCAGCCCTCGATCTACACCCCAGTGAACACAGCAACTAAATATGCCAATATCTGCAAAGACGCAGCCGTGAACACTACAACCGCAACAAATATGGATATCAAATCTAAACTCAAAGCAAATATAATTAAACCAATAAAAAATACTGTGAAAACTAATAATGAAGAAACGATCAAGCAACTCAGCATGCCTTTACCTTCTGAAAGTGGGGAAAATATATTAGCACCTTCCGATAAATTAGTTAGAAATACAGTTTTCATGCAAGCCAGGGGGAGATTACACAGCGATAAGCAAACTGTGGCGGAAAATATGGTATCTGAAGTTAAAGAAAAAACTGAAACTTTAATCACAGAACATAAAGTGGGTGCAAACTTTGTAAAAAGTACAGAATCTATAAAAAAACCTGAAAATTCAAATAGTGAAGAAGATAAATCTAGAGTTAAAGATATGGAAGCTATGAAAAAAACTGACCCTTTAAATAATAACAGAGATATGCCTAAATTAAACAGCTTGAATAGTGCGGAAGTCATGAAAAAGTTTGAATATTCAAATAAAAAAGAAGATAAGGCCACAGTAAATATAACACAAAGTACGGAAGCTACTGAAAATTCTGCATCTTCAAATAATAAAGAAGATAGGCCCAATTTAAATAGAGCACAAAGTACGGAAGCTGTTAAACCTGTGTCTGCACCTATAAATGATAAAGAAGAAAGGCCCAATTTAAATAGAACACAAAGAACGGAAGCTATTAAAAATTCTGGACCTTTGAATGATAAAGAAGATAAACCCAAAGTAAATAGAACACAAAGTACAGAAGCTACCAAAAAGTTTGAACATTCATATAATAAAGAAGACAAACCTAAACCTTCAAATAATAAAGAAGGTAAACCTAAAGCAAATAGAACTCAAAGCGTGGAATCTATTAAAAAACCTGAACCTTCAATTAATAAAGATGAACCTAGAGTAAACCTAGAGGAAAAAACGTTGAGCATAAAAATGGATAAAAAAGATTCAGTGACTAAACCTTTAGAAACATCAACCGAAACAAATATTAAGCAGGATAAAGCTGCGGTAGAATTGAAAATTACTCCTAAAAATATTCATGAACAAGACCTCAAAAAGAAAAGTGCTATAGAAGATCCAAAAGGACAAGGAAAGGACATACAACCTGACATAAATGTTAACAAAGATGAACCATATATATTGACGCATGTTTTAGATGGATTTGTTATACAGGAATCCAATCTGGCTTTTTCGGTACGCACCTTGCAATAAACATCTTTTTATCTATTTATTTAAAACCGAATCAATGGAGCACTCCTCTTATTTTTACAGATAAGAAAACCTTTGATGGAGCGAGCTATATACAACTACGGTGGCGCAGCATCTGATAGGGATGTAAAGCCAGAGGTTGCAGATGATACTCCAATAAAAGAACCAATACACGATAGGAGCAAGATATTCAATCTGACACTGTCTGAGAAGGACAATATTATGACTGACAGCGTTGAAGATAGTAAAGAAAAAGTTTTGAAGAAAGGTAAGCATACAGAGCCATATGAACTATAAGCCTATTATAAACATAATCAGCCCATAAGGTTCCTACTAAACTGCTGGGGCCCAGGTCTAACTCTAGATGTGCAGACTCTAGGCCCCTATGCGGGCCCAACCTGGGCGGCGGATGCATACACTGATGTATGAGTTCTTTTAATACATGACGTGCAGATTTCCACTCAGTGTGTTTCTTCACGTGTTACGATTTTTACACGTAGGTAAGTAGTGAAAAGATCTACAACTACCGTCTACTACCGTCGAATAATTTTTTTTTTTACCGGTGGATTTTCACGGCAGCTATAGTGATCAATTCTTATAGCAGGAATTACCCATTGAATTTTTAAAGATCTCAGAACGCAGCAACCACACAAGCCTCCATTAGCATGGCTTGACAATATCAAGTTTGGCCCGATATTAAAAAAAAGCAACAAATCTTCCAATTTTGAAAGAGTAATTGAAGGCATCTGTCATCCTTATCCCATGTCATCCATAAGGAATAGTCCAAGGCGGTACCTAACTCCACGATGGTGAATTATTTACTACTATCTCAAAAAGATCTTCAGTTTGTTTTGAAAGACATCTACCCGCACCACATGACGTGTTAGTAAATGTGATCCACAACATTAATTAATAAATAATCTTTGTATGATTTTAGTGCGTATTTATAGAGTTCCCGAGAATCCTCGGGAAATTCAAGTTACCCGTCAGTGACTATAGGAAACAGCTGAATTTTAAAGAAAATAACTGAATTTTTTTTTTTTTTTTCATTTTCAGAGAATCCATTTGTCGACATGAAATCCAGCGACCTTAGGTCTTGGACAGTAAGTAAGCTTTTATAATCTTACCATACCTTTTATAATGAGATTTAACATCCAACGCCATAATTGTGGAGTTATTTCAAGCTTCCGAGAGAACCTTCTCTATCAGTTGGACCCTTATTTTTACTACCTACTCATTTTTAGTTCTGTTGTAATAAGCCAAATGCTTTTTCCAACCCAGGAGTGTCCCTCAGTTTTGTGCACAGAATTATTTTATTTTGTACCTTATGCCTAAATCTATGGCTTTATACCATAAGTCACATAGTTCAGCTTTTGGTGAGAAATGGTATGGAAACTGAACATAGCCTAGGTTTAATAATAGAGTTATTTTGTCCCAGGAAATTGACTATCCTAGAAAGAGTCTCCAGACACATGGTTAAAGTATTTTTCTTCCATGTCTTCCCTAGGTGGAACAGGTGACGACACATCTTCTAAAACACGAATGGACCGACACGGCCGTCGCTTTGTCAGAACACGAGATAGACGGGCTGTCTCTCTTTCTCGCCACGAAGCAGCAACTCATTCGTATAGGTGTGAGCGAGACGCACGCTAACGTGATATGCGAGTTTGTTAAAAGCTAGAAGGAGATGTATTTTGCTATATCTCTTATTACCCGTCCTAGTTGAGTAAATATACGTGAAAACGTATTTCATCTCGGACTGGAGTCTGGACTATAAGCATGTGATAGAACGTGCTTTAGGAAGAAAAAGACTAAAATAAATGTAATCAAAGAAGAAATGTCAACCATTAATTCCAGCTTATTATCATCTAAACAAAATATTTTATTGCGCTTGCTGGTCTTGTAATATAATTATTGAAGGTTTAGAATTTTGGCAAGCCTCGAAAGTGTTAATATTGGAATAAATAGCATTTCTCAACTGTGATAAGTAAAATTAGAGTTAGGTGTGAAATGTGTGTGACAAAATTGAACTTTGAATGAGATTCACGAGGTGAAATTAACTGTTTTGTGATTCACGAAGATATTTTCGTTCGATAAGAGAGAGCTTGTGAAACTCCTCTATACCTACTTAAACTATAAAGGTATTTTATGTTATGTTATACCGAATACCCATACTACGTGACGTGACCCATTTTTTTACGAGATGGATATTTACAACGTGTTACGGAAAGGTGTAGTTATATTTGAAGATTGTGATTTGGCAATCATCTATATACATTATACAATAATTTGACCGTGGTGTTTAGCTCAAAACCTACTACTTACATCAAAATTTCATAACCAAAATAAAAGAAAAGATCGACCACTTCCGCAACAAAATAAACATGTCACATCTCTGGGTAGGTCGTGAACTGGTTATAGGTGAGGGGTTCAAGATCATTTGATGCAATTAATCGCGGTTAGGGTGCAAAAAGACAAGTTAATTAAGCACACCCAGCAAATTTTAGGAAAGTTTATTTCACGGTATTGGTTCAGTGTCAAATAATTGCAGACGATAACGTGAATACGATCGTCAAATATGACTACCTCTCTTTGAAACATCCTGTATACTGCCGCACTCACGCGCGTTTAAATATTAAAATTTGCCATTTTTCGAGCGTAATAACATTTTGTAACATAATAATGTACGCCACGAGGTAAATATGTCAGTTGGGGTAAGTCCGGCCAAGTATATTTTTGTGTCCGGGTTAATTAATTGTACAGTACCTAATATAAAGTTCATTGTGTAACTGTAAAAGTCTGCCTATAGAGAATATAGAGATCTAGATAGAGAAAGGACTTAGCACAGGCTCAGTCGTTTTCTTACTTTAAAATTATTGTAATATATTTTTTCTAATGTTTTTAATTAAGTAGTACCTAAATACCCAACCAATGTTTTTAATTTTTGTAAATACTTAAATTACTAGTTTTTATTTTGTTGGTTACACAGATGAGGTATATTGTGAAAGGTAAAAATGTACCTATGTAAATATCTGTAAGATTTGTATTTATTAATCTGTTAAAGCCCCACACAGTATGCCAACCTTATTGCCTTAGGGTGAGGCACATAGGCTAGTACAGTTAATTTTGTATATTTTTTTTTAAATACCTACACGTGTAATTATAATCAAACTTGCACTGCAATCAGCAATGTCATTCGGTGTAAGATAAAAATTATTAAGTCAAATAAGTACCTATTTTCATAAAGAATAAATTGATAATTTTACCAAAAAAAATGCTTATTGGGTCGTTTCAATTGTTATTTTAAAAAGTTTTTGTAATAGTCGTAGGTATTTAAGAAGTAGGTAAGTAAGTGCCTACCTGCGTGTCACTGTTTTGTATGGTTGCATTTTTTCGCACGAAAAGGTCTGTCAAACAAAGGAGTAGTTATTTAGTGATTGCCTTCTCTCTGGTTATACCACGTAGTGATTACCTTCTCTCTGGTTATACCTACATCCATGGACCAATTATTGGTCCATGCATGGACCAATTAATATAATTTAATTGGTCCATGGTCCATGCTACATCTTATAAAAATACCTATAGGTAAACTAGCAGTTACCCGCGCTTTTATTATTTAAATTTCGAGCGCGAATTCCAGGATAAACTATAAATTATAACAATACTAGCTGTCCCCCGCGATTTCATCCGCGGTAATTTCGGAGTTCCCGCGGAGGTTGCGGGAAGAAGTACTCTATGTCCTTCTTTGTACCCCGACAGTAGTTTGTGGCGGAGTTCCCGCGGGAATTCCGGGATTAAAACCTATCCTTTAAAGTTGGATCATATTATAAATGGTAACAAAATTTTATCAAAATCTGTTCAGTAGTTTTGGAGTCCATCGCGGACAAACAACGTGACACGTGATTTATATATATACACACCGGCAGAATTAGCGGAACATAAAAAGGCAGAGTATAGAAATAATTACGTATATATATTAAAACAAATAATAATTAGACGTAAAGTAATAAATTAATATACATCTTTTAACGCTTTAAAAGTTTGTAATTAAATTAAACAATTTTATTTAAAATAATAATAAAAAAAAACACTTTTTCTCTAATTTGTGGGCACACAAATAATGTTGCAAATTAAAGATTACTGTGATTTTAACACTAAATAAATGAAAGATTAATAACGTGTGTTTCCCCTTCGTGATTCCACTTTTATTTGCAACATTGTCTGTGTTCTCACAAACTAGAGATTTTTTTGTTTTTTTTTTAATTTTGATTACTTTTAATAAAATTTAACTAAAAACTTTAAAGTCGATGTTAAAAGATGTATATTAGTTTATTACTTCATGCCTGATAATAATTTGTTTTAATATATATACGTAATTATTTCTATACTTTGCCTTTTTATGTTCCGCTAATTCTGCCGGTGTGTATATTAAGAAATTTTATCAAAATCCGTTCAGTAGTTTCGGAGTCCATCGCGGACAAACAACGTGACACGTGATTTATATAATATATTAAGATTATGATGAACGGGCAAACAAACTATGACGATTTGTGTCCATAATGCTTTTAGAGTTATCCAACTAAAAATTAAACCGACTTAAAATAAAAAAACGCACAAGGCAGTAGGCTCAGACGAAATAAAAAGTAGGTACCTACAATCTAAAGCAAAAAATGACATGTGCGACCTCCCGCCAAATTACAATCAAGACAACCCAAACAGGGAGACACGCACAACTCACAAGCGTGTTTGGCTTGGCAAGGTTTTTTTATGTCGAATAAAACTAAATATATAGCTTCATAGCAAAAGGGAAAATTAGAAAAAAGAACAACAAAATTCATAATCGATCGATTATTAGAAACATTAAACATTATTTCAAAAAAAGGAAACCAAAATACAGCTAAAATACAAGATAAAAAAAAAAAACTCATCGAAAAAAAAAAACAACTAAACAGTATTACCAGGGCAAAAATAATTCGCGACCGCGCCGCAGTGCTAACTCCTTTTCCCGGTCTTGCCAGCGAAGTTGACGATTTGCGCGAAAGGCGGGAGTTTCGCGCGGCGTTGGTGGCGCCTCCTCGCGTCGCGTGGCGCTGCCTCCGAGTCGACCAGCGACGAGTCCATGTTCCTCGACGCCAGCTCCTCGGAGTACTCGTCGCTGTCGTTGCCGTCTGTGTCGGAGGCGTCGTCGTGTCGCCGCCGCCCGCGCGTCGGGCTCGGCCCGGCGCGACACTTCAACGCCTCGGCGGGCGGTTGGCACATCAGAGTGTCGTAGAAATATCTGAGAATATTATTATTATAATCTTAATACCAGTCGGCGGGTGTTATCTGTGTTAGTAAATATGTAATCGTTGCCAATTAGTTATTAATTAGCCGTGGCTCCGTTCGTGTTAATGTAGATTTTGTCAACAATTTACTAATCCTCAAGGAACAGTACTTTTTTTGAATTTAAGGTAACCTATGTTCTTTTCTGTACCCCTGACAATGTGTATATAAAATTTTATGATAATCGGTTGACCAGTTAGGCGCAAAAGTATGATAAACCAACTCACATTCATACAGAGATAGACAGGGTACCTACTTTTAATCTGGGAATTCCCGCGGGAACTCCGATATTAACATGGGTGAAATCTAGGGGAACAGTTAGTGAAACTATAAATTAACATTGATGAGGTGCGACCTATCGGCTCGACCCTCGGCGTTGGGTCTGGACTTCTGCCCGCCCTCTTCCTCCGAGCTGTCGTTGGAGGTCAACTGTCGGGGCACATCTGGCGTCTTTCGTCGGCGTGATCTTTGTCTAAAATAAATTTTAATCATATTTGTAAATTATAACTATCAGTCTTTTTAGTTTATTTACTGTTTTTTTTTATTCATTTATCTACTTGTAAGCTGGTGGATGAAGGAACATGGAAATCCCATTTTGTGCTACGAAATGACCCAACGGAAACTGTGCACTGTGAGGTACACCCGGACGAGTTACTAGTAAACTTTTTCATGTAAGTCAGAGTTCTTATTCTTTTATTTGAAATTTTTCGCAACTGCTTTAAAAAACACGTGTGGGACTGTCAATCCAACTCGTTCCTGACTGCTATCGACGATCGAGTTTAGTAGGTATTTATATTAGTGTTAAAGATTATTCACCTTATATTTCCAGATGCAGCAGCAAGACCAGCGCCCCCCGGACCCCTCGGCTGGGTACGTACAGTTTCAAATTCAATACGTAAAACAAAACTACTTGTACCCCCCAGTTTCACCTCCCGCGCAGTTTCACCTCTTCAATGACGGTTGACGTTGAATCACCAAAAAACACTGCACGAAACACTTACTTTCTTCTTCTTTTTTGCCTTCTGCTTTAGTTTATGGCTTCGAGCACTGATGTGTTGCCACATTCACTCCTCCAATGTCACATAGGTACTTAGTTGAAAAATACGTTGGAGTCCCACAATTTATGATGGTGTGGACTTTTGGCGGGATTTTTAGCAAAGTGGATGTCAGTTTTATTTCTTTGTTTTGCAAATTAGTTTATCGTGATTAATACTGTGTGAATATGGTGGACTTTGCATTATAGTGATCCATTAGTGATGAACAGTGTGCGGAAACAGTGAAATAAGATGAAATAGAGCGTTCGCCGGGAGGTTTTCGTTTTTCTGTACAACTTCCCACAGAGCGTCCTATTAAGATTCAACTGCGAAGATTTTCTGCCAAAAGTTCCGGTAAAGCATCGAAATGCACCTCATCAATGCATTTCGATGTAAATAACTTCAAAAGAAGAAATATACCACTGAATTGGCTATATGGACTAAGTTTCCTTCTGCCTTCCCTGAAAGGGGTAAACTTCACAAAAAAAAAATATATACGAATAGATTGTACTGCCGGACTTACCCCGACTTTGACTTACGATACCCCGTTTTTAAATTACCCAAAGAAGTTTTACGCGGGAACGGCAAACCACGAAGTCGTTATTTTGGTATTGATTATAAATTATTCAAAGTGGATTTTGTTGTATATCACGTCGGTGCTAATGATCAATACACCTTAGCATTGGTTGTTTTTTTGTGTGTGGATTGGGATTACGATGTGTCGATATGGATTTCTTTGGTGCCCTCCAAGAGCTCCAATATCGATTATGCCGTCTATAGCACCATGAACAGCAGTTTTAAACTGCACATATTTTAATGTAACTTGCTTGCAGTGATTATTGATTCGGGTTTCTTTTTGGGTATTTACTATTTATTCATATGATATTAAATCTTAACGGATTTGAGGACTTTTAAAAAGGGTGTGCCTCCAAACTTGGTCAACACAGTAAACAAAATAATCTGCCCTACAATCTTTTCAAACAGTCATACTTAACTTACAACACCAAACACCACCAACACCTTATATCATAATTTCGTCCATTGTAATTTCAACTTTATGATTCATCCTGTAAAGTGTAAAGTAAAAATAACAATAGATGGAAGTTCTATGTAAAGTTTTATTGCAAGTTGAGTGACCACTAATCATATTATAGATATATCTATATTGTAACTTTAAACTGACAGCGTGCTGCTGAAAAGTTTGTTGCGCAGCTTCTTCTCTTAAGGCATAGCACTAGGAAGCTGTGAAGGGTGGATATTTTATGGGTGCTGTCATAATAACTGTAATTATATTGACATCAAAAAGAGCCACATTATGGGCCAAATTTTAATAAAGGATTTGACTTTGACTATTTAAGAATGACGCCTCAAAATTTCATCGTCGTCGCAATGAATTAAAGGTGATAGCTCCCTAGTCAGTCAAGTTTTCATGGTTTCCTTTTTTTTTTTAAATGATTCAATGTGTATTTTATACTGTTTTATATTCTCCAGGGGCGCGCATCAACAGCTCAACCAGCAAATGCTGCTGTGTCCGGTCAGGCTGGTCTACGAGACGCAGATACTGGTGCAACCTGGTATGTACTGTGTAACCTAGTTAATACCTGGTACAGAATATAAACATACATAGTATTTAATAGTATTGACGACCCGATTGGCGCAGACGTCACCATGCCTATCCGCTAATCAAGGGGTTCCGGGTTCGATTCCCGGTGGGGGGTGGACTTTGTGTGATGAACATAGGGTTCCATTTTCCAGTCTGGGTGTGTTTATATATCTATAGTATAATATATAAGTAATTCTATGTAGTATATACCACGTTTGCTTGGTTTCCACGACACAAGCTAATAATAGCTTACTGTGGGATCAAGTAGATCTGTGTGTTGTGATGTGGATTATTATTATTATTCCTTTGTTCAGTAGTAGATGTTTTTGGCTGATATGATGATAAAATCTCAGTCCATGCAAACTAAACCGTGAGCTCTAATATCTGACCAAAATCAAATTCAACTAAAGTAATCCATCGTCTTTCCAGGTGAGCAAATACAACCGAACCAAATGATATACGTAAACCAACAAAATACACCGCCATGGATACAGAACCGAGCTGTGCAGAACCAAATGCTATACCTTCCACAAACGCCGGCGCCGGCGCAGCAAAACCAGTACATCATGCCCCAGGTCCAACAGCATGTGGACCCGAACCAAATGTTCATACAACAGAACTACGGCCAGTATCAACAACTCCTCCCCAACCAGATGATCGTGCGAAACGCTCAAGAACAAATGCAACCGATCCAATACCAAATAGCTAATTTAATGCAACAGCCAAATATGATGATACAGAATATGCAAACGAATGTGAACCAAACCATGCAAGCTCAGTGCATGCCTAACTATGTGCCGATAACCCCAAATCCTGCCCAAAACGTAATCAATGTCGTCACTATGCCTAATACAGTGGACGCCAGGAATATTGCTACTATGACCAGTGCAGATGCCAGACAGTATGTTACAAACAATGTACAACATTCAAAATTTGTAGCACCTGCGGTGAATATTCAAAGACCTTCCAACACTAATAACAAAATAATAGACACTAGACAAGTGAGACCGAATTTGCAAGCTCCTAACCCTGTACACGAAGCATCAGTCGTTACACAGCCCACAATACAGAGTCAGAATATGATAAGACCACCAAATGTGCCTCAGTTTACAAATTCCAATCAAATGCAATACAACCAGAATCAGATGCAGATGAAAACAAGTTCAGCTCAAGTTAACTATCCTAATCAATCAAAAATGGCAACTTCGAACATCAGCTACCAAGTTAGTGTTGCTAATTCTAATATGGCAACACTAAACACGGTACCGAAGATTTCACAAGTGACCTTGAATGCTAACCAAATGACGTCACCAGCAAACATCAGACCATTGCAATACAGTAATAACACTATAGCTCATCCCACTGTGAGAAACCATAACATAATATACAGTCCAAATGCCAGTCCTAATTATAGACCAATACAACCTAGACCACAGGGTCACAGTGTTGCCAACCAACCACAAAGTGAACAGTTAAATTTTAGCAATAGCATTAGAAACGAATCACCAGTTGTAACGCATAAAATGCCGAATGCTTTTAATACTTTCGTCGCAAATGTATCAAAACCAAACAATGTATCGCTCACAATTATCCCGACAACTGTAACTACAGAGAGTCAAGGAAATAGTTACCTTGGTTTAAATAGAAAGAGAAAAGCTCAGTCACCATCTGGTGATTGTGCTCCACCTATTTTAGAAAAAAGAAGCAGTACGTCTGTGCTTGCCACACAGTTGCTCCAGCCCTCGATCTACACCCCAGTGAACACAGCAACTAAATATGCCAATATCTGCAAAGACGCAGCCGTGAACACTACAACCGCAACAAATATGGATATCAAATCTAAACTCAAAGCAAATATAATTAAACCAATAAAAAATACTGTGAAAACTAATAATGAAGAAACGATCAAGCAACTCAGCATGCCTTTACCTTCTGAAAGTGGGGAAAATATATTAGCACCTTCCGATAAATTAGTTAGAAATACAGTTTTCATGCAAGCCAGGGGGAGATTACACAGCGATAAGCAAACTGTGGCGGAAAATATGGTATCTGAAGTTAAAGAAAAAACTGAAACTTTAATCACAGAACATAAAGTGGGTGCAAACTTTGTAAAAAGTACAGAATCTATAAAAAAACCTGAAAATTCAAATAGTGAAGAAGATAAATCTAGAGTTAAAGATATGGAAGCTATGAAAAAAACTGACCCTTTAAATAATAACAGAGATATGCCTAAATTAAACAGCTTGAATAGTGCGGAAGTCATGAAAAAGTTTGAATATTCAAATAAAAAAGAAGATAAGGCCACAGTAAATATAACACAAAGTACGGAAGCTACTGAAAATTCTGCATCTTCAAATAATAAAGAAGATAGGCCCAATTTAAATAGAGCACAAAGTACGGAAGCTGTTAAACCTGTGTCTGCACCTATAAATGATAAAGAAGAAAGGCCCAATTTAAATAGAACACAAAGAACGGAAGCTATTAAAAATTCTGGACCTTTGAATGATAAAGAAGATAAACCCAAAGTAAATAGAACACAAAGTACAGAAGCTACCAAAAAGTTTGAACATTCATATAATAAAGAAGACAAACCTAAACCTTCAAATAATAAAGAAGGTAAACCTAAAGCAAATAGAACTCAAAGCGTGGAATCTATTAAAAAACCTGAACCTTCAATTAATAAAGATGAACCTAGAGTAAACCTAGAGGAAAAAACGTTGAGCATAAAAATGGATAAAAAAGATTCAGTGACTAAACCTTTAGAAACATCAACCGAAACAAATATTAAGCAGGATAAAGCTGCGGTAGAATTGAAAATTACTCCTAAAAATATTCATGAACAAGACCTCAAAAAGAAAAGTGCTATAGAAGATCCAAAAGGACAAGGAAAGGACATACAACCTGACATAAATGTTAACAAAGATGAACCATATATATTGACGCATGTTTTAGATGGATTTGTTATACAGGAATCCAATCTGGCTTTTTCGGTACGCACCTTGCAATAAACATCTTTTTATCTATTTATTTAAAACCGAATCAATGGAGCACTCCTCTTATTTTTACAGATAAGAAAACCTTTGATGGAGCGAGCTATATACAACTACGGTGGCGCAGCATCTGATAGGGATGTAAAGCCAGAGGTTGCAGATGATACTCCAATAAAAGAACCAATACACGATAGGAGCAAGATATTCAATCTGACACTGTCTGAGAAGGACAATATTATGACTGACAGCGTTGAAGATAGTAAAGAAAAAGTTTTGAAGAAAGGTAAGCATACAGAGCCATATGAACTATAAGCCTATTATAAACATAATCAGCCCATAAGGTTCCTACTAAACTGCTGGGGCCCAGGTCTAACTCTAGATGTGCAGACTCTAGGCCCCTATGCGGGCCCAACCTGGGCGGCGGATGCATACACTGATGTATGAGTTCTTTTAATACATGACGTGCAGATTTCCACTCAGTGTGTTTCTTCACGTGTTACGATTTTTACACGTAGGTAAGTAGTGAAAAGATCTACAACTACCGTCTACTACCGTCGAATAATTTTTTTTTTTACCGGTGGATTTTCACGGCAGCTATAGTGATCAATTCTTATAGCAGGAATTACCCATTGAATTTTTAAAGATCTCAGAACGCAGCAACCACACAAGCCTCCATTAGCATGGCTTGACAATATCAAGTTTGGCCCGATATTAAAAAAAAGCAACAAATCTTCCAATTTTGAAAGAGTAATTGAAGGCATCTGTCATCCTTATCCCATGTCATCCATAAGGAATAGTCCAAGGCGGTACCTAACTCCACGATGGTGAATTATTTACTACTATCTCAAAAAGATCTTCAGTTTGTTTTGAAAGACATCTACCCGCACCACATGACGTGTTAGTAAATGTGATCCACAACATTAATTAATAAATAATCTTTGTATGATTTTAGTGCGTATTTATAGAGTTCCCGAGAATCCTCGGGAAATTCAAGTTACCCGTCAGTGACTATAGGAAACAGCTGAATTTTAAAGAAAATAACTGAATTTTTTTTTTTTTTTTCATTTTCAGAGAATCCATTTGTCGACATGAAATCCAGCGACCTTAGGTCTTGGACAGTAAGTAAGCTTTTATAATCTTACCATACCTTTTATAATGAGATTTAACATCCAACGCCATAATTGTGGAGTTATTTCAAGCTTCCGAGAGAACCTTCTCTATCAGTTGGACCCTTATTTTTACTACCTACTCATTTTTAGTTCTGTTGTAATAAGCCAAATGCTTTTTCCAACCCAGGAGTGTCCCTCAGTTTTGTGCACAGAATTATTTTATTTTGTACCTTATGCCTAAATCTATGGCTTTATACCATAAGTCACATAGTTCAGCTTTTGGTGAGAAATGGTATGGAAACTGAACATAGCCTAGGTTTAATAATAGAGTTATTTTGTCCCAGGAAATTGACTATCCTAGAAAGAGTCTCCAGACACATGGTTAAAGTATTTTTCTTCCATGTCTTCCCTAGGTGGAACAGGTGACGACACATCTTCTAAAACACGAATGGACCGACACGGCCGTCGCTTTGTCAGAACACGAGATAGACGGGCTGTCTCTCTTTCTCGCCACGAAGCAGCAACTCATTCGTATAGGTGTGAGCGAGACGCACGCTAACGTGATATGCGAGTTTGTTAAAAGCTAGAAGGAGATGTATTTTGCTATATCTCTTATTACCCGTCCTAGTTGAGTAAATATACGTGAAAACGTATTTCATCTCGGACTGGAGTCTGGACTATAAGCATGTGATAGAACGTGCTTTAGGAAGAAAAAGACTAAAATAAATGTAATCAAAGAAGAAATGTCAACCATTAATTCCAGCTTATTATCATCTAAACAAAATATTTTATTGCGCTTGCTGGTCTTGTAATATAATTATTGAAGGTTTAGAATTTTGGCAAGCCTCGAAAGTGTTAATATTGGAATAAATAGCATTTCTCAACTGTGATAAGTAAAATTAGAGTTAGGTGTGAAATGTGTGTGACAAAATTGAACTTTGAATGAGATTCACGAGGTGAAATTAACTGTTTTGTGATTCACGAAGATATTTTCGTTCGATAAGAGAGAGCTTGTGAAACTCCTCTATACCTACTTAAACTATAAAGGTATTTTATGTTATGTTATACCGAATACCCATACTACGTGACGTGACCCATTTTTTTACGAGATGGATATTTACAACGTGTTACGGAAAGGTGTAGTTATATTTGAAGATTGTGATTTGGCAATCATCTATATACATTATACAATAATTTGACCGTGGTGTTTAGCTCAAAACCTACTACTTACATCAAAATTTCATAACCAAAATAAAAGAAAAGATCGACCACTTCCGCAACAAAATAAACATGTCACATCTCTGGGTAGGTCGTGAACTGGTTATAGGTGAGGGGTTCAAGATCATTTGATGCAATTAATCGCGGTTAGGGTGCAAAAAGACAAGTTAATTAAGCACACCCAGCAAATTTTAGGAAAGTTTATTTCACGGTATTGGTTCAGTGTCAAATAATTGCAGACGATAACGTGAATACGATCGTCAAATATGACTACCTCTCTTTGAAACATCCTGTATACTGCCGCACTCACGCGCGTTTAAATATTAAAATTTGCCATTTTTCGAGCGTAATAACATTTTGTAACATAATAATGTACGCCACGAGGTAAATATGTCAGTTGGGGTAAGTCCGGCCAAGTATATTTTTGTGTCCGGGTTAATTAATTGTACAGTACCTAATATAAAGTTCATTGTGTAACTGTAAAAGTCTGCCTATAGAGAATATAGAGATCTAGATAGAGAAAGGACTTAGCACAGGCTCAGTCGTTTTCTTACTTTAAAATTATTGTAATATATTTTTTCTAATGTTTTTAATTAAGTAGTACCTAAATACCCAACCAATGTTTTTAATTTTTGTAAATACTTAAATTACTAGTTTTTATTTTGTTGGTTACACAGATGAGGTATATTGTGAAAGGTAAAAATGTACCTATGTAAATATCTGTAAGATTTGTATTTATTAATCTGTTAAAGCCCCACACAGTATGCCAACCTTATTGCCTTAGGGTGAGGCACATAGGCTAGTACAGTTAATTTTGTATATTTTTTTTTAAATACCTACACGTGTAATTATAATCAAACTTGCACTGCAATCAGCAATGTCATTCGGTGTAAGATAAAAATTATTAAGTCAAATAAGTACCTATTTTCATAAAGAATAAATTGATAATTTTACCAAAAAAAATGCTTATTGGGTCGTTTCAATTGTTATTTTAAAAAGTTTTTGTAATAGTCGTAGGTATTTAAGAAGTAGGTAAGTAAGTGCCTACCTGCGTGTCACTGTTTTGTATGGTTGCATTTTTTCGCACGAAAAGGTCTGTCAAACAAAGGAGTAGTTATTTAGTGATTGCCTTCTCTCTGGTTATACCACGTAGTGATTACCTTCTCTCTGGTTATACCTACATCCATGGACCAATTATTGGTCCATGCATGGACCAATTAATATAATTTAATTGGTCCATGGTCCATGCTACATCTTATAAAAATACCTATAGGTAAACTAGCAGTTACCCGCGCTTTTATTATTTAAATTTCGAGCGCGAATTCCAGGATAAACTATAAATTATAACAATACTAGCTGTCCCCCGCGATTTCATCCGCGGTAATTTCGGAGTTCCCGCGGAGGTTGCGGGAAGAAGTACTCTATGTCCTTCTTTGTACCCCGACAGTAGTTTGTGGCGGAGTTCCCGCGGGAATTCCGGGATTAAAACCTATCCTTTAAAGTTGGATCATATTATAAATGGTAACAAAATTTTATCAAAATCTGTTCAGTAGTTTTGGAGTCCATCGCGGACAAACAACGTGACACGTGATTTATATATATACACACCGGCAGAATTAGCGGAACATAAAAAGGCAGAGTATAGAAATAATTACGTATATATATTAAAACAAATAATAATTAGACGTAAAGTAATAAATTAATATACATCTTTTAACGCTTTAAAAGTTTGTAATTAAATTAAACAATTTTATTTAAAATAATAATAAAAAAAAACACTTTTTCTCTAATTTGTGGGCACACAAATAATGTTGCAAATTAAAGATTACTGTGATTTTAACACTAAATAAATGAAAGATTAATAACGTGTGTTTCCCCTTCGTGATTCCACTTTTATTTGCAACATTGTCTGTGTTCTCACAAACTAGAGATTTTTTTGTTTTTTTTTTAATTTTGATTACTTTTAATAAAATTTAACTAAAAACTTTAAAGTCGATGTTAAAAGATGTATATTAGTTTATTACTTCATGCCTGATAATAATTTGTTTTAATATATATACGTAATTATTTCTATACTTTGCCTTTTTATGTTCCGCTAATTCTGCCGGTGTGTATATTAAGAAATTTTATCAAAATCCGTTCAGTAGTTTCGGAGTCCATCGCGGACAAACAACGTGACACGTGATTTATATAATATATTAAGATTATGATGAACGGGCAAACAAACTATGACGATTTGTGTCCATAATGCTTTTAGAGTTATCCAACTAAAAATTAAACCGACTTAAAATAAAAAAACGCACAAGGCAGTAGGCTCAGACGAAATAAAAAGTAGGTACCTACAATCTAAAGCAAAAAATGACATGTGCGACCTCCCGCCAAATTACAATCAAGACAACCCAAACAGGGAGACACGCACAACTCACAAGCGTGTTTGGCTTGGCAAGGTTTTTTTATGTCGAATAAAACTAAATATATAGCTTCATAGCAAAAGGGAAAATTAGAAAAAAGAACAACAAAATTCATAATCGATCGATTATTAGAAACATTAAACATTATTTCAAAAAAAGGAAACCAAAATACAGCTAAAATACAAGATAAAAAAAAAAAACTCATCGAAAAAAAAAAACAACTAAACAGTATTACCAGGGCAAAAATAATTCGCGACCGCGCCGCAGTGCTAACTCCTTTTCCCGGTCTTGCCAGCGAAGTTGACGATTTGCGCGAAAGGCGGGAGTTTCGCGCGGCGTTGGTGGCGCCTCCTCGCGTCGCGTGGCGCTGCCTCCGAGTCGACCAGCGACGAGTCCATGTTCCTCGACGCCAGCTCCTCGGAGTACTCGTCGCTGTCGTTGCCGTCTGTGTCGGAGGCGTCGTCGTGTCGCCGCCGCCCGCGCGTCGGGCTCGGCCCGGCGCGACACTTCAACGCCTCGGCGGGCGGTTGGCACATCAGAGTGTCGTAGAAATATCTGAGAATATTATTATTATAATCTTAATACCAGTCGGCGGGTGTTATCTGTGTTAGTAAATATGTAATCGTTGCCAATTAGTTATTAATTAGCCGTGGCTCCGTTCGTGTTAATGTAGATTTTGTCAACAATTTACTAATCCTCAAGGAACAGTACTTTTTTTGAATTTAAGGTAACCTATGTTCTTTTCTGTACCCCTGACAATGTGTATATAAAATTTTATGATAATCGGTTGACCAGTTAGGCGCAAAAGTATGATAAACCAACTCACATTCATACAGAGATAGACAGGGTACCTACTTTTAATCTGGGAATTCCCGCGGGAACTCCGATATTAACATGGGTGAAATCTAGGGGAACAGTTAGTGAAACTATAAATTAACATTGATGAGGTGCGACCTATCGGCTCGACCCTCGGCGTTGGGTCTGGACTTCTGCCCGCCCTCTTCCTCCGAGCTGTCGTTGGAGGTCAACTGTCGGGGCACATCTGGCGTCTTTCGTCGGCGTGATCTTTGTCTAAAATAAATTTTAATCATATTTGTAAATTATAACTATCAGTCTTTTTAGTTTATTTACTGTTTTTTTTTATTCATTTATCTACTTGTAAGCTGGTGGATGAAGGAACATGGAAATCCCATTTTGTGCTACGAAATGACCCAACGGAAACTGTGCACTGTGAGGTACACCCGGACGAGTTACTAGTAAACTTTTTCATGTAAGTCAGAGTTCTTATTCTTTTATTTGAAATTTTTCGCAACTGCTTTAAAAAACACGTGTGGGACTGTCAATCCAACTCGTTCCTGACTGCTATCGACGATCGAGTTTAGTAGGTACACATTGAACTTAAAATTTAACCGGATAAGGTGAGTTTTAACTGTGTGTATTTCTTTAAATCATGTTGTTTTAAAGTTTTATGTCAAAGGCGAGTTATTCTGTGTCAAGAGCGTTTTCCATGGTTCTTCAAGTCCATTAAAGTACAATACCCTCGCTTCACGTCTCCAATGAGCATCGAAGGCGGGGCTGTGCGCGACGCGTACGCACACTCTGCACTCGGCACTGCTTCGTCTCCACTTGCAGGCTGCAAGACAAGTTTTACTAACTCTTTAGGTTTCATGCGGGAATAACGGGATAAAAAGTAATAAAAACTCATTAATTTTGGAGTTCCCAAGGAAATTCCGAGATAAAAATACCCTATATCCTTTATTTAGGGCGTGAGATGGGTAACAAACTACCCATACGCATTTATGATATGTATTTAATAAGGATAAGATAGGATTAGGTACATTGCACGCAAAATCAAACAAAACAGAACTCACCTTATTAGCTATATGGAAGTAGCAATGCGTGATGCGGTCGACGTCCGCCCACGCGACCACATAGCGCGCCATGCTGAGCGGGATCTTGGGCAGGAAGTTGGAGTGGAACTTGCCCTGGCAGTAGATCGTGATCACATCCGTGTCTTTGATCTCAAACACGATACGGAACAGCGTGCCTGCGACACGGGACATATGGAAACATTAAATCTATATTGATATTATAAAGAGCAAAAGTTTCTGAGCTTGTGACTTTTTATTCCGGAATTCTCGCGGAAACTCCGAATACCCGCGGGTAAAACCATGGGGGAACAGCTACCTCTGGATCTACTGAACCGATTTTAAAAATTCTTTCACTTATAGGAAGCTACAGTAGTCCTGAGTAACATAGAGTACTTTTTATCTCGAAATTCCCGCGGGAACTCCGGAATTTGTGAGTTCGTGTTTGTGAGATTGAAGGGGGTGATCTCTGGATCTACTGAACCGATTTTAAAAATTCTTTCACTTATAGGAAGCTACAGTAGTCTTGAGTAGCATAGAGTACTTTTTATCCTGGAATTCCGGCGGGAACTCCGGAATTTGTGAGTTCGTGTTTGTGAGATTGAAGGGGGTGATCTCTGGATCTACTGAATCGATTTTAAAAATTCTTTCACTTATAGGAAGCTACAGTAGTCCTGAGTGACATAGGGTACTTTTTATCCTGGAATTCTTGCGGGAACTCCGGAGATTGTAAGTTTGTGAAGTAGGGGTAATCTTTGGATCTACTGGAACTATTTTAAAAATTCCTTTACTTATAAGAAGCTACAGTGATCCTGAGTGACATAGGGTACTTTATATCATGGAATGCCCGCGGGAACTCCGGAGTTTGTGAGGTCGTCATCTATGGATCTACTTATTATAGATAGGAAGCTAAAGTGATCTTGAGTGACATACTAGGGTACTTTTTATCCCGGAATTCCCACGGGAACTCCGAAATTACCTCGGGTGAAACCGCGGGAGTCAGCTAGTACTATATAAAGACTGAAGGACTGACATCCACAGCGTTCCAATTATGTATAAAAAAAGGATAACTACAAAAAAGAACGTGCCGCCATCTTGAAGCCTGACAAAAGTTAAAGCAACTCAAAAGTTCAGGCGTTGAACGAATAGAGAGAAAGAAAAGCTGGTCTTGATACAAAAGTTTAAAGAAAAACTTAAAAAGCAAAGCTATACAGTTAAAACTAGACCTTAAAGTTCGTTAAACAATTATTTATGCTAGGTCATTTTCAAGTGTGAAGTATAAATTTCTTCATTCATAAGTTTGCAGGCTGCCAACGCATCAGCGGACGTGGATAGTTGTGTTATCGCTTATCATCCATTTTTGTAATTGGCTTGTACGATGTAATTATGTACCTACTCTATCGCAAATACTAACCCGGAACGAACATGTTATAATTGGTGTCGTAATTGCCGCTGCCGATCCAAATCCCGTTTTTCCGTGACAGCGAGATGATGTTGTCCCGATGGAACCTCACGTCGAAATGAAGCACCACGTCCCGCGGCTCCTCGCCTTCTTGAGCGCAAAGATTCACTGACATTCTGTCAAGCAATATTAAACAAATACAGGATTTAATGAAGATTTAAGGTTAAAAGGTCCATTAAGTCTGCCTTTTGTACCGTACTGTACAAAGTCCGTAATAGACCGTCCCACTCTATTTATTTTAATAATAATAAAAATTATTATAATAATAACTTTATTTCTTTCAATAATTACAATAATTAGACTTACATAACGTATCCTACTCATATTCTAATTATTTACTTTAATTTTATAGCTGGTACATACCCGTGCCAAGTACCAGCAAAAGTCAGATTTTGACAGAATCTAGTTGTTAGTAAACATGACTGCGCTACAACAGGTGTTACGGGTTCGATTCCCACGTCAGTGTAAATATTTATGTCACGAAATTTCATTTTTACCCTGTTTCATGTTTCATGTTTACTAGCTGCTATCATTTTTGAGGGCTAGTGTCATAAGTCGACTTTCATAGTCTGTAGATTACAGGGCTGCTCTAACAGTGTCCTGAATATGATAGATCCGAGAGCTCATCCGAGAGGTTTTACTTCTCCTCTTGTTATCAGGTTCGCTAAGCTACACGCTAGACGTGTGGCACAGTGACCCTGATAACTTTCTATTGTCTACTTTTCTACTTTAATGTGACCACTAACAATATCAATAAGCAAAATTTTTACCTACTAACACATTATGGAAATAAAAATATATATAAAATAAATAAAAAAAAACTACTAAGGCAAAGTAATAGATCATTACTGTCTGCGTAGATAAAACTGTAACTATAACTTTGATGGACAAAATTTGAAACAGTACATGGCAAGACCATAGTTACTTTCCACAGCGCTACAGATTTTTGGGGGAAATCTCGGCACCGCTATTCGATCAAGGGACCGAACAATTTAGTGACGTGGTTAGCTATTTAAAGATATTTTGTATTTTTGTTTGTTTGTCACGATTGAACTCAAACACTGGACCAATTTAAAAAATGCTACATTATCCCCGAGTAACATAGGCCATATTGTAACTCGGAATTCCCGCGGGAACTCCTGACTGAGAACCGTGGGGACTAGCTATAATAGTGTTATTTTCTTACTTTCGTGCATTATCTTTAATTTTACCACCAATTTCAATTCTGTCTCCAACTCTCAAGATAGTGGGAATGTTTGCAGTGAAAACGGGCATTATCTTAATGAATTTGATCTAATAAATTTCACCCGAGCAGAATACAAATCAGGGCCAACAATAGTTTTTGACATTTTGGACAAATAATTTAGACATAACACAAATTTATGTGTATTTGTTGAATTTATGTGAACTCAAAATATTAGTTTATTTGGTTACTCTGACAACTATAGCATTTGACATTTAATCCCTTCATGATTTTTCTTTATTTGCTTGCAGTTCTTCTTCTAACATACAAAAAGTATTTAAACTCTTTTATAATACAAAAATTGCATATAAGTTTCTTGCAAAAGTTCTCCGAAGAATTGAAATGCGTCTCACCAATGTAACGGACACTAAAATTTTATATTATTTTATATGAGCATAGAAAAGCTTCAAATCAAAGGGCATGCAAAATAATAGCTGCTCTCAAGGTCATATAACTGCAATTTTTTTTATATGGTAACTTCACCGCAAATTATTCTGTCAATGTCAAAAACACAATCAGATGTCAGAATTGTCATTTGTCAATTGTCATTTGTCATGTCATATGGCCACAGAAATTCTTATCGGAAAACCGCGTAACCTCGAATTTTTATCAAACTTATTTCAAACTCAAAGTTTCAATTAAAATAGTTTGACTTGATTCACTGAAATAGGTATCCAATATTGACTCAACATTGAAGACACGTAAGTACGTTTTCTATCTTTTAGTACCTAACTTTATCTTGTACTGTATATGATGCAAGAATAATATCGCAATGTGAAAGTACCTGTGTTGAGAGCTGTTATTTGTATTTCTGATCTTAGGGCCGAGTTCACCGACTTTTAAAACGGCTGTTTATCATTTAAACAACTGATTAAATCATTTTTAATGTTCACCACACGTTAACCAGTGTTTACAGCCCTTAAACAGCCGATTACTTTAACCGAGCTCTACAGCATCGTTTAACCGTTCATTATTGCCATATTTTGACATCTGCTCTGCAGATTTTACCGTGACTTTACATTTACAACAGTTGCAGCCACGTTGCAACATACGTTTTTAGTTTAAAGAGTTTTTGATAATAGATAAACATGCAGTCAGTGTTCAATGTATTAATTGATAACTATCAAGATCACTACTTAGGTCTTCTTGAAAATCTAGATCATATAGAGACCAAAACATGGCGACCTAGAGTATTTTAAATGCGTCGTAATTATTACGAAGAATATAATGAGGAATCATTTAATATGTATTTTATTTTTATTTTATTGTTCTATTCTGCCGGTTAGAATACCTACATTAAACCGTCTTTATTCATAAAACAATAGTTTTTTTTTCTTCGGTTCTATATAGGGTAAGAGTGCCTACCTACTTATCTTTTGCCTGATTTTAGGACTCATAAATTCTCAAAAACATACATAACTATTGTTTAAAACAGGTACAAAAGAGGCCCACTGTGTAAATAATAATAATGGTTCCTGGTTCTTTTTTATTTGACAATGACAGTGCCGCGCCGTGACGATAATACCCATCCAAATTGGATACTTCATGCTAACGTAACAGTTTACAACGCGTTCTCGAACTTCTTTAGTTGAAAGCATTTTATTTTATGCTACTAAATATAGATGTCACCAAAACTCGTCTCGACTCAATAAAACTATGTGACTTCCCTAATGAGTAGGCTTATAGCATTCGTTCATTAGTGGTTCATTCACTCTGAGCGTATGGTGATTGCCTGATTTAGTAACCACGGTTGAAATATTCGTGGTGAACAGTGAATACTTGACCGGGTGCATAACCGATGTTTAGGAATTCATCGGCTGATTACTTAAACATTGGTTATATGATAGTCGGTGAACTCCGCCCTTAGTAGTTAGTAGGTATTATATTTGTCGTTTGAAGACGTGCCAGTTATGTTGTTCAGCTTTATACATAATATGAACACATTAAATTGTAAAGCAAACATAGGAAAGATATTTTAATATTAGCTTAGGTATAGGTATTATCTGGAAATAACTTTGAGGTAATATACCTAAGTTAATTTCCTTGTATGATCGTGTACAAAGGTAATTCTACTTCTATACCAACTTCTATTTTCTAATTTTTAAAGTATTAAATATATTAATCCTTTTTAAAATATTGTGTACTTAATTTTTTTAACTTACCACACTGAGTGACCCATTTATCTTGTAGTTATAAATAGTTCAAAAGTTTGCATGGGATAACTCAACATAAGACAGGAGTTGGATTCATAGACAAACTGGAAATTGTGTGTACCTATTTGAAGACCTGAAACTAATATCAGTCTGGGGACACAATGCAAATAAGCAAAAATTAATAAAAAAAAACCATCCACTTTTTTTACTTTTTTTGTATTTTTTTTTTCGTATTTTGATCAAAGATATTTTAGGTATTATGTTTGAATTGATTCACTGAAATAGGTATCCAATATTGACTCAACATTGAAGACACGTAAGTACGTTTTCTATCTTTTAGTACCTAACTTTATCTTGTACTGTATATGATGCAAGAATAATATCGCAATGTGAAAGTACCTGTGTTGAGAGCTGTTATTTGTATTTCTGATCTTAGTAGTTAGTAGGTATTATATTTGTCGTTTGAAGACGTGCCAGTTATGTTGTTCAGCTTTATACATAATATGAACACATTAAATTGTAAAGCAAACATAGGAAAGATATTTTAATATTAGCTTAGGTATAGGTATTATCTGGAAATAACTTTGAGGTAATATACCTAAGTTAATTTCCTTGTATGATCGTGTACAAAGGTAATTCTACTTCTATCCCAACTACTATTTTCTAATTTTTAAAGTATTAAATATATTAATCCTTTTTAAAATATTGTGTACTTAATTTTTTTTAACTTACCACACTGAGTGACCCATTTATCTTGTAGTTATAAATAGTTCAAAAGTTTGCATGGGATAACTCAACATAAGACAGGAGTTGGATTCATAGACAAACTGGAAGTTGTGTGTACCTATTTGAAGACCTGAAACTAATATCAGTCTTGGGACACAATGCAAATATGCAAAAATTAATGTAAAAAAACCATCCACTTTTTTTACTTTTTTTGTATTTTTTTTTGTATTTTGATCAAAGATATTTTAGGTATTATGATGTTGATGCCAAATAAAATATATTATTTCTATGTCTAAATAAGGCATTTTTTGTTTTGAAATCTTAATCCTTACAAATGCAAAAGTGAGTGAGTTTGTTTGTTTGTTACACTTTCACGGCCAACTGATCACCACAAAATTTTACATACACATTGTCAGGGGTACAAAGAAGAATATAGGCTACTTTTTGTCCCGGAATTCCCACAGGGACTCCAAAATTAACATGGAAGAAACTACATTGAATTTTGCATGCTACCTACATGTTGTCAACTTTTATCTCAGAATACCCACGGGATCTCCAAAACTAATGTGGGTGAAACCGTGTGGAACAACTAGTCATAGGTATTATAAAGTATAAAAATTACACACTTGTACAAACTTATGCATGACCATCAAAATTTAATTACTGTACATTTTGAAGGACTGCTGCGTTCCAGATTAAATCCTTTTGCAGGCCATACTTTGCCCACCACTGCTAAAGGCAGTATAGTTTTTATTTTCCAGATCAGCACAATGGTAGCGTCAGATGAATCAAAGCCTTCGGTGGAAGGAGATGCAGCTTCCAGTAAGAAAGCCGCAAAGAAAGCGGCAAAAGCAGCTGAGAAACAACAAAAGAAAGCTGAACACAAGGTTAGGTCTTCAGGGAGTAGAGGGAGGTACAAAAGATGGGGATGGTACAAAAGATCCCAAGGGTGGAAGTACCAAGCCCCATTAATTACGATAAGATAAACTATTATTATAACAAATAGTACAAAAAAGCTGAATTTTTTCGTGAATTTGAAGTTTTATTTAAATTTATGGTTATTTAAGTAGTTTTATTTATGGTTGATTTTGTACAAAGAATTTTGTATTTTGTAATATTTGTCAAGAGTTGATTTATGGTATACATATTTAGTAAAAGGTTCCAGCAAATATACCAGTGATACTTAATTCTATCCCACTTCTGAAATTGGTCCTGCAAGCCGGATTTATGAATAACTTCGCACTTGTCCTTTATTTAGGGCCAGACTGAGTCACAACCTGAGGCCCCGGAGGTTGATATCTCTGAGGGCAAGTATGGAGTGCTGAAGATGATCCAGTCCTCAGGGGAGAACATTGACAGAGTGTACACTGATATCAAAGACTTGGGAGAAGAGCTGGTCGGCAAGGATGTGTGGGTTAGAGGTGATCAATCAACTTGAAATTGTATAGACGAGGGTGTAAGTACACTAAAACGAGAGAAATTATAGATTGAGATTCGGAATACGTATTCTCGTTGAACTTACTAGTTATGTTGTGTTCAATTCAGTGTCAATACTGACACAGTGTGTCATCTAGGAACACAAAAAAAATACCATTGACATTTAAGAAGTTGTTGTCATTGACAGCAAACAGAATTATGCTCACTGCCGACTTAGCATAATTCCCTTACAAATGCAACTGTAATTTTACTAATTTAAGCCAGAGAACAGTAATTTTAGCTGCAATTGAATTTTCCCTGGTTAGACTTGAGTCTTGAATGCAAGGTTGTCCCTCCCCCATAGCTCGTCTCCAAACGTCACGCGCAAAAGGCAAGCAGTGCTTCGCCGTGCTGCGACAGAGCTTCAGCACGGTGCAGCTTTTGGTCAGTGTCAGCGAGGAGCGCGGTGTCAGCAAACAGATGGTCAAGTTTACCGGCAGGTAAGTGCTGATCTCTGATATTTATTTACGTGTAAGCAAATTGCTTGTCACTGTCCATATTAACTAATATATAAATCCACAGCATAACGAAGGAGTCGATAGTGGACGTGTACGCGCGCGTGGCCCCCACCGCCGCGCCCGTGGAGGCGTGCAGCGTGCGGCGCGTGGAGCTGCTGGGGGCGCAGTTGTGGCAGGTGTCCGCCGCCAGGGGGCAGCTGCCGCTCCAGGTGGAGGACGCGGCGCGACCGGACACAGACGTGAGTGGCAGGTGTCCGCGTGGAGCTGCTGGGGGCGCAGCTGTGGCAGGTGTCCGCCGCCAGGGGGCAGCTGCCGCTCCAGGTGGAGGACGCGGCGCGCCCGGACACAGACGTGAGTGGCAGGTGTCCGCGTGGAGCTGCTGGGGGCGCAGCTGTGGCAGGTGTCCGCCGCCAGGGGGCAGCTGCCGCTCCAGGTGGAGGACGCGGCGCGCCCGGACACAGACGTGAGTGGCAGGTGTCCGCGTGGAGCTGCTGGGGGCGCAGCTGTGGCAGGTGTCCGCCGCCAGGGGGCAGCTGCCGCTCCAGGTGGAGGACGCGGCGCGCCCGGACACAGACGTGAGTGGCAGGTGTCCGCGTGGAGCTGCTGGGGGCGCAGCTGTGGCAGGTGTCCGCCGCCAGGGGGCAGCTGCCGCTCCAGGTGGAGGACGCGGCGCGCCCGGACACAGACGTGAGTGGCAGGTGTCCGCGTGGAGCTGCTGGGGGCGCAGCTGTGGCAGGTGTCCGCCGCCAGGGGGCAGCTGCCGCTCCAGGTGGAGGACGCGGCGCGCCCGGACACAGACGTGAGTGGCAGGTGTCCGCGTGGAGCTGCTGGGGGCGCAGCTGTGGCAGGTGTCCGCCGCCAGGGGGCAGCTGCCGCTCCAGGTGGAGGACGCGGCGCGCCCGGACACAGACGTGAGTGGCTGGTGTCCGCGTGGAGCTGCTGGGGGTGCAGATGTGGCTGGTGTCCGCCGCCAGGGTTGTTCATATATTCCAATGTGCCCCAGGACCCGGAGGCGCTGAAGATCCGCGTGAACCAGGACACGAGGCTGGACAATCGTGTGCTGGACCTGCGCACGCCGGCCAACCAGGCCATCTTCAGGATAGAGGCGGGCGTCACCAGACTTTTCCGGGATATACTCACCAAGAAGGGTAATAACACAGTTTCTACTTAACTTCAGGTTCACTGGGGAGTTTCCGAATGCAATATCAATTAACTTAGGAGTTTCCAAATGCAATAATTATCTTACAGGGGAGTTTATAAATGCAATATCTGTCTCTCTGAGGAATTTCCGAATGCAATATCTACCTCAATGGTGAGATCCCTAATGCAATATCAATCTTACTTTTGGGATAAAACCCTAAAGTCCTATTCACGACTATGACTTATCTCTGTGCCAAATTCCATCCAATTCCGTCCTTCCAAACTTTGGCGTTTGTAATCCACATTCATATAATATGATTGTGAGTTAAATTATTTGTTTGTTTGTTAAGCTTTATCACCTTATCTACACAACCGATCATTATGAAATTATGCAACACGTTGTCAGGGGTACAGAAAAGAACATAAGGTACCTACTTTTTAGCCCACAACAGACTGGCTGTTTGACAGTTACTTCCGCATTAGTATCAATTTTATGGCTTGATCTGTACCAGGCTTCGTGGAGATACACACGCCGAAGATAATATCGGCGGCTTCAGAAGGCGGCGCCAACGTGTTCACAGTCTCCTACTTCAAGTCGTCCGCGTACCTCGCGCAGAGCCCGCAGCTCTACAAGCAGATGGCCATCGCCGCTGACTTCGACAAGGTACAACGAGCTGGATTGGTAGGGTTTTGAACAGGTTTTTGTGGAGTTTGGTGGGGTTTTTATGAAGTTTTATTAAGTTCTAGGGTGTTTGGTGGAGGTTTTATTCAGTTTTAGGGTGTTTGGTGGAGATTTCATCAAGTTTTAGGGTGTTTGGTGGGGATTTTAATAAGCTTTAGGGTGTTTGGCAGTGGCGAAGGTACCATAGAAGCCGATTCCCACCGGCTTCCCTTCAGAAGTTGGGAACACAACCACTCTCTCTACCGTAATTTAGAAATGGCACAATCAGTAATTTTTGTAGGAAGTATTTCAGTAGAATCTACTGAAAGTAAGTGAAAGTAATTCAGTAGAATCTACTGAAATACTACAAAAATTATCTCTACTGAGTAGGAAACATTACAAAACACCTAAACTATCAACAAAATTTGCTCTTCAACAACAAATTGTCATAAAATAAGCCGCTGGCGAGATCGGCTTTTTAGCGGTTAAACTTCCATACAAAATAATGCCGTGACGTCACATCAAGGTCGCAGGCAGCCGGCTAAAGTAGCAACTATGGCAAGCCGCTGCAAATCGAGTTACTCCCTCCTTCTCGCTCACGCGTACGCATTTTCTATTGCTGTCTCATCAAATATCCTGATTGGTCCTAGAAATTCGAAACGAAGCGGACATTCTGTGATGACTGTTGACAGACAACTTGAATTTATGACGAAAAAAATGAAAATTTATAGGTATTTGAATTTATTAGTTAGTGTCACGTATTAGAATTTATTACTTGGTATTAAATAGTGATTAGTATTATAATTGGTTTGTTTTTGTTGTGTGTAATGATAGTGAAAGCAGTTACGCAGACGTACGTTGAAATTAGGTGTTTGCGGTAAGTAAATAGTTTAATAAGTTGAAATTACTTTAAATTAATATTTATAGTAGGTACCAAATAGATTTCCGGGTTGCCTCTCTCAATATTTCACCCTTCGCCACTGGTGTTTGGTGAAGGTTTTATTAAGTTTTAGGGTGTTTGGTGGGGATTTTGTTAAGTTTTAGGGTGTTTAGTGGAGTATTTATGAAGTTTAGGGTGTTTGGTGGGGATTTTATGAATTTTAGGGAGTTTTGTGAGGATTTCGTCGATTAATTGGACATAGATAAGCAGTAGTGTGCCAACCCACAATGGAGAAATTTTTAGTAAATCATGTTTTGAACCCTGTATTCCAATTACAGCACTAAAGCGAATTATGCGGCATAATGCTCAACGTTGAATGTTTCAACTACGGCAATTAGTATGAAAGCATTAGCACAATTCGGCATTGTGCGCCACTGAGTCGCATTATGCTCTATTATGCTCTGTAATTGGATTATGTCAATATTTTTTTATGTTCAACATTTTGTTACATATTTACACAATATAATAAGTTAAACACATAATTAAAATACGTTCTCTAACTCTCAATAAATCGTTCTGTATCAATGACTTAATTTTGTGGGTTAACATGTTATTGCTTATCGGCGCACAATTAATGAGTGGGCATGTCCCCCGCGGCAGGTGTTCACGGTGGGCGCCGTGTTCCGCGCCGAGGACTCGAACACGCACCGCCACCTCACCGAGTTCGTGGGGCTGGACCTGGAGATGGCGTTCCGCAACCACTACCACGAGGTGCTGCGCACCATCGGCGATACCTTCACCGAGATGTTCCGCGGCCTGCGCGACCAGTGAGCCATACACGCTATCACGCGCGCAATACGTGCGATCACGTATGCAATATATATACTTACGCGCGCAATACATGTCAAATTAAGTTCTTTCAATTTCACACGCACGCAATACGTGCGATCACGTATGCAATATATACACTTACGCGCGCAGCACGTACAATCACGCACGCAATACATGCAATCACACGCGCAATACGTGCACTGACACGCGCAATATGTGCATTCATACCCACAACACATGTACTACACGTGCTATACAAACACTTACGAGTGAATACAAGCACTCACTCGTGCAATACGGGCAATTATACGTGCAATACGCGCATTCTTAACCGCAATACATACACGTGCAATATATTCACTCACGCACGCAATTCATGCACTCACATGACCAATACATGCACTCCCTCGAGCAATATGCGTACTACTATAATATATACGCGGGGTGCTGTCCAGACTCCAGTGATGATAGCTAAAGTGTGATGTCGGTGTCAGGTTCGCGACGGAGGTGGCCACGGTGGCGCAGCAGTACCGCGTGGAGCCGTTCCGCTTCCTGGACCCGCCGCTGCGGCTCGAGTTCCCGCAGGCGGTGCGCATGCTGCGCGAGGCCGGTGAGTGCGCGTGCCTGTAGGTGTAGCCAGTTGCCTGTAAGTGTAGCCCGTTGCCTGTAAGTGTAGCCAGTTGCCTGTAGGTGTAGCCGGTTTGCCTGTAGGTGTAGCCGGTTGGCTGTACGTGTAGCCGGTTGCTTGTACGTGTAGCCAGTTGCCTGTAAGTGTAACCAGTCAGAATCCTGTACGTGGAGCCAGCTGCACAATGCACAGATACCTCAAATGTTCGCTTCCAACATCTAGCTTTATTATATTTAGAAATGGTATGGCAAAATTAGCTGCAAATATTTACAGGTTTTAAAGTATACTATACCGTTATAAACATGTTTATAAGATAAAAAGATAAAAATAAAAAAGTAAATCAATGAAAAAAAATCTGTAAAGGCACTCGCCGCCCAATCGCTTTACACACAAATCGCCGCTCGCCGGTATCTTAGGATCAATGACCTTGATCTTCGCTCTATCGAGCTGACCAGCTGATGCATCGCTCGCGGTGCGTGGCGCGTGCGTTGTTATACATATACATATTAGTGAGCTACGTGTATTGTGTACCTAGTGAATGTAGTTATAATGATTTTTCAAGAAATTTATTATCCTCATATTCTGAAAACTACCGAACTTTTCATATAATTTTTTCGCTTATCCTGTTTGTTATAACGTATACATTCAGCCGTGTAAATATTTGCAGCCAACTTTGCCACATCGTATATATGTTCCGTTTTGCCCCCCGTATCGAACCCGCGACCCGCGACCCGGCAGGCGTGCAGGTGGGCGACGAGGCGGACCTGTCGACGCCCGACGAGAAGCTGCTGGGGCGGCTCGTGGCGGCGAAGTACCACACGGACTTCTACATGCTGGACAAGTACCCGCTCGCGGTGCGGCCCTTCTACACCATGCCCGACCCGCATAACCCGGTCAGTGAGCGGTCGATATATATTATTAACCTTAACTAACCTCCAACTACGATTAATTAAAAATCGATTTTTCTCTTTGCAATAATAGTCGCTTATTGTTAAAAAAAAACATTATTTTCAAAATAATTATCGATTAAAATAAAAATCGATTCTTTTTTCACATCCCTAGTCGTATTCTCATACTAGGGATGTGACATAGAGAAAAAATTAATTAATCAAAATCGATTAATAATCGATTACTAACCGATTATTTTTCACAAAGCGTAACAGACAGACAGACTTTTTTCGCGTTTATAATATTAGTAGGGATTGTTATTATTATTATTACTGCAGCGTCTGTCGAACTCGTACGACATGTTCATGCGCGGCGAGGAGATCCTCAGCGGGGCGCAGCGCATCCACGAGCCGGAGTTCCTCGAGCAGCGCGCGCGGCTGCACGGCGTCGGTGAGTGAGGGACCGAGGGACCGAGGAACCTACGTACATCATCGTCGTTTTGTCACGGGCGTGAGGGACGTTCATTAAACACCGTAGTACGGCTGGGACCTATTTATTACTAGCTATCCCGCACGGTTTCACCCGCTTTAATTTCTGAGATTCCGCGGGAATTTTACAATATAGTTTTATTTACTAGGTTATGTATGTATATATTATGTGCCGTTTGCTCTACCCACAGACGTCAGCAAGATAGCGGCCTACATTGAATCCTTCCGGCTGGGCTGTCCGCCGCACGCGGGTGAGTTACGTACATACAGAGTACAGACATACGTACATGGGTAGTATGTAGTATGGGTATTATAGAACTTGTACTGTGGGTAGTTTAGAGCGTGTACTATGGGTAGTATAGAGCTTGTACTATGGGTTGTATAGAGCTTGTACTGTGGGTAGTATAGAGCGTGTACTATGGGTAGTATAGAGCGTGTACTATGGGTAGTATAGAGCTTGTACTGTGGGTAGTATAGAGCGTGTACTATGGGTAGTATAGAGCTTGTACTATGGGTTGTATAGAGCTTGTACTGTGGGTAGTATAGAGCGTGTACTATGGGTAGTATAGAGCTTGTACTGTGGGTATATAGAGCGTGTACTATGGGTAGTATAGAGCTTGTACTGTGGGTATATAGAGCGTGTACTATGGGTAGTATGGAGCTTGTACTGTGGGTAGTATAGAGCTTGTACTATGGGTTGTATAGAGCTTGTACTGTGGGTAGTATAGAGCGTGTACTATGGGTTGTATAGAGCTTGTACTATAGGTAGTATAAAGCGTGTGCTATGGTTAGTGCAGAGCTTGTACTATGGGTAGTATATACTCTGCTCAGTTTGGCATAAACTGAACAGAGCTTGTACTATGTAGGGACCAGAGATGGCGCTGTGTGGTAATGTCCAAGCATTATTAATATTACTATAGCTAATTTTCAAACCACCAGGGGGCGGCATCGGCCTGGAGCGCGTGGTGATGCTGTACCTGGGGCTCGACAACATCCGCAAGACGTCCATGTTCCCGCGCGACCCCAAGCGCATCACGCCCTGAGCCTCCAGAGGTCGGGGGCGACGTGGGTTATAGGATATCGACGGGACTGTCGGCCATGACTATCTATCGTACCTCTCGACAGTTGTATCGTACCTCTCGACAGTTGTATCGTACCTCTCGACAGTTATATCGTACCTCTCGACAGTTATATCGTACCTCTCTACAGTTATATCGTACCTCTCGACAGTTATATCTTACCTCTCGACAGTTATATCTTACCTCTCGACATTTATATCGTACCGCGCCAGTTCGATCGTATTTTATGATTGTTGTTATTTATATCTTATCTGTCGAGTTATATCATAGCTATCGAAAGATGTATCTGTTGAAGGTTATATTGTAACTGCCGACGATTCTATCGTAACTGTAGACAGGTTATATCGTATTTGTCGATAGATGTACCTAACTATCGACAGTTTTGTCGATAATTCTGTCGTAACTGTCGACAGTTTGATCGTACCCATCGATATTCGTAATTCGAAAGTCTACTTTAAGTGTAGTTTATTTTTACTGTTAGTTGTATGTTTATATTGAATGAATGCAAATAAAAATTATGTTTATAAAGAAATTTTCGTTTTTTTTTTTACTCTACGCCTTACCATTTCTGTTTTACTTAACTGGGATACTGTTCTGTATATAACCCGTTGAAATCCATCTCCTGCACACTAATTTAACTGTTTTTAACTTTTAATACATGAACATAGATAAGCAATAGTGTGTTAACCCACACTGGAGAAATTTTGAGTAAATCGTGTTTTAAAATTATAGCGCCATTTTCTGTAAAAATTTTTTATGTTCAATATTTAGTTACATACTTAAACAATGTAATAAGGTAAACACATAGTTAAAAAACGTTCCCTAACTCTCAATGAATCGTTCTGAATAGGTAACTTAATTTTGTGGGTTAGCTTATCTGCGTCCATATATGTATAAATGAATTGTTGTTCGTTTGTCTCGCTAAAACTCGGAAATGGCTGGACTGATTTGGGTAATTATGATGTTGAAATATCTGTGGAAATTCAGGGAAGGTTTAAGAAGTAATTACGGCTACATTGGTTCCTGCGGGAACTCCGAAACTCACGCGGGTGAAACCGCCGGGCACAGCTAGTACTTATTTTACATGAAAACTCGTCAGTCAGTATTTTTTTGCACAACCAGATAGTGGAATCAAAGAAAAAGCATATATTTTATGAATATTCCATATTGTATTTTTATTTGTTACAATGGTATATAATAACTATATACACAGTATATATATATATATAGTGGCCGCAACGGTCAAGACCGAGCCGTCTTCCGCCATCTTAGTCACACTTTATCACATGCTTACGTACACTCGGCTTCAAAAGTGACTTAACACTTCAGTTGCCCCCATCGGTGAAAAATGTGACATTTTATATGGATATTGCTATAAAATGTCCCACTCGGCGCCGACAATAAAATTGGGAATGACACCCTTTTACAGTTCAAACTTATTCAACTGTTAAGAAATATCTACCGACAGTACATGTGGTACAATCCCACAACCGTCGCACCAAAAAATACTAAAATTACTGGCGGAGACGACAAAATGCAAAAAAAAAATCTCCGGTTTGTTTTTTGAAGAGTTTCTCTAACAAATTTCAAGAACACGCCAAAAACATACCGATATTAAATAAGCATAAACGTTCCCAGGATTCGAACCCTGGACCGTTCGATTCGATTGAGCATCCATATTGTAACAGACGTGATTCGCAAACAACTAAATACTTGAACACTTAAAACCGAATAACTTAATCGATAAGTTCACTTAAAAATAAGCTTTAAAACTAAAGTTGGTACGATCGTTTGCAAAAACAACGTTCGAAGCACAGAAAAATAATGAAAAATAGCATGACTAATACTGTTGTTATTTGTCTATGTTAGCGAAGCAATATTCCTAGCTTTGCAGATATAGTTGTGTAAAGACTTTTGCAAACGACTGTACATTTCCATCTCAACTTGACAATTCACATCAGAATCTGTTTTCACCAGCTTTCATTAGACACCCGCCATTTTTTGTTGTTTTTCGTGTTGTAAAGCGACAGTTGAAATATATTGGGGTGATAAGTAACAAATAAGCAATAAATGAACTAGAATTGTTTAAATAAACTAAAATTTTAACAACAAAATGCAGTTAAATCATAGATTACGGAAATTACCATTATTAGGAGCTATTTATTATCTGAAAAACTTAAATTAGTAAATTAAACTAAAAACTTATGCTTATAAACTACATATAATTTAGTGCCTCCTCCCATTAGCAATGTAAAAAGAAATTACGTTTATCCCAAATTCATAGTTCAATACACAAAACGTGGCATCGGAACAAAGTTGTTGAAAACTAGCCGTCCCGCGCGGTTTCACTCGCGATTATTTCGGAGTTCCCGCGGGAATTCCGGATTACAATATATTTTATGTTACTCAGGGATAATGTAGCTTTATAATGGTGAAATAATTTTTGAAATCAATCCAGTAGTTTTTGAGTTAAATCGTAACAAACAAACAAAAAAAGTCAAAATATGTTCCCTCTTTATGATATAAGGTATTGAAATACAAATTCTTACTTAACCCTACGACATAAGGCTTGTTTTTAATAAACACCTGTAGTAAAGGAAATACAGATTTTTCACACATTCTAATTTGATGATTATTTTATTGAGAATGTTTTAGAGTCTATATTATTTATCTTTGATAATATTAGTATATCAATGTTTAAATAGGTATTTTATTTCTGAAAATATTTGGATAAATCATCAACGAAATTGAGTTGAATTGAATTTCGTTTTGAAGTTGAATTTAAATTTGATTATTGGATTGGATTTTTTAATACGAAGCGAGGCGGGCGTTAACTAACCTTACAAAAAAAATAATATAAAAACAGAAATTTCAATATTCACTCAGTTATAAGTACGTAGGAACAATTAGTCTTACAATTAGGCAAGACATGGTAGGTATACATATAATATATTATGTATCAGAGTTCAAAGCAAAAAGGACCCTATTTATGAAACAGCACAGCTTTAAATAATTAGAAACTATGTTTCAATTGAAAATAAAAGTAATTAAAAACTCATTGTATCGTCGTTAGAATCTGTGTTTCAATCAGATATCAAGAAATGATAGAAATTGCGAATTACACAAAATAAATTATGAATCGATGAAGCAACACATACTTTGCCAGTTAAAAATAATTAAGAAATTCATGATTTATATACAAAATTTGGAAGGAAGCTTGGTTTTAATGTTTTAAGTGGAATAGTTAAATAAATTGGCAGTGACCCATGAACGTCTACGTCGTCTATCGTGACGAAATTATAAGGGTTCCGTTCATTCACAATTTGACTGCGGAACTCTAAAACGGTGTAGTACAACATTTTTTTTAAAACACGAACTCACTCTTAGAATTTTTTCCTAGTCTAAAGCACTAACCAAGTTAAGTAATATGTTATTAATGCATACAAAATATATCATCATCATATATTATATCATGCTTTTTATAAATCATCAAAACTGAACCAGCAACGTACGTTCAGTAAAGAAAATGCACAAAATTCTCTAACATTACTCTCAGCAAGCAATTTATACAATATAATCTATTTAAAAATTAAGTAGCTTGAATTTTATATGAAAACAAAAAAATATGTTTAAGTACCTAACAAGAAACAGTTGTTTTTTCTTTTTAAGTATCCATTACAATCACTTTTTATACTTATTTTGCGGTGAATATGATAAATGCAGTGATAATCATTAATCCTACTATAATATTATAAACGCGAAAGTTTGTAAGAATGTATGGATGGATGTTTGTTACTCTTTCACGCAAAAACTACTGAATGGATTTAAATGAAATTTTACAATAATATAGCTTGTACATCAGATTAACACATAGGGTACTTTTTATCCCAGAATTCCCGCGGGAACTCTGAAATTAACGCGGGTGAAACCGCGGGGCACAACTAGTTATTAATAATCACCAAAGATGGCCGGTAATAATAATAAAAGTTATAATCCTACTAATATTATAAATGTGAAAGTGTGGATGTTTGTTACTCAATCACGCAAAAACGGCTGAACGGATTTGGATGAAATTTGGCGTGCACGTTGTCAGGGGTACAGAGGACATAATATAGGGTACTTTTTATTCTGGAATTCTCGCGGGAACTCCGAAATTACCGCGGGTGAACTGCAGGGGAGCAGCTAGTTATTAATAATCCCCGCATTTACCACATTTGACCGTAGAATTAGTAATAATTTTAGTTCATATTACACAATTGGCACTTACTGTATTTATAATGTGAACCGATTTGTGGTTTCCAGCACAAAATCCAAGAGAAATATATAATAATTAGTACCAAAAAAAAAATATTTACCTATATATTATAACACTTTTATCACATAATTTCTCAAATAGTACTGCGCCACTAGTTTCATTCAAAACACTCAGAAGGATACGTTAATTCGTAGAAAATTCAATGATTTAATTATAGAAAAACAGGTACGTACGTATTGTACGTACGTACGGCGATAAAAGTTGTTAATGTTATACACGTATAAAAATTGGTTTTAGGATTTTTCGTTTATAATAATTGGAAGAGGTTCTGTTTTATTTTGATTTTTTGTTTTATCCGAACAATTTCATTTTAGGGTCGCGTTTTATCCGAACAGATTTTTGAGGTCACGTTTTATACGAACAGATTGTTGAAGTTGTGTTTTATCCGAACAGATTCTTGAGGTCGTGCTCGTAGATGGCGATGAGCAGCATGACGCCGACGCCGCTGAGCAGGCCGGCCAGCTGCAGCGCGCACTGGCACAGCGTGCCCTCCTTGCTGTGCGACGTGCTCAGCTCTGGCATCTGTTGGCGAGGGACGTACATACAATACATAAGTTCAAAGTTTTTATTGGTAAACATGTTTACCGGTCATTGAAAATAAAATAATAAAAACTACGATAGTACATTGTACACACAGAGTTCTCACCTGTAATCTCTCGCAACATCTTTGTAGGAAATATCGTATTTTACTTTTATTAAGAAATCAAAATTAACAGATTACAATTAATAATAGCTAATAAATTTTTTAATATTGTCAAATAATAATAAATCCGTTTAATAAATTGGTCATTAAATCATACACATACATACATACATACATACATACATACATACAAACATACAAATTTAATTGTAGTCGTAACGAATAAACTTCATTTCATTTCATATTAGGGATGTCACGTAGTTAGTAGAGGCTGAAGAGAGTTGGCTTTATTCGAAATACAAGTAGGTATTGCTAAAACTCCCAATCCATTAACGTGAGGACACTTTGGGCGTTTTTTTTGTCAGCAGACCAAATTGCTGTAGCGTCAGTAAACTACATTATTGCAGAGTCCGTAAGCTACATTGCTGTAGCATTAGCAAATCAATTTATTATAACGTCAGCAGACCAATTTAATATAGCGTCAGCAGACTAAATAACTATAGCCCCAGCAGACCAAGTTGCTAAAGCGTCAGCAGACCAATTTACTACAACGTCAGCAAACAAATTACTGTCAGCAGATTGCTGTAACATCAGCAGATTGTTGTAGCGTCAGCAGACCAATATGTAAACAGCGTCAGCAGAACAATTTACTACCACGTCAGCGGACCAAATTGCTTTATTTATTTATTGCTCGCAGCACCTAGCTAATGCTGAGTTGGTGACCCTTTCGGCAGAGCATGCAAGAGATATATGGACATAGATAAGCAACAGTGTGTTAACCCACACTGGAGAAATTTTGAGTAAATCTTGTTTTAAAAGTAGGAGCGCCATTTGTGTCAACATTTTTTATGTTCAATATTTAGTTACATATTTAAGCAATGTAATAAGGTAAACACATAATTAAAAAACGTTCCCTAACTTTCAATAAATTGTTCTGAATCAATAACTTTGTTTTGTGGGTTAACATGTTATTGCTTATCTGCGTCCATATATTGTGTACAAATTTAGATTAGGCATTGCTTATGTTTGTTTCTTTTTCTTGTGTGTTGTGCTGAAATAAATGTATTTTCTTCTTCTTCTTGTTTAACGTCACCAGAGTGGTGTAGCGCCACTGGGCGCTGGGCGCTGGGCGCTGGGCGCTGGGCACTGGGCACTGGGCACTGACCATGTCGACGAGCGCGATGTAGAGGAAGGTGCCGGCGGCGACGGCGAACAGCCAGCGCGTGGCGTGCGGCGCGTTGCCGACCGCCACGCCGCACACCATGCCCGCCAGGCACAGCGCCGACGACAGCACGTTGTAGCACACCGCGCGCCGCACCGACATGCCCGCCTTCAGCAGCACCGCGAAGTCGCCTGATCGCATAGACAAAGGGCACGGGGGGATAAAGGGGAGTCTATAAAAAACAATAATTAACAGATATTGTGAAGGAGATAGAAGAGTGTTGCCGGTCCTTAAGTACAATCTCCTATCCAAATAAGTTAAATCTAAAAATTTTACCTCGTATATATTTTTTTACTATTACGTCATTAACCGACGTCGACTCTGAGTGCGGCGGTAAGACCGGCCGCACTCAGAGTCGACTTTAATGATTACTTTATTAAGTATAGATTTTTCAAACAAAACTGCCGCAATCAGAGACGTTCAGTAAATTAATGTTAATTGGCATTTAATGAGATGTAACTTAATTAGTTAAATGCCAATCAACAATAATTTATTAAACTTGTCTGATTGCGGCAATTTTGTTTTAAAAATCTATACTTAACTAAGTAATCATTAAAGTCGACTCTGAGTGCGGCGGTAAGAGTATTTAAAACTGGCACACGTCAAATTTACGTTTGTACTACTGTTCTGTTTGTACTTGTTTACTTGTATAGATTGCTTACTACTCCATCTCTACGGTAATATTTAGTAATATTTGGTTGACGGTGCTGGTGGCACATTTATTACTAGTTGCATTTTATTACTTTTTAGTTATGTAACAATGTGTCTACCGTTTGTTAACCTCAATAAATTTAAAAAAAAAATGTACATTTTATTTTTCCAGGAATTCCGGGAAAATCCGTTGCGTTTACTTTAAAGATCTAAGCATACATAAGGACAGACATACAGCACGAAGCGAGCTTGTTTTATACTATGTAGTGATGATACAACGACTCACCCAGCTCGTGCGGCAGCTCGTGGCACAGCACGGCTATGGCCGTGGAGAAGCCACCGGCGAGGCCCGACGCGAACGCCGCCCCTACAAATTTAATGTTATAACATGTCAGTGTTTAATCGACTTGAAAAAGAAGAAAGCACTTAAATAAATACATCTGTATTTTTTCAAGGCGTGTCAGTTGTCACGCGATATCTTCGTCCGTCGGTTTAATTATGTTGAGACCGAGGGTACTATAGCGACTCATGTGTGTGACTCATTAGGGTAGAGACTCATGTGAGTCCCTGCCGTCTAGTGGGTAGCGATCCACATGTACAGAACTAGGTTAGCAACTCATGTGTGGGGTGACTAGAGTGGCAAGTTATTGTGTGGAAGGCAATGATATTATAAGTATTAAATTTGTGGAAGGCTTCATTAGCAACTCATGTGTGTGGGGTTAGTCCCTGCCTTACCCTAGTAAGTAGCAACTGATGTGTGAAAAACTAGGGCCTACTCAAGGCCTATCGATTCATTTGTGGGAGACTAGTGTAGCGACTCATATTGTGTGAAGGTAGTCCCTGTTGTACTTTAGTGGGTCGTGATTCATATGCGGGTGACTAAGGTAGAGAGACACAAACTCATGTGTGTGGGGTAGGTAGCGACTCACGTGTGGAGGACTAGGGTAGCAACTCATACGTATGTGGCGAACTCACGTGTGCGGGAGACTAGGATAGCGACTCATGTGTGGGGCAGTCGCTGCCCTACCCTAGTGGGTAGTGAGTTAGTGACTCACCGATGGCCATCCCGTCCGTGAAGTTGTGCAGGCCGTCGCCCATGATGACCATCCAGGCGACCGACGACAGCGAGGAGGGCGGCGCGTGCACGTGCCCGTGCGCGTGCGAGTGCCCGTGGTGCGCGCGCGAGTGCTCCCTGCGAGCGCGAGCCGGATAGTAAATAATTATAACTTCCACTTAATAACACAAAGATCTCCTTGATCACACACCAAGCTATAAAGCTTGTGTCGTGAAAACCAAGCAACATGTTATTTATTATACTAGGCTGTGCCCCGCGGTTTCGCCCGCGTTTATTTCAGAGGTCCCGCGGGAATTCTCGGATAAAAGTAATCTATTTCTCTTTCCGTACTCCTGACACAATATACCTGAAATGTCTTCCAAGAAAAAACGTTATTCCATGCAAACTTTGCAACCCCTTTCAGGGGTTGAATTAACAATCTACGTCACTTAAAGAATGTTTGAGCAAAATTTCATGGTTCTAGACCCAGCGGCTGTGCGTTGAACGATCAGTCAGTCAGTTTCTGCTTTTATATACAGAATATATACATAGATTTAAACGAGAGACATTCATATTGTAATATATGGACAAATGTAAAAGAACACCTTAAAAAAGAAAGAGGTATCAGTTTACGTAGGTGAATAAACTTTACGTTTGATTTGTGGCAGCGCGTCAGCGAAAAGGGATTACTATGGTTTCCTCGTGATGTTTTCCTTTACCGTCAGCTCGCGCACATTGGGATTTAATCTACGCCCTGCGGCGTCTGATCATAACGTGACAACTACTCACACGTGACAAACGATACTGATCGGAGAACTCACCTCAGTATAACGGTGTAGCTATCGCCATCCTTCAAGTCCTTAGCGCCCTCCTCTTTGTGCTTGATGTTGTTCATCTCTACCACGGCCGGGGTGGACTCTCCCTTCAGCAGCCAGTCCTTCGCCGTCGGCTCGCCCTCCTTGCCCTCCCGGGTGAGGGCGTTCGAGGACACCACACTGACCGAGTTGTTGTGGTTCTTGGGCGCTTTCGGACTCGGAGGCACCTGGCCATCGCGCATGTGGTGGTCGTCGTGCGTGTCTGTGTCTATTTCGTCGTAGCAGTAGGGGTACTCCGAGTATTTGTGTTTGCACGTCTTGGTCGTGGGGTCGCTCTTGTCTTCCCGCTTGAAGATTTTGAGCAGAGTGCTCGAGGTGGAGTTGGTTATGGGCGCTTTGGAGCCGCCCGAACCGCCGCCGACGGTCTCGTCTTTCAGCACGCGTACCCTCGAAGGCAGTTTGTCGTCTTCGAGCTTCTGCCGGCGTTTCCGCCATTCGGCGACGACCGTCAGACCTTTCTCCATGAAATAGAAGAACACGACCCCGAGCATCGCGGCCAGACCCTTCCACATGCCGTCGTTGTGCGACACGCTGGGATCCAGCTGAGCCAGTTGGCCGTGGACATGACTGTGTTCTAACGGACTCATCGCGTGAGGCATCAAATGCAGCAACGCATCTCCACAGAGAGTGCCCACGGCCAAAGCTACAAGGAACTGCAGCAGATGGTTGTAGTACGTCTTGTGCATGATCGGGATGACGGCCACCCCTAGAAGACCGCACGCACTGATCGCTACTATGCTCAGAGTGGAATACAGCCAGACCTGCACCATGTTTTTGCTGGCGGTTTCTTTGCTTTTATCACGTGTTCCAGACATTAGGCTCTGGTCCCCTTTCGAGTGAAGTAGCCTCTCGTCTATGCACCCGTTTTTGCCCAGGGCGTTGTTGCTGACCAGTTTCTGGTATAACAGAGTCGGACACAGACGGTCCAACGTCTCTTTTGTGACGATCTCATCGTTTCTGTGCTCCTCGTGCGGATGGTCCGTGTGGTCGTGCGAGTGACTCTGGTCTTTTAGCCGCGAGTTCACTCGTGTGACCAGCTCGGTGCTGTTGAGACACTGGAATTGAAAATGGGATTTTTTTAAAACAAAACTCGGAACTGAAGGAGCTCTTAAAATTGACGTGTGCAAAAGTTGTTATTATTACAATATGTTTGTTGTCTGTGTGTAAGAAAGGACGAAGGATATTTCTGTTTGAAGCCTGGACCCACTTTATCAACACTGTCCAACAGTGATTACACACAAATGATAATTATGAAATTGAAACCTCTAAGAGTTATTGTACTTTATTTCATTTTATAGCAGCTAAGGGGCTTCAAGCTTGATTTGAACTTAGGTGCCACAGAACGAAATGAAGTACATCCCAAGAACTTTCATATGTCACGAGTTACATCACAATTGGACAATGTTACTTAGTTAAATGTGGACCAAAAACTACGCGAGGTGCTTTCTTTCCAACCCCTTTCACCGTTACACTGCAAAAGACAAGAGTTTAGGACTCACCTTGACGAACCCTTCGTCTTCATGATCCACCGCGATCATGTACGGCTTGTTTCTGTTGTCCTGGACCTCTCCCGTGACCAACAGATGTAGGTCCAAAGCGTCCACCATCCGGTTGAACTCTGTCATATTCATTTCCTTGTTGCCCGGGTCTCCGTACGCCTCGAATATTTTGTCCACGTAGTCTTCTGGATCGGTCTTCGAAACCGCGTGTCTTTTGACCCTATCCCCGTGCCTTATCTTCTGCAATCGGTCCTGATACCTCAACCTCGACTCCAGCTGTCGCCTCTCGTTCAACTCCACTTGCATATGCTGGTACTCCGGTTTCGGTTCGTGTGCTACTGCGACTCTGTTCTCCATGTGTGCGCCGCAGACGTGCGCCGCGCACATCAAGCAAAACATGCACACCGTCACCAGGTGGCGAGCCATTTTGATCCTTACAGCTAATACGATTAAGTCTTATAATTTAATTGTCTCCGACAGCGTTCCCGGGGTGGTTCGTCACGATATTGTGTGAATCATGTCTCTCGGTTTATCTATGGACAAAGAAAAAGTCAAATTGTAAATTTATATTTTGGTTCTCGAAGATTTTAGTGACTATCCTATATTATAAATGCGAAAGTGAGTTTGTTTGTTTGTTACGCTTTCACAGCTAAACGGCTCAACCGATCAACCGCGAAATTTTTCATACACGTTGTCAAGGGTACAGAGAAGGACATAGGCTACTTTTTGTCCAGGGATTCCCACGGGAACTCCGAAATTAACGCGGAAGAAACTACATTAAATTTTGCAACTACCTACACGTTTTCAAGGGTAGGTACGGAAAAAATATAGGGTAGTAAGTAGGTACTTTTATCTCGGAATACCCGTGGGATCTCCGAAAATAACGCGGATGAAACCGCGGGGAACAGCTAGTTGTAAGAAGGAAAGATTTGGATTTTTGTTTGTTTGTTACGATTTAATTCAAAAACTACTAGACCGATTTCAAAAAATTCTTTTACCGTTCGAATGCTACGTTATCCGTTATGTAACCCGGAATTCCCGCGGGAACTCCGAAATTACCGCGGGTGAAACCGCGGGGAACAGCTGTAGTACACGATAATTTGTATGTTTTTTTTTTTTATAAAACAACGTGTCTGAAAAAAACACGGTTGACACAATCGTACAATAAACGTCGCCTGTGGTCATACATCTGGTGAGTTGTGAGATGCCATAAAATCGGCGAGACTGATACTGAACACTCAACTGTAGTACAAAGAGTGTCGTGTGTGGACATAGATGAACAGATTGACAGCCTATTGTCTTGTTTAGCTACTAGTCTAATCTATCTAATATATATAAATCACGTGTCACGTTGTTTGTCCGCGATGGACTCCGAAACTACTGAACGGATTTTGATAAAATTTTGTAACCATTTATAATATGGTCCAACTTAAAAGATAGGATAGCTTTTTATCCCGGAATTCACGCGGGAACTCCGGAATTAATGCGGGGTACAGCTAATCACCGTAAATTACTGTGAGGGCCGTCAAGGGTACAAAGAGAGTACTTTTTTCCCGGAATTCCCGTAAGAACTCCGAAATTACCGCGGATGAAATCGCGCGGGACAGCTAGTCACTTATAATAGTCGCTAATACATATATAATTATGCCGAAACAGATCTTGGAACATAACATCGGAATAGTGCTGTGCCTACTGGTTGCTTTGACGACCCGATTGGCGCAATGGTCACCATGTCTGCCCTGCCCGCTAATCAAGAGGTTCCGGGTTCGATTCCCGGTGGGGGTGGACTTTGTGTGATGAACACAGGGTTCCATTTTCCAGTCTGGGCGTGTATATATATATCTATAGTATAATATATATGTAATAATATGTGTAGTATATACCACGTGTTGCTTGGTTTTCACGACACAAGCTTATAGCTTAGTGTGGGATCGAGTAGATCTGTATGTTGTGACTTGTGAAGTGGATTATTATTATTCTTTGGTGGATTTGTTATTAATCCTACTAATATTATAAATGTGAAAGTGTGAATGTTTGGATGTTTGTTACTCAATCACGCAAAAACGGCAGAATGGATTTGGATGAAATTTGGCATGCACGTTGTCAGGGGTACAATTCCCGCGGGAACTCCGAAATTAATGCGGGTGAAACCGCGGGGCACAGCTAGACCAGCCAGTATGTAATAACAAGCTGTTCCTCACCGTTTTACCCTAGGGATTGGTAAAAACCGCATGAATATCCGTTCATGAACCGAATAAACGGAAACTCGGAGTTAACCGCGAACGGAAAGACAGACAGACGCGCACTCGGCGAAAGACTTTGTTTTATAATATACTAGCTGTCCCACGCGGTTTCATCCGCGATAATTTCGGAGTTCCCGCGGGAATTCCGGATTACAATATAGCCTATGTTACTCAGGGATAATGTAGCTTTCAAATGGTGAAAGAAATTTTGAAATCGGTCTACTAGTTTTTGAGTTAAATCGTAACAAACAAACAAAAAATCAAATTTTTCCCCTTTATAATATTAGTAGGTATAGATTGTATTGATATCTAGGGAATATTTTAACTGAACATCAACAAAATTTATATGCACGATTTTGCCAATTGCGGGACGTGGGGAGGCGCGAAGAATTGCTCCTTTAAAATTATTAAAATAGTTTCACTATTGTTGCCTGTGGGAAAATAGAGAACTTTACCTTTTTTGAAGTCGGTTTTAAAAAAAAAAACAACGAGTAACGACACGCGCCGCCTATCCGTTCGTTACCTAATTTTCGGAACAAGTCGAGTAGGTATTTAAATTCTATCTGCGTGTCAAAGCCAAGGATCCCACCTTGATAGAAATAGCGAAGGAAGAGTCGTTACCTACTTACTACATACAGTCGTTAGCGGGCGTTGTGAATACCTACATGCATGTACAATAAGATATTACGAAACCGCGCGCCAAACGACCGCGCGCCACGGCGGCGTTGGAAAAAAAAAAAAAAAAACAAAAAAAAAAGATGGCAGAGGACGAAGACCGGGCGCTCAATTTCGCGTCGCCCGCGCAAGTTCAAGGCGACGCGCGATGTGGCATTGCACTGAACGATTTAATAAAATAGTACAAAAAATGTCTGTTTGTAGTTACAAAACGTTTGGTTTGGAGGCAAATTTTGTTTTTGTTTTGAGAGGATAACTCAAATCTGCTCAAATCTCGAAGAACATAGGTAGTAGTTACTTACCAGTTTTAAGAAGTACCTATGTAGGACTTATTGAACGCACAGTGTTCAGTAATCGCTACTTAATGTAAAACATAAAGTCCTCCACCACGTCTGTCTGTCTGTTCGCGATAAACTCAAAACTACTTTACGGATTTTCATGCGGTTTTCACCAACAGATAGAGTGATTCATGAGGATAGTAATTTAATTTAATGTTTTTCGCTAAGTTTATTAGACAAAACTTATTTTTTAACTTGAAAAATTGTAAATGGATCTTGTTATCTGAAAATAAACAATATTATTATTATTATTAAGTATGTAATTTGTTTAAGTTTTGTGTAATTTGGTTCAAATCCTCACTTGTTATAAATGCGAAAGTGAGTTTGTTTATTTGCTTGTTTGTTACGCTTTCACGTCTTAACGACTCAACTGATCATCATGAAATTTGGCATAACTACACGTCACGAGGTACAGAAAAGGAAAAGGGTACTTTTTATCCCGGAATTTCCGCGGGAACTCCGGTTGACGTGTGTGAACAGGTAGGTATAACATAATAAGATACAACTTAAAACTTTCAAGGCGAAATATAAAATAGGTTATCAAAAATTGGTATCCAAAGGGCGGAAATGTTGCCGAGTGACACCGCCGGGTACCACTCGATGGCAGTCACTGAGTCAAGGCCGTAATCGATTTTGAAGTTATATTTAGGTTCCCGAAGACTTAACATCAGTTTTACATAACACTTTCTTAGTTCCATGCTTGCAACATACCTAAATTTTACCCTTTGCATCTTACCTAATCAAATCTGGCTTTAAAAATACGTGTTTCTTTATTTAGTCCTTTCACCACCATCCCAGTAATATCACGATGTTAGAAAGACGTGCTCCTGGCTCCTGACACGTAATATTCCGTTAGGCGTTGCGAACAAACCAAAATACGCTAAATGCTAACCTGCAAGTGTAATGGGCATGTTGACTAATTTTTATTTTTCAGTCCGTCTTGTAGATTATTAAAAAATATTGGACACGTATTTTTTCTTTTTTTACGTAATCAAAAAATAACGGCGATATATTGAGTTGAAATTTCGCGTGACGTCACTATTCTGACAGTTTGTATGGCAGTTTTAGCGGTCAGTGACGTCACGACCCCCTCACCCTAAACTTTAATGCGCTTTATCTCTGTATATTTTAATTTATTTAAAAAAGCAAAAAATACGCGTCTATTGTTTTTTTATTTTCTAACTGACGGACTAATTAGAATTTTGATTTTCAAAAGTAGTCCACATCCCCATTGTCGTATATACAGACTTGGTGGTTAAGGATTATAGTGTTCTCTTCGTTTATGGATGATTGTTGACATTAATGTTGTCTTTTGATTATGGCTTTGTACGAAAACCTAGATACGGAATAAATGTGATTCGATGTGAAATCGTGTATTTAATAGTAATCATAAACAGTAATTTTTTTGGCAAATATTATTGTGCCAGAAATGTGCCGATCGCAGAAATCGTACACCTTTAGCTAGTAGTAGGAAAAGATAAAGCAAGCTAGGGTACAGCAGGCCGCTATGAGCGCGAAGGCGACAGTGACGTCACAGCCCTCTTAGCCAAGTTGACACCACTGAGCAAAATATAATCACTACGTTTTAAGAGTCGGCACTTTCATACTAATCGCTGAACCGATCTATGAAAGCATTTTGTGCCAACCTTACCAGTGCAATGTATGACGCGGTCATAGGAATTTGGTTAGGTATTCCAAAGTTGGTAAGGAAGTTCGCGCATAGATCCATAGTAACTTTGCTTCAAGGGAGTGTCGCTGGGCTGGTTGACACTTGACAGTCTAATCGTTTTCACCATACAAAACTAACGACCGCACTCAGAGTTGTTGCAATTATTACTTTTTTTTAATGTCATAGGGAGCAAACGGGCAAAAAATCTTACATCGTAATTTTTAGGTCACTTTTATAATAATAATATCAGTTTTGATATTGTATAACAAAAAAATTAAAACCGACTTCCAAAAACACAAAACTGAAAAACTAAAAATAAAATGCTAAAATTAACAAAATACCGATTTAATCCAAAAGACAAAAACACACGTAATATTATTATTGGTTTGTGCTACCACTGATCGGTTTGAATTCGGTGACAAGCCCGCTGGTGTCTGCCCACTTGGGTTGTCCTGCTCACGAAGAGCTGGTGGCGGGAGTCGACTTAGCCCATCTACCCCCTCCATATTTGGCTTGTCACCGACTTCATACCGATCAGTGGTAGCACAAACCAATAATAATATTACGTGTGTTTTTGTCTTTTGGATTAAATCGGTATTTTGTTAATTTTAGCATTTTATTTTTAGCTTTTCAGTTTTGTGTTTTTGGAAGTCGGTTTTAATTTTTTTGTTAAAAATTTTTGTTTATTTTCCGCTTTTAAGTGACTTAGTTGGTAATTTCTTTAAGTTACAATAGCCTAATGTCAACTGCTCATCACCTTTTACAAAATATTACTTTTCCCGACGCAGGGACGTTAATTGTTGAGGAGTTCTCCTAGTGCTTCACCATCAGTTCCACTTCACCATATACATTGTGACAGGCATAAATTGTTTAGAAACCATATTAAAGTTAACGATTCAGAACCCGTGAAATACCTATTATTGAGTAGTTGCGATGACCATCTGTGGTCTTCATCATCAGTTCCACTTCTTCAAATTTTGCTTTCCGAATGCAAATAAACGATTTACTATAAAAAATACAAAAATCGCTATAGGTGTACCTATAATTTTTGAAGAGTTCCCTCAATTACTCCAAGATCCCATCATCAGATCTCAATTTGGTGACAATGGAATCGATTTGGAAGTATCCCCTTTCAAACAAAAAAACAATTTTTGAAATCGCTCCAATCGGAACGCATGAAATAGGTATTATAGTGAAGTAGTTCTGATGACCATCCGTGGTCTTCATCATCAGTTCCACTTCTTAAAATTTTGCTTTTCATCAGCAAATGAACGATTTACTATAAAAAATACCCAAATCGCTATAGGTGTGCCTATAATTTTTGAAGAGTTCCCTCGATTTCTCCAAGATCCCATAATCAGATCCCGACTTGGTGGCAATGGGACCTAATTGGGAGTAAACCCTTTCAAACAAAAAAAGAATTTTTCAAATCGGTCAAACCGTCTTCGAGTAATCGGTGAACATACATAAAAAAAAAAAAAAAAAAAAAAAAAACATACATACAATCGAACATAGAACCTCCTCCTTTTTGGAAGTCGGTTAAAAATCCACTGCCACGGAACCATCTGCCATAGAAGCGGGTTACAACTTACAAAAATGTTTTTGCAACGTCTTTATCAATGTGATCCCATTTCGCCGCCATATCAACGACGCTTGGATAGTTTAGCGTCGAGCGATATTATGACAAGTAAATTGAAGCCCAATTCTAGAAACGCTAAGCGAAACCAACTAACTTGAGGATTGAGAATTGAAGAAACTAAATTTAAAATACATCAATCGACGTTCAAAACACAAAAATGCAGTCCTAAAAAGTGAAAAAATAACAAAAAAAACCAGACTTTAACCGAAATACAAAAGTAAAGTGTAAAAATTCACCTCCTAAGATTTAGGAGGCTGAAGAGGAGCGTGTAAAGTTTGTATTAAGTATGGTTAGTCAATAAAGTTTCCTGAACTTGAATCCGCCAACTGGAATTTAAATTTTTTATCTACATTAATGTTGTAACATTCTACTTATGTTTCCAATACTTGACTTATAATTACTACTGTTATAGCGCAGACAACAAAACACTCAATTTAAGCAATTTCACATGATGGTATAATATCCACATCGATATCGTAAAATCTCATTATAACATCAATAAAACGCGACCAACTTGATTGCAGGGCCAATCAGGTTGGTCGTGTTTTATTGATGCGCGCAGCTGCGCTCTCATTGGTTAGATTTTAATGGCGGCAAAATCACTGTGACAATACACGTACGCGTGAATTTAATTTAATGCTTTTACTCTTGTTGTTTGATTAATTGCATTAGTGAAGATAAAGTAGTGTATGCAACTGCATATAACACGGGTATTAAAACACTCGTTACTATTATGTAACTCGCTGCGCTCGTTTCATAAACTCACACTCGTGTTTTAATACCCTTAATTATATGACAGTTGCATAAACTACTATTAATTAGGTAATATTTAACACATAAAGCGAATTGAGCACACCTAGCCTGGAATGGGACTGGCTTCCGAGGGAGGTTCTGCCGGAACACACCGTTAGGTGCTCGGCGGCAGATTTTCACCTTGAAGGTTGGTAGCTAGCCAGCTAACAAGAAAGTGTCCTACTACCATGCTATGGTTAGGTTAGGTTGTAACAATGTTTTTAAATTCAAATGAATCCGAACAGATCCCTAGGATTCAAGTCCTAGGGATCTGTTCGGATTCATTTGAATTTTACAGACGTATGGATCCCATTATCGAAGATGATCTACTGGGCGGATTTATTTGGACTTTTTTCCCACAAAGATCCCCTTCACCGACAGCTGTTCAAGCTCACTTTTGGAATTGGAACCGCCTCGAAAGCACCGACCACTGAGCTAGCATCCAGTTCTAGTGCGGAATCGAGCTCCTTGGTCGGTCTATGGTACCATATTATCTGTGATATCGACATCGGCGATCGTTTATTTGACGACGGTGCATGTAATATGACCGGATGTTTGCATTAGGTGCTAATATTTTCGTATGTACTGATGATGAACATCGGTATCATAATAATATTGAAGCACGTGTTGATCATCTATTAGTACCTACATACATACCTACCTAGATAATATAAATAAAATTGAAGTGTCTGTTTGTAAATTCGAAATTAACAGCTTTTCACTAAATGCGTACATAAAACAATCTTTTTATTTTTTATTTTTTCTGACTATCTGTTTGTTCCGGCTAATCTCTGAAACGACTGTACCGATTTTAAAGAGACTTTCACTGGCAGTGATTTGATGTTATCAGGAGTAATTTAGGCTACTTTTATCTTAGAAAAAAGTAGTGGGGGAATTCCGAAACTCACGCGGGTGAAACCACAGGGCACAGCTAGTTAGGAATATACTAATTTAAAATGTGAGTTTGTTTGTTTGTTACGCTTTCACGCCTTAACGGCTCACCCGTTTATCATAAAATTTTGCATACACGTTGTCAGGGGTAAAGAGAAGGACATTGGGTACTTTTTGTCGCGGAATTTCCGCGGGAACTCCAAAATTAACGGTTGAGCTTTTAAGGCGTGAAAGCTTAACAAATAGACAAACAGACAAGCTTACTTTCGCATTTAATGGTAAGGATTATACAATACTATCTGCGACCCGCGGTTTCACCCACGGTAATTTCGGAGTTCCCACGGAAATTCCGGAATAAAAAGTACCCTATGTCCTTCTACCCCTGACAACGTGCATGCCAAATTTCGTCCAAATCCGTTCAGCCGTTTTTGCGTGATTGAGCAACAAACATCCAAACATCCACACTTTTACATTTATAATATTAGTAGGATTATTATAATTACAACTTCGCGCCAGATTATGCAACAGAATTAAGGCTATTTGACTACTGTTTTTTCTAAATTCTATTTAGTCCGTCAGTTGGATAATAAAAAAATAATGGACACGTATTTTTTGCTTTTTCAAATTAATTGAAAATATACCTGGGTAAAGCGCATTAAACTTTAAAGTTTGGGAGTGGGGGCCCGTAACGTCATACGCAGCTAAAAACTGCGCCTGCTTGTGACGTCACGCGACATTTCGACTCAACGAATAGCTCCGTTATGTTTAGCTTACGTGAAAAAAGAAAAAATACGTGTCTAATATTTTTTATGAATCTACACGACGCGACGGGCTAAAAATGAAAAATTAGTCAAATAGCCTATTGTAAACCCATGCAGGTAAAGTCGAGTCGAACGAGTTTGGTGCATCGAACTCACCATTCGAAGATGTAAATGGACATAGATAAGCAATAGTGTGTTAACCCACACTGGAGAAATTTTGAGTGAATCGTGTTTTAAAAGTATAGCGCCATTTTGTGTCAACATTTTTTTATGTTAAATATTTAGTTACATCTTTAAGCAATGTAATAAGGTAAACGCATAATTAAAAACGTTCCCTAACTCTCAATAAATCGTTCTGAATCAATAACTTAAGTTTGTGGGTTAACATGTTATTGATTATCTGCGTACAAATAAGGTCGAGTTGTAGGTAGGTACCTACTGTTTTTGTGTCAAAATGAAGTGGTTGAGTTTGTACAGAGATCGGTTTCCATGGTTATAGGTATAAATCGACAGAAGTCCATTGCTGGTGTGCCTCAAGTTAGTAGAGTTGCCATCTCTATGGTATCTCATTGGTTAAATACCTACTCTAACGATAAGTAGAAAATTAAGAAACAAAAGAATTAATGAACACATAGAGAGCGGCATGCAGCTCATGTCACATTTTAAAAAAAATATCGCCAAAAATGGATGCTAATTTCGCACTGTTCTTCTGATTTCAAACAAAATCCTTCCGCGGAAACACCGGAATTAACTCGGTTAAAACCGCGGGGAGCAACTAGTTTTAAATAAAACTAAATCTAAGGTCTAATAATATTTCTAGGTAATGTACGTTTTTTAACATACATTGATTCAAGGAAAAACGTGTCCGCACGGCAGCCAAGATACTCCACAAGCGATAAAAATCTACCTACCTATATTTCTTTACAAAATATTATAACAATACAATATGCAGATAAAACTACTTCTATACCTACATTTATGTATTTGTAACGGAAAATGGATAAGATAAACGACAGTTTATCAAATGGAACGTTCGATATACTAGATTTATCTAATCGATTGTAGATCATTGAAAGTGTCGTTACCGCGTTAGTCGTTACGTTAACGGACTAACGAGTAACGACCGCTCCAGTACAGTCTGCCCCCTAAATAGGTAAGTGATGCGCGTTTGATATACCCAAAGTAGGTTAGAACGAGACAACTATAGAGTAGACAACTCCGCACGAGCACGTTTCGAAGCAAAACTAATATTATGCGAATTCAAAATAAGAACACCGTAGAGAACACAGAGTCCATTTTGATTATGTTTTTAATTGATTGGTATACGATTTTAAGCTTTGTTTTGTACTACTTAAGGTTTGAATTTAAATAGCGTAATGGCACGGGAAACATGGATGTAATATATTTTTTTTGTCTCGTCATGCGCTGATTTTTAGGCAGGCAATGAGTCAGTGTTCGTTACATCCGGTAACGGAGTGACGCATATTCGTTATTACGCCTCGTGGAAAATTTTTAACGCCCTAACTACCTAAGTACTCTATTTTTTAAAGAGTCAATATTCTTCATCGTATACGCTTTAATCAGCACATAATACACTAACTAGTCGATCCCCCACGGTTTCGTTGACGTTAATGTAAGAGTTCCCGCGGGAATACCAGGATAAACTATAAACCTATTTTCTTGAACCACTCTATATATTAGTGAAAACCGCATGAAAATCAGTTCAGCAGTTTTTGAGTTTATCGCGAACAGACAGCTAGACGCGGTGGAGGACTTTGTTTATACGTACCTAGTTCGTATTCTAGTTTACCCCTAGAAATTAGACATAGAATAGAATAGAATAGAAAAAAGTTTATTTGATACCATAAAGATAAAATAAGTACAAGCGTGAGTCTTAAACTAGAATAGTTGGTACCAAAATGGCTACCACTCAGCATTATTAGACATAATATACTTTATTTGGCATCAACATCAAAATACCTTAAATAGAAAGAAATACAAGAAAAAATACAAGTAGGTACGTAAAATGCAGAGATCTTCAGTAGGAGTAAATTGTTAAATATTTGTTGCGATGCCAAACTGGACGCCGACTCAGCATATGCTGTCGCATAGAATGCGGCAGCGCTGATTTTCAAAATTAGGTTAGGTTAGGTTTTAACTGTGAACAAAACATACCAAATAATAGTTTACGCACTTCCATCACTCGAACAACATCAAAACGGGTACAGCTTAAATAATAATAATTATTATTAAATGAATTTATCATTGTGGCCACGACTCATACACATTGTCAGGGGCACCGAAAAGGATAAAGGGCATTATTTGTCCGGGAATCTCCGCGGGAACTCCGAAATTAACGCGTGTGAAACCGGATGGAACAACTTTAATCAATGATATTGACCAGAAAAAAGAAACATTTCATTACCTATATTCCTTTCTCTTTGGTTACTGCACTAAAGTACAATAGTAGTACTAGTACATACATTTGAAACATTCGGCCACGTGCGTACGTACATAAATCGATTTGTTCCGTTTGAGTGTTTATTTTTTTAACTAATTGGTAATTTTTTTTTTTAAATTAGTAATAGTTATTTAATTAACTAGCTGATGCCACGGGCTCCACTCGTATGTTTTTTTTTAGCATAATCCCTACCCTACTGTTCCTACTAATATTATAAATGCGAAGGTAACTCTGTATGCGTGTCTGTTACGCTGTCACGCCTAAACGGCTGAACCGATCATCATGAAATTTTGTACACGCGTTGTCAGAGGTACAAAGAAGGACATAGGGTACTTTAAACTTTTTATCCCGGAATTCCTGCGGGATCTCCGAAATTTCAGCGGGTGAAACCGCGGGGAACAGCTAGTATATAATAATTACCAGCATTACACTGTATTTTCCGATCTTTAGATACACACAATACCTAATTATAAGTGTTTATCTGTCAGTAAAAAAATTGGATAAGTTTTCTGAAAGTCGGTTTTAATTTTAAATATACTTTGTTGAAATTCTAACCACTGTTTAAAACTGACCATCGATTGGACGTTTGTCCTTGATCTCGTCTGTACGTGTGTCACGCACAGATACGTTTGGTTGTATGTCTGAACGTGACTCGGTAACAATCAAACAGCCAGATGGTTTTTCAGCCAAAGAATACTAAACTATTACTAAGTAAAGAAGCGACACTGCCCGCCCTCTGCCAAATTCCTGCCTACCCCCCGCCGCCCCGCCGTGACGTAGCGAATAGATTTGAATGAAACGAAACATCATAATTATATTCTGTGAATAGTGATTTAGGTATTCTGTACTAATATATTAAAATTGATTAATATTATTATGATTCTTATGCTATGTATTGTGATTCTTAATTTAAATAATTATACCAATGTTTATTAAAGTGATTTAAATTGCATTTCCATGGCCAATTCATATTTAATAACTGGCAATATTGTGAATTCATAGACTGTAGAGTAAATAAAATGTTATTTGAGATAGCGGGAAAAACGCGCGGGAGAACATGTTTATATAATGGCAGCAACAAAGGATCGAGTCAGTGGTGCTGGTGATTTCCTAGATGGAAGACATCATAACATCGAAAGTTAAGTATTGGTAGACAGTTTTGGCTCTATTTAATAATTGTAATAATAATTGTGATTACTGTATTGTTCTCATAAAATATACTGTTCAAGCTTAACTTTAGCTTCAGAGATTTGATTACTTTGTGCGTAACATGTTTTGAGATTCCTATTGCTTATCTATACTGGCTTTGATTATTATATAATTTGATACAAATTATATCAAAGAGTTTTTATTATAATTGGTAATACAGACACAAAGGAATAGTTTTGTTAAGATCAGGCTTTGTTTTATTTACTAGGTATCCTTACTAATGCTAATAATTTAACATTTCAGAAGTGGGATTATTAAGGATTCAAGCAGCCAAAGCATTCTCGGAGTCCTGTTAAACGAAACGACGGTCATGGATCACTTCCAGATCCTGGGCGCCATGGCGGCCTAGAGATACGCCTTCTCCACGGGCCGTGAGAAATAAAGAATCTTCACAACTGGATGATACTGGTAGGATCGCTCCATATTATAGTAACGTCTTGGTTAAACCCGTATTTTTCCCGAATTCGATTTTGAGAAATCGGAATTGCCGGTATTACAATGGCTTAATAAAATCTTGATAAAATCGAACATCTAGGGGCAATAGGTACATGGTTGGAACGATGATGGAAAAGTTATTCTGTGCAGTCACGTTTGACTGGATTGGCTAAGTTGTGGCACAAGACTTTGCGTTCTTATGAATTTACATAGCATAAATGGAAACAAAAGATTTTAGAGGCATTTCCTTACAATATCGATTACACGGGTTAATTTAGATACTCGAGATTGCTCGCTAAAACTTGTCTTATTGCTTCCATCAGATATTTTTGTAAAAGGTTTTGGAGGTAGTCCAATAAAAGTATGAGGTCGGGCGTCGATAGAATTCGTAGTAAATGGGTTTGAAGTCTTGGTGATTTTCCGTATAGGAATATATCAATGCTTATAAGTCTAAAAATGTGTGATTATGCGCGGGTATTCAATTACAGCATTTCTTCTTTAGTGCGCTTAGTAGCGGAGTATACTCGTGGTTATTGTGGTAGCGGTAAGTCTTTATTAATAAATTGTAGTGAAATTTGTTGTACACAATATTTAACTTGATGTTAATTAATGCAGTAGTAACTCTATTTAACCATTGAGCTTTTGAAGAAAATAGATAGGTAAAGGTACTTTCTGTGAAATTATACTGTAATCCTCCTGTAATTTAAACAATTTAATTAAACGTAATATGCATTTGTATAACACATTAAAAGGTTACGATTCAAGTGTGGTCTCTAAGTTAGTTTTCAAAATTCGAATTTTGTTTAAAACAATAGTCACAATTTTCTTTTTTGATTATATGCCAACATTCATTAATAATACTTAAATAGATACGTATAGAGAACAAAATCTGTTTTAGAGTATTATCATAATTTACCTTCAACAATAAGTAATATTTTACTGCTAGGTGCCTACTATCCCCCGCGATTCAACCCGCGAAATTCCTTTACATCAGGATAAAATGTATCTACCCTATTGGTTATTTCACTTTTATCCATAGGTAACCTATTAAAATATCTGTTTCCCCGCTGATTTCGCAGCGTGAATTTTGATATTTCGGCAGGAATTCTTTATTTCGAAATGGAAAGTACGTGTCACTCCTGTGCTGTGTCAGTATCTTTTATAAAGGAATTTTAAGAATCTGTTCAGTAGTACCAGAGACTACCCACTACATCCAAACTTACAAAGTTTGCAAACTTATATAACTTTACCTCCGTATAATATCTAATAGGTGCTAATATAATAAGGATATAAGATCCATTTTTGTTTGTTTCCTTGGTTGTTTGTAATGGATAGACTTCTTTCTTTTCTTCAACTAGAACTTGTCCAGAAGGTGTCAAAGCATAGTCAAATTACATACAATTGTTCTAAATTGACTCTGAGACCGATACAATCTCGACAGACGAGTCAGGTGGATAGCATAGAAGAATTGATAGAGTTAATTTTGGGTTTGGTGCGCTTGCGATCTCCCGGTACGGTTCTGATCGTTTGGCGGTTGGGAAGCAGTCCCTCATTCATAATTTTTTTTTAAATTAATGTATGTGTTGTGTCAAATAAAGTTCTTTCAATTTCAATTTAATCTAGGTAGGTACTTGAGGAAAAAGAATTTACTCTACCAATTGTGTAAGGAATAACTAGCTGGTTAACTAGTTAAACCGATTTTGATTATTGGATTTAATTACTAATGGTTAAAAGTGGTTGATAATCTAAGTGATGAATGGTATAAAAGTAATAAATGGAATAATTGAATGGATCTCTGGTATAAATGAATAAATTGGACCAAATGAATAAAATATTGGTAAAAATGGAATAAATTGGAAAAATTGGATAAATTGGATAAAAAAAAAATATGGTTGAAAATAAAATGGTTATAAATAATGGAATAATAATGAATGGTTATAAATTATGGTTGAAAATAATGGAGATAAAGAGTGTGAAATAAATTTATTTATTTATATATTTATTTATTGATTACTAGCTGTGCCCCGCGATTTTACTCGCGTGAGTTTCGGAATTCCCGCAGGAACTAATTTTTGGAAATAAATGTAGCCAATTTACTCCTTATAACATCAGCTAGGAAGCTGTGAAGGGTGGATATTTTATGGGTGCTGTCATAATAATTGTAATTATGTTGACGTCAAAAGAGTCATATTATGGATCAAATTTGAATAAATGATTTGACTTTGACGATTTGCCAGTGAGAGTCCAGTTAAAATTGATCCAGCCGTTTTAGAGATTACCCGGAACAGACAGACATATAAGTAGGTGCCATATTATAATTATACTTATTTTCATATTATGCATTTATTAAAAAGCTGTTAATTTTGAGTTACAACAGACACATAAATTTTATTTATAATTATGTATGTATAGATTATTGTATTTTTATATTTTATTTTTTATATTATTATATTTTCCAGTCTGGACATGAATATATAATATACCATATCTATCGTGTAATATGGACATATGTAATAATATGTAGTAATTATAGGTATACCAAGTTTGCTTGGTTGCCATGACACAAGCTTATAGCTTAGTGTGGGGTCACGATGCTTATCTGTGTGTTGTGAAGTGGATTATTATTATTATGGGAATTTGGATTTTTGAATTCTTCTCAGCTAGACCGGTATTAATTGGCAACCACGGGCCAAAGCCAAGTGGAGGTTAGTTTAAGTGGAAGTATTAAGAGTTGTGTGGTCATCAGTTTGGAGGAGTTTGCGGACGATTCGACATGTATTTAGTATTACCGCCTTCTGCATAATAATGTAAGTGTACCTAGGTAATTGGAGGGTAGCGAAGGGTTGGTGCAGTTGACAAGGGATTTCAGATGATGGTAGTACAACAGGGATGAAGGTAATATTCTGTAATTTCCACATTTTTTGCTATTTCGTTTTGAGGTCAGTATATTTTGTAAGCTTTCAGATATTGTGCTCTACAGCCTGTGGGTTGAATTCCCTAGAACGCTGTCAGGTATGTGTTTTTAATAAGAAATTGGTTCATTCGTCCTCAATTTAGATTTGCTTGCAAGTTTCTGATGAATAATCTTAGCAACCAGGTCGTAGCGGTGTTTATAATCTTTTTGTACTATTGACTTGCAGACACTTATGAGATGCTGTATCGTTTCCGGGGCACCGTTACATTTTCTGCAGCTATCATTTGATATATTATGGACTTTTAGTATATGCTTTTGGTAGTTTCGTGTTTCGATGACTTGGTCTTGAATGGCAAGCATAAATCCTTCTGTTTCGGGAAACAGTTCACCCCAAGTAAGCCAGGCTCTTAAAGGTGGGTAGTGATTTGGCCTATTCGCACCTCTACAGGTAGCGAATTCCACAAGCGGACTGCTTGTACAGAGAAGGAATAATCATAAAAGTTGGTTCTAGGGGCAGGAATCATAAGAAGTAAGTTCTGGGATGATCGAACAGGCAGGTTATGGGAAGAAGATTGCAATACGAAGAGGTCTTTTAGGTAGTTGGGAGAAGGTGGATTGAACAGTATGCTATATAGAAGGAAGAGGACATGCGCATTCCGGCAAAGGCAAATCGGAAGCCACTTGAGCTTGGTGCGAAATTCGGAGACATGGTCATATCTGCGTAGACCAAATATGAACCGGATACATAGATTCTGGAGGCGCTCAAGTTTATTTAGCTGCTCCTCGCTAATGTCAGTAAAGCAGGTATCGGCATAGTCGATCATTGGTAAAAGGAATGATTGTGCTAATGCAACTTTAGTAGCAGTTGGAACTTGGACGAAAATTACGTAATCGTCCAAGCGAGTCCGCAGATAAAATATTTGATAAATGGTTCAATGCTAAATATTATTATTAATATTATTGGTTATTAAGGAATAAAATAAAATCTTATTATGGATAATGGATAGAAGTTATTAAGTGGAAGTTGGTGGAACTTAGTTACATGGATTGGATAAAAACAAAAAAAAAAGAATCATGGTTTGAATTTGTGTTACATTTAGATAAAGTGGAATTATTTTTACAAAACCTTTTTACTTTGCAGGGTCGCAAAGATGTCAGGATGGGCGAGTGTGAATAGTGATTTAGGTATTCTGTACTAATATATTAAAATTGATTAATATTATTATGATTCTTATGCTATGTATTGTGATTCTTAATTTAAATAATTATACCAATGTTTATTAAAGTGATTTAAATTGCATTTCCATGGCCAATTCATATTTAATAACTGGCAATATTGTGAATTCATAGACTGTAGAGTAAATAAAATGTTATTTGAGATAGCGGGAAAAACGCGCGGGAGAACATGTTTATATAATGGCAGCAACAAAGGATCGAGTCAGTGGTGCTGGTGATTTCCTAGATGGAAGACATCATAACATCGAAAGTTAAGTATTGGTAGACAGTTTTGGCTCTATTTAATAATTGTAATAATAATTGTGATTACTGTATTGTTCTCATAAAATATACTGTTCAAGCTTAACTTTAGCTTCAGAGATTTGATTACTTTGTGCGTAACATGTTTTGAGATTCCTATTGCTTATCTATACTGGCTTTGATTATTATATAATTTGATACAAATTATATCAAAGAGTTTTTATTATAATTGGTAATACAGACACAAAGGAATAGTTTTGTTAAGATCAGGCTTTGTTTTATTTACTAGGTATCCTTACTAATGCTAATAATTTAACAATTCCATGAAAGAATGGGCATGTTGACTAATTTAGTCCGTCTTGTAGATTATTAAAAAATATTGGACACGTATTTTTTCTTTTTTTACGTAATCAAAAAATAACGGCGGTATATTGAGTTGAAATTTCGCGTGACGTCACTATTCTGACAGTTTGTATGGCTGTTTTGCGGTTAGTGACGTCACGACCTCCTCATCCTAAACTTTAATGCGCTTTATCTCTACATATTTTAATTTATTTAAAAAAGCAAAAAATACGTGTCTGTTGTTTTTTTATTTTCTAACTGACGGATTAATTAGAATTTTGATTTTCAAAAGTAGTCAACATCCCTATTGAACTATGGACTAACTAAAAAAAAGTTTTCACGTTCGCAGGAGCGTCAGTTTAAAACGACAATGCTCTTATGACATCTACAATAACATGGGCATAAATAGTGTCATATCATATCATATATAATATCATATCATTTATTCTGCCATTGGATACAATATTATGTATACTTAGACATGTCAAATAAAAGAGAAAAAAAAAAATTGCAATACAAAAACAAATGTAGGTAAATACAAATATAAAAATTGAATTAAAATGTAATATTATACTAATTATTTATATGATTAAAGTACGATTCAATAATAATAAATTATATTGAGTCATTTGAGTCAATCCCAAGCATTTTTATCTTGCAAGTAATCATTGACTGTATAGTAGTGTCACGCTAAAAGCTCTACCAGACTGTTTTAAACAAGCTTCCCCACAAGGTGACCTTGGCGGGAGGCTGGTTTAAAACCACCGTTCGTCGTCCGTAATTTCGTTCCAAACAACCGTCCACACCTTAAACCAATGTTGAAAACTTTGTTTACAACAGTCTGGTACACGCTTAAAAAGAAAAATTCTGACACTGAAATTATTTTTCTTTGATTACTGACAAAAAACTACTAATACTCTAATAAATAATTAGAAAAGGTAACGTTGTACCTACGGTTAAAGGTCCCCGAGATAAAATACGATCCTGTGCGAAGGTCCGAGGATCAATCTCTCGATCTGGTAAACAAAATGGCCGCTGACAGGTGTCTGGAGCAACGAACGCGTGCGCTCGGCACTACTCTTCCGCCCGACAAAACGCGGCAACGGAGTTTATAAATCGAACGTTTTCGAATTTGGAACGCGCTGGCTGACACGGCTGGCTTATCGCGCCGCTGCGAAGCGATAACGGCTGCGCGCGCGCCGTTACGTGTCGTATGGCCGTGTTACATGCGTGTAACGAGACGTCTGCGCGCGTTCGTTTGCAAAGAGTATATAACCACTACGTTTTAAGAGACGGAAGTAGGAACATTTCAAAAAAATAAGAAAATGTATGGATTGCTTTTGTTCTGCTGCCAACTCACCATTAGTAAATTTTTGCCAACATTAAAATGAAATACGGAAATTACGTATAATTGGACTGTAGGGCTGAAAATCGGATAGATAGAATAGTATCGAGTATCGATACTAGTGATGTGCATATCGATATTTCGATCGAACCTCCTTACAATGGTTTGCTTAATTTTTATCAGTAATAAAATGTAATAAAACTGCTTAATTTATAGAAAATCTTAGTTTATTTTTTACAATTCAATATTCACAATTTCCAAGTTTTGCTATAAACTATGAAAGTATACCAAAGTCTCAAATCTTATGAAGTAAGCTTCTATAAGCAAACTTAAAATTAAGTGAGCTTAAATTAACTTAAAAATTAAATGATCTTATACATTTTGCACACTTACAAATCTAGTGTAGCACATAATAAATTATTATATAAAAATCAGGCAAGGATTTTCTTGATTATTTTTTTAATCAATAGTGGCTGGTAGTTAGTGCCGATGTAACCCCGTAACTCGTATCTAGTAACCGGGCCGTCACACATAATCAATCACATGTATTCAATCAGTCCATATTTTGCAAAACTACTAAGACAATATTCTTCAATTTTGGAGAATGATAGTTTAATGATAGTGATATTAAGACCTCGTACAATATTTTGATCAAGCTCTCATCACTTATTGTTTAGGTTTAGGTCAGTGTGTCTGGTGTTGGTACCTTTATAACTTGCAACGTGAAGAGGAAAATCTCTGAGTTGATCTTCTGTTAATGATGGTGCTTTTAATCCTACAGAAGGAATTACAGTCTTTTTGAGACGGCTGCCTTTTTTAATTTAATCCGTTTTCAAAAAATGGTCACCACATACATGACGTAGAAGACACATCACACAACTTTTCAATGGGAAGGTGTACTAAGTCCTCATTTCCAAACATTTTTCCCATATTTTAAATCTGTAAAGCAAAACAAGAGATTTGATTATAAATACCTATCTACATTAATTTTTAATTTTTTGGGTCATGATTTGCGTACTGCTAGCGGATTTTGATTTCATTGTACGGGGTTCGCAATAAGATTTACGTTACGGCGGATAATAATGCAAGCAATAGCTAAATAATAAAGATATAGAGAATATACAAATTTTGCGTATCAACAATATATCTTATAAAGAAAAGTCAGAGCTTACCGACTCTCATTTGATGGAAAGTTTGCGAAAAAACCTCTTTCTTTTCCGCACACGCACAAATTTCACAAAATCTTGCTTTAGGATAAATTTAATCAAAATATTAAGTATATTTTTCAATTGAAAAAATATTTTTATTTTAAGGGTAGAAGTCGAAATGTCACTTACCATTTAATTCTTTGTAGTTGGTACTTGGTTGGTGCCTCTATTCAAAGACAATTTTAGTAGTGGTTAAATACTCTTTGGACAATTTTTCAGAATAATTGAATTATGTTGGCTAATGAACGTAGGCATCCCATACAATTTTCATTTGTATGGGAGTTTCGAGGGACTGTTCGTTTGCGAGTGCTGCGACTTGCGACGTTATAAACGTCGTCACAGACTATGCGCCAGCGCAGATGCGTCGGAGCTTTGATAGATCTACCTATTTTATTTTATCTACCTGCACTAATATTATAAAGAGGTAACGTTTGTAAATTTTTAGTGAGTTATGTAGGATGTATGTAAGTTTTTAGTGAGGTATTTAGGATGTAATCTCTGGAACTATTGAACCGATTTTAATTTTTTTTTCATTTATAGGAAGCTAGTGTTCCCGTGTGATATAGAACGTACTTTCAAAGTTTTCATTTCGAAATTCTCGCGGGAACTCCGAAATTAACGCGGACGAAATCGCGGGGAACAGCTAGTTTATTAATACAGACACAAAACAAGTTAAGGAAATACTACAAAGAGCTTCTGGACATGGACACATTGCATACTATCGCTGCAATCGACCATACTGGCATTGCATGGTGACTAGCTAGGCACCTACCTAGGCACGTCGCTTGAAGTGTGGCCAGCTGCGATACTATGCAATATATATGCCTGTTGACCTGTTCACTAGGATTAGTCACTCGGCGAGTAGCTTGGCTCTCAGCAATAAGCGAAGCTCTTGGCAGTGTGACCTTAGACTTACACTCGTTTAGATTACTATATAATAATAGTGCTTGGACATTACGAGTATCATAGAGGGCCACCTGGTCCCAACTCCAAGCTAAGCAGAGCTTGTACTATGGGTACCAGACAGAAAAAGTACCTTCAGTTTTCCGATACCCATAGTACAAGCTCTTCTTAGTTTGGGACTGTCCCCAACTCCCAAACTGAGCTCATAAAGCAGAACCGAAATTGAGTTGCTCTGCTTTATCGTACGATAACCAACTTTAAGCAGGCTGCTTGAAGGTGGTGGTTTTAAAGCTATTCAATTTAGCTTCTTCTTTAAGAGCTCATAGTACAGGAACAGAAGTGGCGCTTCCCAAGCATCATAGTTGCGCACGAGTTTGGAAGACTGAGCGCAGACAGTTCTGTTTAAAAACCGTGTCGGTGTCAAGTGGGTTCGTTCCGCTGATCGCTGGCCATTGACAATATAGAGTAGATCCGACGGAGCGTGAAGTGCGCCGGAGATCGTTGAATTGATTTGGCAGACAACTAACTGGCCGCTAGACATCTGTCTGGGATTTTTTTTTCTTTTTTTATTGCTCACAAAACAAATGTAGACTAACAATAATATTATAAAGATGTAAATTAATATGAATTGGTTTTTAAGATTTATTTTAGGCCCACTTTTACTATTAAAAGTAGGACTTAAAGGTTACTGGTTAAAATGAGATAGTGTGTCAGCTAAGAGAGGATCTTAAATTCGCACACATCTCAATCAAATACAAATAATCCTATAATATTATAAACGCGAAAGTTTGTAAGAATGTATGGATGGATAGTTGTCAGTCTTTCACGCAAAAACTTTACAATAATATAGCTTATACATCAGATTAACACATAGGGTACTTTTTATCCCGGAATTCCCGCGGGAACTCTGAAATTAACGCGGGTCAAACCGCGGGGCACAACTAGTAATAATATAATAATAACCCACTTCACAACACACAGATCTACTTGATCCCACAGTAAGCTATTATTAGCTTGTGTCGTGGAAACCAAGCAAACGTGGTATGTGCTACATAGAATTACTATATTATTCTATGTATATACACAGTACACACCCAGACTGGAAAGTGGAACCCTGTGTTCATCACACAAAGCCCACCCCCACCGGGAATCGAACCCGGAACCTCTTGATTAGCGGGCAGGGGGTCGATCTTTGAATCGCTCGAATTACTTTCACGCACGGAATTGCAAGATTCACGCGTGAATGCTTAAAAAAATGTATGAGCATTCGCACGTGAATTCGCGATGCCGTGCGTGAAAGTAATTCGAGCGATTCAAAAATACGACCCCAGGTATGGTGACCTATTGCGCCAATCAGTCGTCAAATATAAAACGTGTTAATGAATTAACTGAAAACCTGATATTTTATGTCGAAAAAATTTATACTTTAAAAGTTATTCAACATTAGTTTGGAGGTGCCCTATCTACGAAATTCCAAGCGCTACGCCCGCGCCTACCGGTTCGAATTTTTTTGCTGCGGGCGGCGTACGCGCCGAATATTGTATTATAAATAATTTAGACATGGGCTAGTAAAATAAAAAAATATAACCTATATTAAAACACAGTGCGATCGATTCGCTAGTCGATTCTGAGCAAACTACTTTCTAGTTTTCAGTTAATTCATTAACACGTTGTAGACATCTGACAATAACAGAAAAAAAAACCTAACGCTCCATTTTAAAGGTACGTAAATATTACTTATTCTATGCGCAAAGTAAGGTTACACACGCGACGCATTCGCAAACGACGCAGTCGCAGTCACATGATTTAGGAGGAGGAAAATATGACGGGTCGGGGGGCGGGGGGGGGGTACATGCGCACGCGCCGCCCGCGACGCGACGCACGTTAGCGATTCGTTACAAACGACGACGCGTTTACTTACGGCGTTATAATATTGTAATTTTATAGTTCTAAGAACCAGCTGACGATTATAAGTGATTGTAGCCAATCCTAAGTAAACCAAAAATCCTTCGACGACCCGATTGGCGCAGAGATCACCCACCATGCCTACCCGCTAATCAAGGGGTTCCGGGTTCGATTCCCGATGGGGGTGGACTTTGTGTGATGAACACAGGGTTCCATTTTCCAGTCTGGGTGTGTCTATATATCTATAGTATAATATATAAGTAATTCTATGTAGTATATACCACGTTTGCTTGGTTTCCACGACACAAGCTATTAATAGCTTACTGTGGGATCAAGTAGATCTGTGTGTTGTGGTGATGTGGATTATTATTATTATTATTATTATTAAGTAATAAATAGCTTTTGAATATTATTATATTAAGAGCCATCTTACATTTTCGCGCGAATTTCTAAGATTTTGGACTCCTAAATTACTATGTTAAGTAACACCCAGAAATTATTTAATAACTGCCAAAAATAGGTCTATCTTTGGTGTTGACATTTAATGTAACACATTTACTAAAACTAATTTGGTAAATTTTTAGTGCCTCTTCTCCCACAACCATTTTAGTGAAAAATGGCCGCAGACTCAATTTCAAAGTCCTATATCTATTAATAATGCTGATATAATAAGTTTCAAAAAATATAGTAATCATCGGACATATATTTTTGTCGTGATTTAATGTAATAGATTTTTGAATTTCATTACCATTATTGAATAAAAAAAATAAATAATTTGGTAAATTTTTAAGATTCAAGTGTCAATTTTATCGTGATTTTTGGTTAAATACACAGTAATAACTAAAATGAAATTATCCCAAAATAAACAATGTTCTTTGGAGAATTGATTTCTACAGTTATTTTGCAAATATTAGCAAATAATTTGTCAATATATTGATCTAAACATCAGTATAAATTACAATGCACAACCGGATACCGATTAGAATGGCGCGAGCGCCCGTCGAGGCAGGACCTGTGCCATTTTGTTCCGCGTCCCGACTTTCGTGCGCTCGTATTGTAAAATTGGTAAAGTGGTGATTATACTGCGACCAAATATTTTTGATCCGCTTCGAGTTTTGTTTCGCGAGGTAAGTTTTGTTTATTATGAAATATGTAGGTATGAATTATTTTAGTTGTTTGTATGATAATAATAATAAAGATATATGTTAATAAATTACTAATAATAATACTATAATTTTTTTTATTTTTTAGCTATGGGTACTCGCAAGGATAGTGTATACCGTTGTTTTAAAAAAAGGAACCGTGATAATTTTGCAGCCTTAAAAAAAGCAACAGAGGTAAAGTAAATACACTACTACTACAACTTTTTTCGATTTAGCTGAAGTATATCGCCTGACAATGGAATATCATGATGACATGGAGCTGATCTGCTGATGGAGCTGGAAGGGGGCCATAGGAACTCCGTAAAAAATGATACAATCCCCTTGAGTTAGTGCTCGTTAGATTGGTCTTGACGAGTACTTCATTTGAAAAATGGATATAATGTACCTGTAACATGGCATATTTTTATCGGAATGGGCATGTTACCTAAATTTTTTTTATCTGTCTTGTAGATTAATAAAAAATATTGGACACGTATTTTTTCTTTTTTTACGTAATCCAAAAATAACGGCGATACATTGAGTTGAAATTTCGCGTGACGTCACTAACCGGTGCAGTTTGTATGGCGGCTTATAGCGGTTAGTGACGTCACGAGCCCCCACCCTAAAGTTTAATACGCTTTATCTTTGTATATTTTCATTTATTTGATAAAATTAGTTCAGGTAAAAATTTTATTCATAAAATATTTAAGTAGACCATATATCTTTAAAAAAGACTGGATTTTTTCTTGATATGGAATTTATCCTACTAATATTATAAATGTGAAAGTTTGGATGTTTGAATGTTTAGATGTTTGGATGTTTGTTACTCAATCACGCAAAAACGGCTGAACGGATTTGGATGAAATTTGACATGCACATTGTCAGGGGTACAGAAAAGAACATTACTTTTTATCCCGGAATTCTCTCGGAAACTCCGAAATTACTGCGGGTGAAACCGCGGGGCACAGCTATTTATCTATAAAAAAAAACATCTGAATACTTTTTTCCTGAGAGCCACCGTTTCTGAGATAAACGATTCAAAATGTTGGATGAGTTGTAATCGTCATAATATGTATAAGTACACCACTGAAGCTGTAATACAAGTAAAAAAATATTATTCTATCGGTCAATGTAACTAATATATTAGTTAAAAAAGAAACCCAGTTTTTCATTTTACAAAGCCAGTAAAACCTTGAACAACATCTGTCTCGTATAAATTGCTGCGTGGCTAGGGTCGTATACCTGCTTTATCTGAGAATAGGTACCTACGATTGCCCACGGCTCAAGATTGCGTTGTCCACCTCGAGTCTCGACGCGCGCTTTACGCTGCTTACGTTGTGTACGTGTGAGTAACTACGCACACATAAACAATAACGCAGTTTGTACCTAAACTCGCGCGCAATATTTTTGTGAAATGGCTCTTAATATAATGTCGTTTTTCCGTTAGCGTTGCCTACCGGCGTTGGCGATGAACGAGGTTCGATTTGTTTTTTGACGAAATTAAAGCGCGTTAGCATTTATAATATGTATAGTACCTACCAGCGACTAGGCGGTAAACAATACATAAGTAGTAGGAAATTCAAACGTCACATAAAATCTATACAGATAAATAAAACTGAAGTGTCTGTTTGTAATGTCGAATTAATAGCTTTTTACTAAATGCATACAAAAGTCTTCTCTCTGTTTGTTCCGGCTAATCTCTGAAACGGTTTTTTTTTTATTTAATTTCACGAATACAAACAACACATACAAAAACTTTACAAAAACATGATAAAATGAATTTTAAATATGTGTCAACAACGTATTCACCAACTGATTGAAAAGTACGACTAGATACGGTTGCGATGCGACTTTCGATAAAAGTTTTGACGGGACTTAGGCTACTTTTTATCCCGGAACTCCCGTGGGTACTCCGAAATTAACGTGGGCGAAACCGCGGGGAACGGCAAGTACAGACTAAAGAGTTAACGATGGGCAATCAAGTAGCAATGACATCTGATAAGTCAATCATTTTGTTTTTATTGCGAATCACGTTTCAATTTACGATGCACGGAGTCGGCGCGACCAATCTATTATAGCGATACGTTTCGTTTTACTCGCCACAAATAGCATAGGCACCTCAACCTACCTTAGTTGAGTTGGACTAGATTCTTAGAAGTAGAAAAAAATTGCGTTTCTGTGCACTGAATTTGTTCTAGATCTTTTTATGGTATCTCGTTAATTACCTACCTACCTACTACCGCTGAGCTCCAGTGGAGACAAGGATGTCTCCTTGTCATTATTATAGCTAATTATTTTGAACGTTTTTCAACTCACCGTTTTTCAAAGACAATGAGAGAAGATCAAATCCAAATATCCCGAAACACAAGCACTGCGAAGGATCACAAACTCCACACGACTGACGACATACCGTCAGAGTCACTATTTTATATAGTTTGAAAAACGCGCGAAAAACTATCAACGCCAAGCCAATACGGAAGCAGGAAGGATGCGTTTTTTTTTTCTATCACTCTCTAAACACAAACCAATTTGAAATTGGAACGCTCCATTAGACAAATTGTCCGCTCCCTTTGTTCGGCGTCGCTCGGTCAATCTTTGTTTTTTTCTATAAACCACAAATTAAGTGCGAGTGAAGCGCAAAAAGTGTGTATGGCCAGTCACATCATTGTGTGGATTTGCATAGATTATCCGTGGCGGAAGGAGAATAGGGAGTTTGAGACAAGTAGAACCAGAGATCATATACAGGATCTCAGTCGGAGGGACGTTCGCAGGTAAAATTTAGGCAAATCTTTTATGAGTCTAACGATTGTTAGTTTCGATTTTGTCACGTCTTCAGTTGCCAACGATCTTGTTATTTTAATTTATTTTTTGTATGGCAATCCCGACAGTACAGTTCCTTTGCCTTAGTTTTTAGGTGAATGTCGTTGAAGCTTATTTCATTTTCACCTCACCAAATAATGGATATTACACCATGCCGTAAGACCTTTTTTATTTGTGTTGCTGAATAACAAACTATTCTATATCCTTTTAAATATCTTTGAGTCTAAAGATGAAGGCATTAAAAATACTCAGAAGTTATATACTTAATTCATTATACATATTTTTATTTCTTGTTGATGCCTTGTAATTTTTATATTTATTTTAGTGCGCTCGAACAGTAACAAAAATTACAATTCGTCTTTTAATCAGTATTGCAATTTGTAACTCGGTCATATCAGAATTCTGAAAAAAGTACTGAACCGATTCATGAAATTTTATACTAAAACCTTCTCCAGAATGTATCAAATACTTACACCTACCTGAAAACCGCAACAAAATCGATTCAGCCAAACGCGAGATAATCGTGCACAAATATACATACAGGTGAAACTGAGAACCTCCTTTTAAAAACGCGACACAATTAATTTTAACCTTGAGTCTGGGCGTTTAATATGTATTTTAAGTTTATACCATGGACTTTTTATACGGTATATTAAAAAAAAGTATTTGAGTATTATATCTATTACGATAGTTTAGACGACAACAGTTTCCGAACATCCTATGTATAACAATACTCAGTCCATGGAAGTAGGTACATACAGTGCACCAACTATTGTTCATCGCAGCGATTGTAGAACGAGGATCAATCATTGCTTAAGTTACAACCATTACGTAGACACGTCTTTATCAGTTGTAAATCAAACAGCATTTCTGTAATCTTTATTCACAAAATAGTCCCGGTTTTTGTTTTATTGTTAACAGGCTACCTTACTTAGCAAGTGACGGTGTGGTCGAAGATTTTGAACACACCTAGCCTGGAATGGGAACTGGCTTTCGAGTGAGGCTGCCGGAACACACCGTTAGGCGCTTGACAAGGTGGCAGCTAGCCAGCCGGGCACTAGAAAATGCCCTACACCAACTATGTATATATGTATACATGTATGTCTATGCCCTATGGTTTCTTCAAAATGTTTTCCTTCAGCACAAACGTGATCAGAACGCGCCAACCGCTGAGCTATATCATCTCTGTTTGCTTGGAGTCATTAAAACAGAGGTTATCAATTGGTTTCAAGTCGAAAGTAAACGAGACGCTGATGGTCTTTCGGACTGGCAAAGCTGTCAAGATCTCCAGCAAGATGGACCCATGAGCTGGGGAAAATCGCAAAAAGCAAAGGAACGGTTGTGAGACTTGTGAGTTAATCCTTATCACATTATCAATAGTAGTTGTGCCGCGCGGTTTCAACCGCGTTAATTTCAGAGTTCCCGCGGGAACTCCGAGATAAAAAGTACCCTATGTGTTAATCTGATGTATAAGCTATATTATTGTAAAGTTTCATTTAAATCCATTCGGTAGTTTTTGCGTGAGAGAGTAACAAACATCCATCCATCCATCCATACATAGTTACAAACTTTCGCGTTTATAATATTAGTAGGATAAATTCGAAAATGAATGTTTGTTCGTACATTTTCACGCCTCAACGGCTCAACGGATCATCATGAAACTTTGCATGTACACGTTGTCAGGCGACAGAAAAGGATATCGGGTACTTTTTATCCCGGAGTTCTCGCGGAAACTCCGAAATGAACGCGGGGAACAAAACACCCATGAAAAATGGAAAAAAATGTGCCCTTTGAACACTTCTCAAACTTTTGTCTGCATTAAGTATATCGAGTATTCGATTAAGATTGTTTTTTTCTCTACGCCAGATAATCGATTGTAATAGGTACGTAATCCATGTACACGCGCCGGCTAGGAAATCAGTTAAGTATTTACTCGAGCGGATAAATTCAATTAAGTGTTCTGAAAGTTGGACCGCTTTGATTGAAAAACTTAATTGCTAGGCCGAAAATCAAATATGGATGTGCAATCAACCCGGTTTAAGTCTGGTGCTTGGGTTTAAACCCGATGAAAGCCCGTAAACGCCTTGACTTCGTCGGGTTTAAACCCGGTGCTTGGGGGGTTGGAGTATCGCGGCGGTGCTGCAGCTGTAATCGAAGACTCAAGAGAGCTCTAGCTGGCTATGGGCTTGTTGGGTTCGGAAGAATGGACGTCCCGCGCTGAGTCGTCCAGTTTGTCGTCACAAACCAAGTCGCTGTCGTTCATACCAAGGAGTATCATTAGAGAGTTAGAGATATGACACTATCCGCCGCACTCAGAGTCGACTTTAATGATTACTTAGTTAAGTATAGATTTTTAAAACAAAACTGCCGCAATCAGACAAGTTTGATAAATTAATGTTAATTGGCATTTAACTAATTAGGTTACATCTCATTAAATGCCAACTAACATTAATTTACTGAACGTCTCTAATTGCGGCAGTTTTGTTTTAAAAATCTATACTTAACTAAGTAATCATTAAACTCGACTCTGAGTGCGGCCGATAGAGCGATATAGTTTCATTCAAAATTTAGTTCGAAATTCGAAACTACAAAAACAATCGAAGTGTGCGTAAAACGGCGCAAAGACGTTAACAGTTTCAGCTCCATGCCTGTGCGTGCGCAACGCCGTTCTATGACTAGGTATCAATTTTAATGCCGCTCTATGCCATAGAGGTAAGAATCTCTATGCCTACCAATTTTATCTATCTGTGTACCTAGGTATCGTGTACCTATTGAGTGAGGAAAACGATTTATAATAAGTAGTCTAAACACTCTCTCGCCTCTAACGAAGTCCGAACGCCCCCTTAGCCAAATTGACAATCTACAATAGGGATGTTGACAACTTTTGAAAATCAAAATTTTAATTAGTCCGTCTTTTAGAAAATTAAAAATCATTAGACACGTATTTTTTTATTTTTTAAATAAATGAAAATACACAGAGATAAAGCGCATTAAAGTTTAGGGTGGGGGCTCGTGACGTCACTTACCTCTACAAGCCGCCATACAAACTGCACTAGTTAGTGACGTCACGCGAAATTTCAACTCAATGTATCTCTGTTATTTTTTGATTACGTAAAAAAAGAAAAAATACGTGTCCAATATTTTTTATTAATCTACAAGACGGACTAAGAAAAAAAAATAGTCAAATAGCCTATTGTTAATGCATAGAAAACTAAGGAACGAATCGTCATGACACGTAGTTACGTAAAATCGTCCAATCTAAAGTCCGATTTTGCGTGACTGACGATTCCGTTCCTGAGTTTTCTATAGGTTGACGATTATAGACTGACAACTTGGCTAAGGGGGCAGGCTACGCAATATTTATATTGTCTATTGAATAAAAATGACCAGTATTGCGTGGACGCGTGCGCCCCTGACCGCGAGGTCGCAGCTTCGATGTCAGACGTGTCACCGGCGCCGGCGGCTGTATGCCGCCCGTTGTCTTTGCCAGACGCTCGGACAACAGCCGGCGCTGTGTTACCGATTGGTAGTTTGGAGGGAAAATTGTTTTGACTTATCTTTCGATTTGGAATGAGTGTTCTATCTTTATTTGACATCTATATGTATTATTTAATGACTGTGGGTAATATCAAGATGAAAGATGACTGCCTTGTGTTTAGCTCAGACGGTTTATTTGCTTGCTATAGTAAAACATAAACAAGCATTAATTTTTTTCATGAGAATTAATTTTCAGGAAATTTGGTAGGTGTATGGTTACTCTATTTTAGATCCACTAATAGCATAGGGTGGGTAGTTGGGTACCCAGTTTTCTCTCTGGAGAAGTGAAACCGTGAAATATTATGAAATACCCACAATATATTAGACGACTCTTTCTCCAGAACTAGGTTACTGGTTGGTAACAAACTTAAAATATAATGCAGCGAGTTTATTTCAACCGATTCAAAAATAGAATAGACTATAGAGTGACGAGCGCGCCGTGCGTTGTGCACACACAGTGCACACAGGTAGGTAGGTCTTCCATCCCGTGCAGTAGTTTTCGCGTGATGCACGTACAGACAAACATAGAGAAATAAAAAAATGCGTTTTGGATTCTAATCCACGGTCGTGCACGGAAAATATGATTGCTATAAGGTAGTTTTAAAAGTCAACTAACTACTCTAAGAATTCAATTAACTGTATCTATTCCTACGCGGTTGCACCAGAGCGCTCTTTAGAACTCCTTCGGGAACTCATAATAGTATCCACTCGTGGATGGTGTAGCTTACTGTGAAAGAATTTTGGAATTAGTTCCATAGTTAACCACTCACAACCAAACTAAAAACTTTACTTTTAAACATTAGTGTACATTTCTCTCCGTCATTTTTTTTATTAATCTTATGATCAGGAAATCTTATTCGCGCTACTTAGGTTAATAAATATAATATAATTTGACAGGATGCAACGAACCCCTTTAGAAGCTCTCTATGTTTACATATCTACTAGAAGTAGGTGTAAAAGTTAGAATCTACTCATACATTTCCTTCTAAAACCGTGAACTGAATCGAATAGCATTATATTATCTGTGGACTGTGACCAAGCGAAATAATATGAGATAAAAAAAATTATAAAAATAATTTTCAGGACTAATTAGGTATTGCAATAATTTACAATCCATTCATCACGCGCCTTTGGCGTTGCGAATCATAAAAAAAAAACTGGGTTTGAGTTTGAGCTAACTCCGAAATTACCAAAGGGCAAAGTTAGAGGGAAACAGCCTTTTTATGTCATAGGGGGAAAACGGGCAGGTGGCACACCTGGTGGTAAGTGACCACCGTCGCCCATAGACAAAGACATCTGCAACACCAGAAGGCGTGCAGGTGCGTTGCCGACCAGCCGAGCTAAGGCCGATCCGCACACAACAGTGCCGGCACAGTGCCGACACGTGCCGTTCAGTCAGTGTCAGTGAAATATGATATTGTAGCATACATTTTGTACGACGCTATCCGCACTCGTCAGTGACAGTGACGTTCAGTGATGTCAGTGCTGCTCCGGCATTCGCCGTGATCCGACGTGAATTTGTGGCGGACAATATTTTGCCTGATACGGTCGCAGTGTTTCAAGATGGACGACGAAAAGTTAATTGAATTGGTCCGTGTACACCCTGCTATTTATGACCTTTCCCACAGAAAATACATGGACAATAATTTTAAAGCAACAACAACAGCATTCATCATCTATCAGATGCTTATAAAGGGTGGCGAACTCTCCTTCGTCTTCCCTTTTCCTCCACGCGTTATGAACCCATTTCTTTCTTCTCACATTTTCTTCGCCTTCATCTAATAATAAAGCAATCGCAGCTAACTGTGATCTTGAATATCGAGGCATTTTACTAGCACGTCAAACTGCTGCAAGGTAGGTACTAAAAATCACTGCACGCGTCGCGTCGGTACTGACATGTGCGAATAGCACTTCACGGAACGGTACGGTACGGAACTGTCCGTCACGTGTCGGCACTGTTGTGTGCGGATCGGCCTCTAGGATGCGCAACACGACAAAATTTATCGAGCCATTTTATCGATTCTCGTCGACATAATATTATATCGTTTTGTCTACCAGTGATAAAAAAATGTTTAACCGAATCTAGTCTTAACTCAATACCCCACTACTGCACTTTTTTGCTTGGACGCCCACAAATATTTGTCGTGTCGAAAATTTTATCTTTCGTTCGATAAACATATCGTGGCGCGCATCTTAGCTTTGCAAGTGGGGCTGCCGGAACACACCGATAGGTGCTCGGCGACAGATTTCCAACTTAGGTTACCTAGGTTAAGTTAGTTTCACCACTAACCTTTAAGTTGGAAAGCCGGCTAGCCAACCGGGCACTAGAGAGCGCCCTACCACCATGCTATGGTTCCCTCACGATGTTTTCCTTCACCGACAGCTCAAGCTCATTGTTAGGGTTTGAACCTACGCCTCGCGGCGTTTGATCCGAATTCCGAACGCATAATCCATTTTTATCACAATTTTTATCGACACAAAAATAAACGACGGAACCGATTCCCGCATCCCAGCTGTTTGAGTGAGAGTAGACCGGTACACATTAAACGGGTAGTGTCCGTGCCAATTATGTGTTGTTAGTTATGCACCTAGAGCTGAATTTCGATATAGGGTTGCCAGAAGTGCTTAACAAAAAATAAATAAATAGGTTAAATGAGTAGGTAACAGCATTTTTTCACTAGAGCACAACTTTAGGCAATTTGGCTGCATCCACGCCATTTTGTGTAACCAGCCCCCTTAGCCAATTGGACAATCTTTAATCGTTTAACTATAGTTCCTTAGTTTTCTACGGCAATAAAGATCGTCAATTGTCAACTTGGCTAAGGGGGCTGAGCAAATGACTGCTTCTCGCGCGAAAACCACGTTCGCTCAGGCAGCAAGCTTCACCGTACGACTTTACCAATAGTTTTAATAACATTTTTATCTGGACAGTGGCGGAACTACCGTGCAACCGCGCGATATAAACGCCACAAATAATAAAGAAGACGGCTATACTGTACGGCATATTTTCGACAACCCTAGTTACTATGAAGCTGATTTAAATATGGCGCTCACATACGCCTGCGTTCACTAACTGACCTCGCTCAACACTATACTACACTAGGTACACTATACTACACTCGTACTGTGTATTGTGACATAGGAGGGACACAGTGAGATTAGAAAGGAGTAAGTTTGGTTTTTATCGGTCTTAAACTGATAAGTTGTAGGTAAGTATAGCATAGTGTAGTACATAGTGTATTCAAATTTTTTAAGACTTCTGTTATTTATATAGTGAAGCACTACGAGTTGGTAACGCTGGCTTCTGAAACACAGGTTTATCCTACATCAGAAACCAGCAGCTCTTTGTATTAGAAAAAGTAACAAAGTTTTCAATAAAATTCATTCAATTCATTCATTCATAGGAGGAGGTATTTTTTTTATGTATGTTCGAGCATAACAACAGTCACAGATTTGCAAAAATGTCTGCCGAGTCAGCTGGTTTATAATATTACTTTAGAGGTGTGACAAGCTGGTGCATGGTTTTTTTATTTAACTTTGGGAACCCCTCAGGAACGTGCTGCTGTGTCAGAATCAAATAATTACTAATTAGCCATCTAGGAAATAAACTATCAAGATGCCAATTTCCACGAAATGTACATACCTATAACATGTGTGGTAGACACATGGATGAACAGCTAAAAATGGTAAAGAAGTGTACTATCATGTCCAATAGGATATTAATGTCCATTGAACTTTGCAAAACTATTTTTAATATAGATATACATATAGATCTGTAGTTTTTTTTGTAGCTTTTATCAGCGGAAGAAATATTTAGAATATTTATTTAGAATATATTATTATATTTATAATATTTATTTAGAATATATTATTATATTTATAATATTTATTTAGAATATATTTAGAATATTTATTTACTTAAAATGTGTTTTATTATGTAAATGTAGCTATACAAACTTGTCCTGTTTATTTTTATATGTTAATCATATAGACATCTCATCACAAGCTACAAAATGATTTTATTCTTTAAACAAATTAGATAAGCTTCTTGCAAGTGAATTGTAAATATTACAAACATTGTTTTTGTATCATTTGAGTGTCATTTGTTTAACTAAGACTTTTATTACAATGATAAAAGATTGAATTTAAACTGTAGGTAAAGTTTTATTTATCTATTAAGAAATTATTACATTTTTCTCTCTGATCTGATTACTGATTGCAGATTATGCAAGAGGAAAAACAAGTTTTGTACGCATCATTTGCATTGGGCAATAAAAATGTGTTTTCAATGACTTACTGGATAGTGTTGACTTATACACAATGGAATTCATTTTACAACATAGTGGCATATCTAATGAAAGACAAGGTCTATGCAAACATAATATTATGAAGAGTCATTCAAGGACCAACAATATTTTTACATCAATTTAATATTTTGCACATTAAAAAGTGAATAACATACAAATAGCAATTTAAAAACTTTGTTGGTATAACAGATACTAATATATAATGATTATAGCTACATATTATATGAGATAAATTAGCACATATAACACACCAACCACGAGTGAAAGTGTCCAACTTTCTATCTGCTACAGTTGGTCAACAACTGGTCAACGTTATAAGACAATATAGGTCAGAGAGACTTCAAACAATTTGTATACTGGCTCAAATGATTTATTTTGTTTCGAATTCGAAAATTGTGAGTAAATAACAATGATAATTTTAGAAATAAAAAAACCCAGTGGTTCTGTATCAATATGTTATCTATGTTTACAAACATTTGTTGTTAAAAATTAAAATGCTAAACTCTGGCCACTGATTTGACCTCATGAGTTGGCATTAGTAACTAAACTCGTGTTCCCGTCTCAACAGCATGTGATGCCCTGAATCACGTTGCAATACGCGAAATCGCATCTTGTAAAAAGTAGGTAAAAGTATTAGAACGACGTATGCAGTGGTAGAAATCTCGCATCAAAATATTGCGCGATTGCGGTGGCCTCGTGATCTCTCCGAACGGGACGATCAGGTAATATCAACACGAAATGTGGTAGCATCAATTTAACAGCAATACGACACCGCTGGAGCCAAAACCCGGCTTCTAAATAAAGACATACAAATAACGATCTGACATAACTGAATCTTACTAACCCGCATCGGTGAATCGCGCTAACAACAAATCCGCTGCGTCTGATGAAACTTCCACTCAATATTTCTCTAGAAAAAAAACACTATTTATACTAATAACAGTTCTATTCACACACTTCTTGTGTTTAGTAAGTTTTTTCGCGATTTTTTATTCGAGTTGTGACAACCACGAGCGACACTGCGCGAAGCGCTACAGCCTACAGATAATAAATGAAAATGACAAAATGTAAATGTAAATATTTGACAATTGACATAGACTCGATTCAAAAGAGTCATGTTTTAACTTGGGGAACAATCTAATATGTCATTGGCGTTTCGCCACAATTGAAGAAGTAGATGAAGAGATTGTTATTATTAAGAAACATTGTCATTGGCAAATTATAATGAGTCCCTGTATTGTACAGCACCGGAAAAGGCGACACCGGAATGCACGACACGAGATTGTACGACACCGGAATGTACAGCACCGGAATTGGCGACACCGGATTTCATGGCCTAGCCGACTTCGTGCTCCGTTTAGTAGTATTCAATACAATGCAGGTAGTAGGTAGTTAGTAGTTACTGTCTCAAAATCTGATGGAAATTCAAATAACAAGTCCAAGTGTAATATTTAGTAACGTAATTATTATTTTTCACTTTAATGAATTGTTACAACTTGTTATATTCTTTTTTTTGCATAATATATCGAAACTTCGTGGTCACACCTAAGAATTAATCGAATAAATGTCACCTTATTTTGTCTTTAGCGCATCGCCGGCCGCTACCGCGGCACGCTCGCTACGCTCGCTCGGCTCGCGAGACCTGGTCATCAGTAAGAACCTAACCTAATAAAGAATGTCGGGTGTACTACTTTGAAATCTGTTCATGATGTGGCCTTGATAGTAATGTTCTCATTACTTTTTACTTATTTCAATAAACAGCTTATAGTGACATCATCGCCACACTAGTACCTACTATAGGATAGGTGTAGGAAAGGTGACGTAAATCAGGCGAAGCTAACCGCTCGCCAGTCGCTTCCCGTTCGCCAGTTAATACAGTTTTGGTTCCTTTCTTTTCGTAACTTTTATAATCTGTACAATCTGTATAGGGCATATAGCTCGTGGAAATAATAATTATAAGGTGTAAACTAAGGGACCAGATTTAGTGTATTGTACTCTAAGTCTATACAGTAAAATATATAGAGTGGTCCGTTGTTTGATTATCCTGCCTATAGACTGTAACATAATAACGTAATGGGCATAAACACTAACATGAAACCTAATAATCATCACCAAAAAATCTAACATAAAATATATGTGCCGTATTTGACAATAACTTGACCCAGTATTTAGGTAAGTAACGTAAACGAGCACAAAGAAAGGAGGCGTGATTTCATCGACCAATAGGAGCGGTGTCACCAATTCCGGTGCTGTACATTCCGGTGTCGTACAATCCAGTGTCGCGCATTCCAGTGCTGTACATTCCAGTGTCGTACATTTTCGTGTTGTGAATTCCTGGTTCCCATTATAATTATAGACGCCATTATTAAAGAAGAAGAAGAAGAAGACTCGATTTTTTTTGTTAAATTTACCCCAATGGGTAAGGCAAAGGAAGCTAAGTCCATACAGCCAATTCAGTATTTTATTTTTCTTCGTCTTTAAGTTATTTACATCGAAATGCATTGGTGAGATGTATTTCGATGCTTTACCGGAATGTTTGGCAGCAACTCTTCACAGTTAAACGCCCGATGAACGCCCCATTTCATCTTATTTCACTGTTTCCACAAACTGTTCATTTCATCACTATTATTGAAAATCCACCACGTTCACACAAATATTAATCACAATAAACTAATTTACAAAACAAATAAATAAAACTGACGTCCGTCACTGCTAAAATCCCGCCAAAAGCCCTGACATAGATTTGAGCCAATACTATTTTTTTTTCTTTAAAATCGTGGTTTTATCTATCAATTGCTTTTCAAAAACCATGGTTCATGTAATTCTTTGTAAACGTGGTTTCAGGAGAGGCAAAACACAAAATTCCATAACACATTTGCAAAACTAAGTCACATTTCTTTGTAATCACAGTCGCACCACGCCCAAAAAAATATATTATATCATTTTCATAGGAGGGATTTGGTAACGGCTAATCCACATTTATTATTGGACTCTGTTAAAAAATACTCAACGCAAGTAACACAAACTTTATATTAATACCAGAGAGAAGGTAACCACTACAAGGCGGGTGGTATAAACCGTACCGTCGTACTTTCATAAACGTAAGACGACAACAACAGTTTTTCTTTGTTGACACTACAATGTATTGTATTGTTGTACAACTGTATTGAATAAAAATTTTCACAATGATGGTTTTTTATGTGCTCAAGAAGATATTATGACATTTCAAGATGATTTCTTCGGTTTCCTCCAGGAGCTCCAAGAAAGTTCTTGCGAGCCATAGTACCATGGCTTGCAATTTCAAACCATAAAACGAAGCATTTCAATAAGAAATAATATTGATATAAATTTTATTTGAAACTGGCTAAATGCGTTAAATGCAAAAGTCCATAAAAAGAAGATAGGTAAGCTGTCAGTTGTCATCTAACTTCTATAATCTTGTGGTTGTGGCAGTATGGGCCCTGTACTCTTAGCCTTTCCTATATAGGATAAATAAAAAATCTTGTGGTTGTCATTTTATTGTCAAATGTCAATGTCATCAGCTAAAGACAGATTTTTGCATTGTGGTAGTTTTTTTACAAATTAAGGAATTTCATTATTTTCATTAGTCTTTTTTGGGGTGAAATTAGTGGAGCTTAAGCCCACGTAGTGGTTATTTATTTATTTATTTAGTTATATTCTCTTTGCTTTACCATATAAACCTCTCAATACTTAAGAAAATAAATTCCTAATTCCTCATAATTCATTATCTTTACATTTTCATTGTATAGGTACTGGGTTCATGTCGATTCTAAACAAATGATTCGATGACTTTTAACTAACTCCCAACAGCTGTATAATCTAGCACAATGATAAAAGCTATATTGGTGTTCAACAATCATGGGAAGCCTCGATTATCGAAGTTCTATCAATATTTTGTAAGTGATTTAACTATACATGGTGCCTTTAGATACCGAAATTCAGGAGACCAAAATCGGAATTTTCTGTCTGTCTTTCCATAATTATGTTTCTGACTGTTTTTAGTGTTTGATTACCATTGAAAATTCTGAATGTGTTTATTTACCTGAAAAAGGGTGCTTTGATACCAAATTTAATAACTTAAAAAAGAACAGAAACCTCTTTGGAGTTCAATTGCTAAAAATGTTAGTGTTTGTTATAAAAGGAAGCAAGGCATTTAGTTTTATGTGCCTATATACCTATAGATTTAGGAGTGCAAAAACAATAAACAGTTTTAAAAATTGACAAAAATTTTTACATTTGGACAAAATTTTAAAAAACCATACTACAACATTGCAAATTACATTAAAAATGCATAAAACCAACTGCATATAATTGTTAATTTCTTTAATTATTTATTGTAAATAATTCATATAAACTTACCAATATAAAATCACAATATACTAACATAGAAAAATAATTGAGTGTTGCCATGGTGTGTGGTTTGTACCATATCTAGAATGTGTATGGCTCGGTGTGTTTTATACCCCTAGTTGCTTAACGAGTTAAATAGGTATAGCTGCTTTGTTAATTCCTTTAGCAATTATTTACCTACCCGATAGTGTTTGTGATTATCTACCCGATTTATTATTTATCTGTACAATATTATGTTAAGCTTTTTATTAAGTTTAAGTTGCCCTGACTGTGCCAGTTTCTAAATATGTATTATTTTAACTCAGACCAAATAAAAACTTAAGACGGAACGTCTCGAACAACGAAGTGAAGCCGGTTGCGTATGCATGTGGTGATTAGGATGGTGTATGGATTTGCAAAGTTTACTTAGGATTTATAGTGTAGTCTAGTGTTAGTTTTTATTTGATCTAAGTATTTTAAGTTAAAATTTATGTCTTCTCTGAAATTAAATTTATGTAGTTCTTTATCTTTACATAGTACTAGTTGTGCCCCACGGTTTCGCGCGTGAGTTTCAGAATTCCCGCAGGAATTCCCAATTTTCTTTAATACAGACCTTCCCTGAATTTCCACAAATATTTCAAAATCAAAATTAGCCAAATCGGTCCAGCCATTCTCGACTTTTAGCGAGGCAAAACAAATAGAATTTCATGTATTATATACAAAGGTCGCTGTATGTATGCTTAGATCTCTTAAACGACATACCAGATTTTAATGCGATTTTCACCAATAGATAGGGTGAAGGTTTGTAGGTACAGTTTATCCCGGAATTCCTGCAGAAACTCTGATACTAACGCAGGTGAAACTGCAGTGGACCGTTAGTGAGAAATAAAGTTCTTCAGAAAGAAATAAAGATTTGTACCAAACACTTTGTTGTATTTATTGTTATATTATGTAATAGAATAGAATACAACTCTTAGAATTTCGACGTGTTTGGGTTTGCAGAACGAAGATATGCAGCAGCAGATAATAAAGGAGACATTCCAGTTGGTTTCCAAGCGGGACGATAATGTCTGCAACTTCTTAGAGGGTGGCAGGTGAGGGGAATCTGCAACCAGTATTTTCATTTAGTCCGTCAGTTAGATAATAAAAATATAATTGACACACATTGCTTTTCCAAAACAATGAAAATATACTTGGATAAAGTGCATTAAAGTTTAGAAGTGGGGGCTCGTAACGTCATAAGCAGGTGAAAACTGTAGCTACTTGTGACGTTACGTGAGTTACGTGACATTTCGACTCAACGTATCTCCGTTACTTTTTACTTACGTAAAAAAGAGAGAATACGTGTCTAATATTTTTTATGAATCTACAGGACAAAAATTTAGTCAAATACTAGACTTTGGAAATGAAACCTCAGTTTAAAACTATGATAGTGTGGCGACCTCTACGCCACAAGTCACAAACTCCAACAAAACAATGAACACTAGCTATATGGAAATCCTGAATCGCACTAACGATGTTTTCACATGGCGCTGCATCCGTCTACAGTCGAAGCTGCGGTTCCCCGGGCACACCGCTTTGCCCTGCGGGAAGCTTCCCCTCTGGTGGCGGTCGAGCCATATTACTATCGCGCTCCCGCTCCAATAGAGTGAAATGTATGGTTGTCAACACATAACTCTCCATCAGGCAAAATCATGGTTAAAAAAATGCAGCATAATCAGCCTTTTAAGTCCCTGATGCTGAGGCATAGTCCTAGGCTTCGTACCCTGCTGTGTGTGGACGTGAACACAAGCACGAACTGCTTCCAACAAGTGTGCAGTGTGGTTTCCTCACAATGTTTCATCACAATGATTGTGTCGCATGTCTGTTGTCATCAGCCTGATTGGCGGCTCGGACTACAAGCTCATCTATCGCCACTACGCGACGCTGTACTTCGTGTTCTGTGTGGACTCGTCCGAGAGCGAGTTGGGCATACTGGATCTGATACAGGTGGGTCGACATCTCTCTAAGTCTTAACTCTTAACCATCAACTGTCAACACTTTCTAACAAAAATTCAATCATATAAATTAATAGCTGATGGTCCACACGTCATCTTCTATTCCAAGATTTTAATTATTCAGATTTTATACTATATCGTCAGTGAGTGACCTTTTGCTTTTACAATCCTTACTAATATTATAAATGCTAAAGTGATTTTGTTTGTTTGTTACACTTTCACGCCTCAACCGGTCATCGTGAAATTTTGCATACATGTTGTCAGGGGTACAGAGAAGGACACAGGATACTTTTTGTCTCGGAATTCCCGCGGAAACTCCGAAATTAACGCTGGTGAAACCCCGAGGAACAGCTAGTAATAGATAAAATACTGTTGTTAATGATAGACCTGAAAATGAGTGCGGTACTACTAAAGTACGATGTTCAAAATACGACGTACAAAGTTCAATACGAGTACACGAGTATCCCCTCTACCTATCAACTATCCTTACAAAAGCGAAAGTGAGTTTGTTTGTTTGTTCGTTACGCTTTCACGCCATAACTGCTTAATTGATCATCATTATACCAGCGTTCGGGTAATTGAGGGTTCGGATAAACTAAGTCAGCGTTCGGATAAAGTTAGTCAGCGTTCGCATAAACTAAGTCAGCGTTCAGGTAAACTAAGCCAGTGTTCAGGTAAACTAAGCCAGTGTTCGGATAAACTAAGTCAGCGTTCAGGTAAACTAAGCCAGTGTTCAGGTAAACTAAGCCAGTGTTCGGATAAACTAAGTCAGCGTTCGGATAAACTAAGTCAGCGTTCGGATAAACTAAGTCAGCGTTCGGATAAACTAAGTCAGCGTTCGGATAAATTAAGTCAGCATTCGGATAATCGAGGGTTCAGATAATCAAGACTATACTGTTATTTAATTTATTTATATACAGGTGTTCGTCGAGACGCTAGACAAGTGCTTCGAGAACGTGTGCGAGCTGGACCTCATCTTCCACGCGGACGCCGCGCACCAGGTGATACATTCATAATCGACCTTATACCCTAATGTCATAAGGTGCATATTCGTTTTCAGCGAACTCCTGTTTTACTTCGATGTGACATTTGTAAAATTAGTATCATAAAAAGTGTTTGTTTTTGTGGTATCGCAGCCATTCGCTATTTTCGTCCATATTACCTCAGTGGCTAGTCGCCCCTATTCACTGTATCCAACAAAGACTTCATTGAATATGGTTGCTTTCCAATTTCCAGGTGTTGGACGAGCTGGTGATGGGTGGGATGGTGCTGCAGACCAACATGGCCGAGATCCTCAGCCGGCTGCAGGAGCAGAACAAGATGCAGAAAGCCGAGGTACAGACGGCATCAGAAATGTATCTACATATTATATACTGATATTATAAACAGGAAAGATTTTATTTTTTGTTTCTTTGTTTGTTTGTTACGATTTAACTCAAAAACTACCGGACCGATTTCAAAAATTCTGTCCTCATTAGAATCTTACATCCCCGAGTAACATAGGCTATATTGTATCCGGAATTCCCGCGGGAATTCCGATATTACCGCGGGTGAAACCGCAGGACACATGTAGTACCCTATAAAATGATTTATGATTTATTTGTATGTATGTTTGTGTTTAATCTGCAGGCGGGTATCTCGGCTGCGCCGGCGCGTGCCGTCTCCGCTGTGAAGAGCATGAACCTGCCGCAGCAGCTGCGCGACATGCGCCTGCCCGACCTGCCGCAGGCCATCAAGGTACCCTGGGGGAGGTAGCGGCCGTGCGGGGTAGTGGGCGTGCAGGGTAGTGGGCGTGCAGGGTAGTGGATGTGCAGGGTAGTGGACGTGTAGGGTAGTGGATGTGCAGGGTAGTGGATGTGTAGGGTAGTGGACGTGCAGGGTAGTGGACGTGTAGAGTAGCGGACGTGAATAGGTAGTGGATGTGCAGGGTAGTGGACGTGTGGCGCAGTGGCCGTGTAGGGTAGTGGACTTGTAGTGTAGTTTAGTGGACCTTGTCACGCCTTAGCTACTCAACCGATCATTGTGAAATTTTGCCCACACGTTAGAAGGGGTACAGAAACGGATATAGGGTATATTTTATTCCGGAATTCCTCCGGCAATTCCTATGTTTACCTGAGTAAAACTGCTAATCTATACATATAAAAAGTTTTGTCCTGAATGACTGAGATTGATAGATCAACGCCCAGCCTAAACCGCTAGTCGTAGAGACCTGAAACTTGGAGGGTGTGTTCTTTGTATGACGTAGGCATCCGATAAGCAAGGATTTTTGAAAATTCAGCCCCTAAGGGAATGAAAAGGGATTGCAAAGTTTGTATGGAACAATTCCGCGGGAACTTCGAACTTATCGCGGGTGAAACCGCGCGGGACAGCTAGTAATATAATAAAATACTACATCATAATAATAGTATGTACAATGATCCCTCCGTCGCCGCAGGACCTCAAGTTCTGACCGCTGCAGCCCGGCGGCCACCCGGCAGCCACGCCCGTCGCGCTCGCCGCCAACATCCTCACCACCATCTGCCCCCACCCGGACCGGTACCAGGACCTGCAGCATCCCCCCCACACATCCCACACATCCCCCCACCAGCCCCCGGCGGACCACTTCACCAAGTTCTTCGGCTCGGAGACGCTCAGCGCCAAGTTCTCGGAGACTTTCTCGGAGAACTATCAGCAGACGGACGGCGTCAACTTCCCGGAGTACGAGGGCCGCGGGGGCGAGGGGTACCAGGACCTGGGCGGGTCCAACGTGGGCCCCGAGGCCGGGGAGGGCAGGAGGCGCAGGAAGAGGAGGAGCAGGAAGGGGTGCCAGTGAGGGAGAGACTTGGTACTCTTCAGCCGGCATCAGAAAATCATGGTTCTGTCTGCATTTTCTTTGATGTGTTTGTAACTTGTCAATATTTCAGCTTCATTATTAATGTAATTTCTTAGCTCTCAACTGCCTCAACTCATATTTTGATGTTTAAGATTGAATCCTACATTCCTTTAGAGTTGGAGACTTTAGAGTGACGTTAGAATTTGTTTATTTTTGTTCTTAATTCTTAGAGAAATGATAAAATTTAAATTATAAGTATATAAAGCTGGAATATCATAAATTAGTTATAATATATATGTACAGATAATATACTTACTGTCAATTGGCTGAAGAAATAATGTATTAGGTATATTAGATAATCTTGAACCTAACCAATGTATATTTCCCTTTTGGTGGAAGAGTGCGACGCGTGACTTCCGTTAATTCGTTATGTATATCATAATAATTTTAGTTATTTTTAATTTTATTGTTCTATTTTAGATTGTAATTTGTAAGAATATACGTTATGTTAATGTATTTAATTTCGTATTTTTTGGAACCTATTTATCGTAGGTAGACCGTACTATACCTATTGCTTTCAGAAAGGTATAATAGTGGGCAGTTTCATCTCGTGTTAAATAAATTCCACTTCATCATAAAACAAAATCAACGAATGGCCATTACCGATTCTCACCAACTACTAAATGATTCTATCCAAAGAGAACAATGATTGCTTGATTTGTATCTGAAGTGCGCAATGCGCATTAGGGTACATTTTATTACAAATATCGCGCAAAATATGGCGTTATTTCCAAGTGTAATTACTGCCATCTAGTGATTTGAATCTGAACTTAATAGTTTTAAGCCATGAGCAAATAATAAATACTACCATACTACGTTTTATATTGGTTCTACGTACTTACAGTAGATGGCGTATACATCATTAGTTATTTTAAGTGCCATCTAGTGGTTTTATAAAAAACTACCTTTATTTACCAGAAAAGCTATTATTAAGTACTACTACTACTCGATACTAGATGGCGCTGCATAGAAAAACTAAAATGAAGGATTTATCTACTCACTAGTAGATGGCGCTAGCAAGCTAATTTCTGTTGGGATTCTAATATTATAAACTCGAGTGTTTGTTTATATGTTTGTTTGTTTGTTGGTTACGCTTTCACGGGTTAACATCTTGAGCGATCAACATGACAACATGAAATTTTGCATACATGTTGGCAGGAGTACAGAAAAGGACATACCGTCGGGGATAGTGCAAATTCACGTAACTAGCATTGGATAAAACCGCGTATGTGACAAATCCTTAAGGTCGAAAATGCAATATAGCCAATTTATAATACCGCGACCATAAACCGCGACCGAACCGTACCGACTTAATAAATAATATTAAAATATTAGATAGATTGTTAACAATACACAGAAACGATAAATTATTATTGCAAGATCTGTAAAAATAAAAAAATAGAAAGTTCCTTCTCCTGTAACCTTCTGTAGGCAGATACGCGCTCCCTGCCTGTAGTAGATTCGTGGTTTTGCACTATCCCCGACGATAAGGTTCCTACTTTTTATCTCGGCATTCGAGCGGGAATTTTGAAAATATCGCGGGTGAAAACGCAAAGAAAAATGTGTGTTAAAATATTTGTTACTCCTTCATGCTGAAACGGCTGGACGGATTTGATGAGATGTGATAGATTCTCTCACATAGGCTATCTTTTATCCAGTTCTCGAGGGAATCTCATTAACAATAGCGAAGCTGCTGCACATAAAATTATCAGTTTATTCTATTTTACATACCTACCTAATTATTCATTAATTCATTACTCTTCATTGATCTCTTTTTATATAGGAAATATCTTATGAAATGTTTTTTTTACTACCTACGTAGATACTGCGTATTTTTCTATAAACGTACATAGGTACAAAGAGAACAAACGGTAACCTACATCTACCATTTCGAAAGTCCATCTGATTTAAATGTTATCCTGTATTCGAGAAACCTTTATAAACCGCAAAACCAAAAACAACCTGTCTAATTCCTGTACTTATCCGGTAGAACTCCGTACTTAGTACTCGCATATTATAATATGTACTTATTCAGTTAAATGCCTACTTAGTCCTCGAGTAAACCCGTCATTTGTCGGACATCCGTTAACCATCTGGCAAATACTGACCGCTCGATACTTAATAGCTTAGACCCCGGATCCACTTATTCCATTTCTTTTTAATTTATTTATTAATTCTGACACAAAACATGTCACGTTCACTTTGATAGATAATAATAAGATTAATTTTTGTAAAGCTCTAAGCTGCAAATTAAAATAAAGGAACTCAGACGAAATCAAAACTCGTTAAATAAGTTTTTATTTCGTCTGAGTAAAGGAATTATAATAATTTCAACTTACAATCAAAACATGAAAGAAAAAAAATATAAAAATGTTGCAAACACTTAATCAAAACAGAGTGTAACGACAGTTGGTCAATACCTATACCAGCATTTAGATCGATGAAGAAATATGTCACTATTGGTTTTGCCGATTTATTTAATCACCCTAGGTCCACAGGAATCTATTTTGTCAGTGAAATGAGTTTTAGAATCGGTAGAATTTACCGTCTACATAAAATTTCAACTGTTCCACGAGGTCTTACCCGTGGAAATTTCAGTTCCCGCGGGAATTCCGGGATTTAAAGCAGCCTATGTCCTTCTATGTAACCCTGACACGTGTATGCAAGATTTCGTGATAATCGGTTCAGTAGTTGAGGCGTGAAAAGGTAACAGACAGACAAAGTTATTTTCGCATTTATTATATTACTAGCTATGCCCCGCGGTTTCACCCGCGGTAATTTCGGAGTTCCCGCGGAAATTCTGAGATAAAAAGTACCTTATGTTCCCTGACAACATGCATGCCAAATTTCATACAAATCCGTTGAGCCGTTTTTGCGTGATTGAGTAAACGCGTATGCGAGAATAATAACTCGAAAGCGTATTTTCATCCGACTTGCTTCAAATTTATCGCCACTGCTCAGCTCCTATGTATCTTAGCGTTATGTTATATAGCCTATAACCTGCCCAGGAGTATGGACTACAATCGTACCAAGTTTGGTTAAAATCCCTTCAGTAGTTTTTGACCCATGCGTGCACATACAGACAGACAAACAGACAAAAAAATTACTGATTGCATTTTTGTCATCAGTATCGATCACCATTCATCCTCCAATATTAATTCTGAATATATATTCAATGTACAGAATTGACCTCTCTACAGTTTTATTATAAGTATAGATAGACAGATATTATTATATTAGTACCTAACAAACAAACGAACACACGATCGGAATTATAATTTTAAGGATTAAATAATATTAAGTCCACTCAACACTTGTATCGTTGGTGTAGTGGTAAACAAACTTCTGTGTCTCGAAGTAGGCACCTACCTATAGTAGCTAGTTATAACCTATCCTTACTTCTCTACGCAAATCCGAATGTGTTTGTTTGTTACGTTTTCTCGCTCTAGTTACTCAACCGATCATCATGAAATTTTTCATATACGTTGTCAGGGGTACAGCAACGAATACAGGGTATTTTTCATCCCGGGATTCCCGCGGAAACTCTGAAATTAACTCGTTTAGGAATAGCCAGTTCGTGCTATAAATGTCGAACGAAAGTCAATCCAATCTCGACCTTCGATCGGAAGACTCCATCAAGGGGAAGTAGTAAGGAAACCCACGATTCCTTACTACTAGGGGATTTTAGAAGATTTTAACACCATCACTGTGCGGGAGACCACCCGTGCACAAACGCACCGACACACCGTCCCACCGCTGATATATGGAGGCGTCAGGTATACTTGTATTGACGTAAATATGTTGTGACAAAAACCCCGTCCGATATAAAACCTACAAAGAGGCCGCGGATCCATGAATTTCGAACCTATTCACAGCCATTTTGTTTGAATCTTTTTCTTTTTTTTTGTATGGGAAAACGGCGTGACATCCTTTTTTTGAAACTGTCAAAACATTAAATTTATCAATGACATAATATTTATTGTTGTCAGTGGAGAATTTTTTCTTGTAAAAAAAGAAATTGACGTCAGGTTTTTAATTGTTGGCATTTTGATTTGTGGGTTTTTAACATTTAAATTGGTCTATTGAGTGTTCAATTCCTATTATTATAAATGCGAATGTGATTTCGTTTGTTTGTTTTGCTTAACTACTCAACAGATTATCATGAAATTTTGCATACACGTTGTCAGGGGTTCTTACCTACAGAAAAGGACATAGGTTATTCTCCCGGAATACCCGCGGAAACTCTGAAATTAACGCGAGTAAAACCGCGGAGATTAGCTCGACTTAAATAATTACCTCTCTAATATCTGACTTGGCTCTAAGGACTAGATTTCCTTTGCCTTCCCTGAAACTTTACAAAAAAACAAATGTTTTTGCCTCCTCCGGGAGTCAGGCGGGACCTCGTTTTCTCTGTACGCTGTGTAGTTAGTTTAACCATGGAATTAACATGATTAATTCCTTGTTATTGTACCGATTTAGAAAGTCAACAAGCGACCGCATCCATTACGTCTTATTGTGCTGTCGTAATGATTCCCTGACCGCCGCGTCCTGCCACCGTCTGCGTCCGTCGCCGGACAACATCTGCAAACATTGACCACAAAATTTCACCTCGAATTTTTGTCCAAATTATAGGTAACACAGTCTAAAGGCCAGTTTGTTTATATCCTTTCATACTAAACAGCCTTATTCACTACTAGCTGTGCCCCGCGGTTTCACCCGCGGTAATTTCGGAGTTTCCGCGGGAATTCCGGGATAAAAAGTACCCTATGTCCTTCTATACCCCTTACAATGTGCATGCCAAATTTCATCCAATTACGTTCAGCCGTTTTTGCGTGATTGAGTATGAGTAACAAACATCCAAACATCCACACATCCAAACGTCCAAACATCCAAACTTTCATATTTATAATATTAGTAGGATGACCATACCACGTGGCGTCAAGATAACGCGCCACAAAAATGATGAAGAAGTTGCGCTACCTATTAAGTAATTTCTAAAATTTTGGCATCCGGAGCGTTTGGGATTGTTTTTAGGACGCGCGTTATGGGCAAGGAATGTTGGTCCAAGTTAAGTGAATAAGTACAGTATCCTGCTTCATTAGCCAATTTGACAATCTTTGATCATCATTGCTATGGAAAACAATGATAGAAGATTTTCAACTTGGCTAAGGAGGATGATTAATCTACCTTATCACGTCTCGTTATGACAATCCGCCACAAAAATTGTTTCACTTCAAAAAACTAACAAGGACAACATAATAATGGAGGGTTCATACGTTTTTTTCACATACAAAATCCGTTCGAAAAAGTACAATAAACAATTGATGGGTGCGTTCCACTACGTCTCGTGGCGCGAAGTTGCGTTCGCGCCACGAATAAGTAAGACTATCCGTATTCCAAAAGGTTACTCAAGTCATGAATCTAGTTTTAAAACTGATTTCAAGTAAAGCGTTAATTTTAGAACCTTACTTGAAACGAGATTCATCAATCAACAATCAGCTGAGTTATTTCCTTATTCTAGAACGACGCTTAAGTAGTAATCTATACTCAAGCAAAGATTTGATCTCTGTTTACATCTGTCATGTCAAGACCACTCAACCAATCAGCGTTCAAAATCTTTACTCAAGACTATTTTCAAGTGATTAGAACCAATCAGAGTTCAGAATCCCTACTCAAGACTCGTTTCAAGTGATTAGAACTTAAAACGCATTCTATAATAAGATGTACGCTTGAGTTATGATTTGAACTTAAAACTAATCTCAAGAGAAACGTGATGTGAGTCACCTTCTGGAATACGGACCTAAGAGTAGTAAGCTGGTTTCACCACCCGTTAAATTGTACCACTGGGTACGCTGAATCCGGTGTTGTTGATCGAGTAAGGGTCTCATACTCTTGACGCAATCGAAATGAGGTCGCAGGATCGAAAAATTTTACTACTTTTGAAGCTGCGGTGAGATCAAAATCAAAATCATCTAGGCACGTAAGTATGTAATCGAATCGAAATCAAAGTTTGATTCGTAAAAAAACCGCCATGTTTTACTAATTTTAAAATTCAATTTTGTCTCAAACTGAAATCAATCTTTTGTTTGCAATTGAAAATTTAAACAGCGGCAGAATTGTAGTTTTGTATTTAGTTCGATTCGAACCCACGACCGTCTTTAAGTCCGTACCTACCGCTATAGCTTGCGGTTTATGTAATCTAACATATAAAGATATAAATCATTAAATAATAATCCATTTACGACCAAAACATCTGCGGCGACGCGTATCTCATAATTTAGATTTGAAAGAGAAAAAATAATAGTCCATAGATAATATAGAGTCATCTATGGACCATAGATTATAATATGAAGTCATCCCGCGGCTACAGATCGAGTGAAGCCTTCGCCCGAACGCCATTATAGAATAAAAAAAGGAAGTATTTACAATATGGCGCTGTAATTTGGGTGTAGGATGGCCATGGGTTATAAGTCCCAGGTCAAAGGTCTCATCTATGTATCTCTATGTATCTAGAATTTTTTTTTTTTAATAATGTTAAATATCTTTTACACAAAAACAGAAGAATATCTATCCAAAAAAAGGTTCAACTTAGATATTTCGGGATAAAAAATACCTACCCTATGTCCTTCTCTGTACCCCTGACAACGTGTGCACAAAATTTCATGATGACCGGTTGAGCCGTTAAGGTGTGAAAGCGTAACAAACAAAAAAACAAACTCACTTTCGCATTTATAATACCTAGGTACCTACAGTAAGGATTAAAGATATCTTTATTTATGCGACATTGAAATATAAACCTTAAAGTTTTCGTCCCGCAACTATTAGAACTCATGGCCATTATGCTTCTATTTTGACAAGACCTGCCCAAAAAAGGCCAAAATGGCTCCCATCGTGAGATAATTATTAATTTTATCCCCAGCGAAGTGAATTATATGCGATGGAGCTAGAAAGTTTGGAATCACAACCAACGTAAGTTGACCCTTTGTGATTTAAAAATTTCTCGACTACGACGGATCTTTGTAAATTGGTGATATATATGTTATTAATTTTGTGGCCGCCGACCATTTTAGGTTAGTTAGAGGGAGAGAGTTCGAGCTATTAGCGTCTGCAAGAGAGGGATGGGTGGATAATGTGCTTTTTTCTAGGGTTATTGAAGTGTATGGGCGGCGTCGTTTGTTGCTTATTGCTTTTGTTTATGTACATGGTGTTAGAAAATAAGTTATTGATCTGAACAAAAAAAAAGTGTAGTGTCTGTATCTATACCTACCTACCTTAAAAATTATAATTGGCAAAATGAAGGGGAAAAAGTTTATCTATTTATCCGTTTATTTGAACCCACTTATGATAAAACTGCTAAATGGATTTTAATTAAACTTAAGAAGTAGGTAGGTTACGTAGGTTGAGTCCTAAATTAATTCTAAAAATATTTTGTCACAACTAGTTTTAGTGGAACTTTGATATCCATCTTTAAATTTTCTTATTGAGACAACGTCGGGACTACCTATAGAACAAGAAGAGTGAACAGAAAACTATTTGAACACGCTGTATATGTCCATTTCTGTTAACCAATGTGATAATTCCATTTCAAGAGAGCTCGCATACAGGCCCACGGACAAATGGACCAGCCAACACGTAGTGCAATGTATTTATTCATTGTTAGTTTTAATTGGGTACCGTAGTAACGGCCTGGCCGGGACAGTACCACCTCCTCGCTTATGTACCAGGACTCATGACTACCAGGCTCCCAGCACTCAGAGGTAGTAGCAGCACGTGCGCGCTCCGCCCGGGACAGTACCACCTCCTCGCTCATGTACCAGGACTCATGACTACCAGGCTCCCAGCACTCAGAGGTAGTAGCAGCACGTGCGCGCTCCGCCCGGGACAGTACCACCTCCTCGCTTATGTACCAGGACTCATGACTACCAGGCTCCCAGCACTCAGAGGTAGTAGCAGCACGTGCGCGCTCCGCCCGGGACTGTACCACCTCCTCGCTTATGTACCAGAACTCATGACTACCAGGCGGCCAGCACTCAGAGGTGGTAGCAGCACGTGCGCGCGCTCCGCCCGGGACAGTACCACCTCCCCGCTCATGTACCAGGACTCATGACTACCAGGCGGCCAGCACTGAGAGGTGGTAGCAGCACGTGCGCGCTCCGCCCGGGACAGTACCACCTCCCCGCTCATGTACCAGGACTCATGACTGCCAGGCGGCCAGCACTCAGAGGTGGTAGCAGCACGTGCGCGCTCCGCTCGGGACAGTACACCTCCTCGCTCATGTACGAGGACTCATGACTACCAGGCACCCAGCACTTAGAGGTAGTAGCAGCACGTGCGCGCTCCGCCCAGGACAGTACCACCTATTGTCTATTTAACAAAGCTCCTAGATTTATCTCTACGGAACCCTCTAACAGCTTAAACTTGTTCCTTCGACAGCCTTATCGTGGGATCTTCGGAAAAAAGTCATCCAAAAAAAACAAACCATCAAGATTCAAACACCCAAGCGGCGTGTATAATTATTTTCTAAAATACTTCATACAGTTTTTTATTCATGCTTGTGTTGATTTATTCGATTGTCTACAACATTTTTTTAACATTTCATTTTATTTTAGGTTAAGAGATTGAGTTTTTTTTTATTAAATAATGTTTAAGATAGCTTGTGTTCTGTTATTTCGGTTAAAATTAGCTGTGAAATCCACGTGAAATAGCATTTTGTAGTTAAGACGATCAAGGAGTGAGGCTAAATTCCACTCTACATCTACCAAACTAATATTATAATTCAGAGGAAAGATTTGTTATATTATGTACTAATGTACTTAGCTGTTCCTGACGATTTCACCCGCGGTAATTTCGGAGTTTTTTTTTTTTATAAATAATTTGATTCTTGTGAAGGAAACTTCCAATTTCAAATTTTTAGATTGGCTCCACCGTTTTGGCGAGATTTTGCCAATGTCAACGTTTAAAAAGGTTTTCTTATCGATGATTCCAGAGCTTTTTATATACAAATGTAACAATATTTAAGTATTATTATTCACAACATGCATCTAGCGTTGAATTAATTTGTGTGTTTCACTTAGATATTTTTTAAATCTCAATTCATAAACATAAAAAAATCGACAGGCGATACAAATAATCACCGGAGACCTGCGGTTGAATTATTAAAAAAAAATCATTTCCATATTTTATCTCCGTATAAAAGTAAAATAAAACTCAATAAGTTAACATGGCCGCAAATACACACATCAAAAGTGTCTAGGGATCAAGCATTTTTATGCGGATTTCTTGAGATTGAGATGTGGCTTTGTAATAAATTTATGATTTTCTAAATTTATATGGATCCTTTTTGGTGCATTACATAATTTGAATCAGGAACTGTCAATCAAATTCAAGTAAAAGATGAAAATCAGCTGTCAATATTTTCCCTATAAAAACATACAATGCATTGAAGACATTATTAGTGCTACTGTTTCCCTACTACTGATTAAAACCAACGTTATTATGGAGCGGCGACGTCATTTAAGCAGGGAAGAAATGCTCAGAGCCGTGGGAATGATAGAAGCTGGTTCCCGGCAACGTACTGTGGCTTTAGCTCTGAATACAAGTCAGAGTGTTATCAGTCGACTTTGGACACGTTACCGAAGCACTGGTACCGTGGCTGAGCGCCATAGAGGACGGTATCGCTGCACCACACGGAGACAAGACCGATACATTCAAATCTTAACTCGAAGAGCTCCAACAATAACCGCCATGATGTTAGCCGTGAGGCTTCATCACTCTTCAGGGAACTTAATTAGCGACCAAACAGTCAGAAACCGCTTGCATGAAGTGAACCTTCATTCCCGAAGACCGCTACGGGTACCACCTATAGCAATGCACAATCGTAGGATTCGATATCAATGGGCTCTTGAACACAGAAATTGGGCAGAAGAACAATGGCGTTTCGTGTGCTTTTCTGATGAGTCTCGTTTTGGTATGAGACCGGATACAAGACGTATACGACACTGGAAAACCCCTGGACGCCAACAGCGATTAAAATCCTGCCAGGAAGTCCATCCTTATAGTGGTGGAACCATCATGGTATGTGCGGGTATTTGGATCGGCGGAAGAACTGAGTTGATTTGGATCAGAGGCAACCTCAACGCTCAAATTTATGCTGAGACGATTGCATCAGACGTCATCGTTCCTCTACAAAGGCAAATCGGTCCCTTATTTCAGTTAATGCATGATAATGCACGACCGCACACCGCAAGAGTTGTAAGACAGACTCTCGCCGCAGCTAACATCAATGTCCTGCCCTGGCCTGCTCAGTCGCCAGACTTGAACCCGATTGAGCATGCATGGGATATGCTACAGAGAAGAGCTCTGCCGAATATGGAGGGTATCCAGTCGCAAGAAGACCTTTTTTTGTTGTTGCAACGAACATGGGCGGCCATTCCACAGCGTGATTTGGATGAACTCATTTTGAGTATGCCAAACCGATGTTCTTGTGTTGTTAGTGTTCGCGGTAGAAACACGGATTATTAATTGTTTAAGTTACCCAATAAAATTTTAAAGAAAACTGTTATTTCAGTCTTTTTTTCGAACTTTAATGTTAGTGGTTCAAATGTCAAAAATCCCTTTATTAGGAAAATGGCAAATTTCTTTATTAATGCAAAGGTGACTTGGTTTATCGTTACTGTGACAAACGAAAACACTTTATTTGATGAATCCTTAAAGAAAATTTTAATTAATATCAATCAGGAGAAAAGTTATTGCAAAAATATATGTTGATCCCTAGACACTTTTGATGTGTGTAAGTCGGTAAACACTTTATCGCGCGTTGCCGCGTTGAATTAAGCGTCTCCGTTGCCTTATATTCTTAAAAAAAAAAAACTAAACAACGTCGTACAAATTTATACGCGGCGGCGCGAGATTTGAATTCGGAATGCTCTTGTTCTTATTTTGAAACAGTTTTCGGAGGACGATAATCTACGGTTCGCGAATGGAGTGCAGTGGTTGTTATTTTTATAACATTTCGAAAGTAAAGTACTTACGAGAAAAATGTTGGTTGTATTTACACAAAAACTTGAGACTATATAAACTTAACTCGAAGTTTTTTAAAATTAATTCAAAATAGGATTTTACAAATATAGTTATAGTAGCAAGCAAACATATTATGTAGGTAGATAATAAAACTTTAGTACCCAAATCGGATTTATAGTTACTTTGCAAGCTTTGCAACATTTATTGAATAAGAAGTTATGAGAAAAATATATAATATTTTTCAATGGTGGTCAGACGTCAGTGCATGTTCGTTATTTACCTACCTACTCTACTTGAAGAGAATAAAAATGCAATAATCCTTACTAATATTATAAATGCGAAAGTGAGTTTGTCTGTTACGCTTTCACGCCTCAACGGCTCGACGCATCATCATAAAATTTTGCATATACGTTGTCAGGAATACAGAAAAAGACATAGGGACAAAGACATACTTTTATCCCGGAATTACCGCGGGAACTCCGAAATTATCGCAGGTGAAAGTACGGGGCACAGTTAGTGTAGTTCACTGAGCAAATAATCACAACGTTTTAAGAGTCGGCACTTTCATACTAATCGCTGAACCGATCTATGAAAGCATTTTGTGTCAACCTTAGATACCAATACAATGTATGACGCGGTCATAGGGATTTGGTTAAGTATTCCAAAGTTGGTAAAGAAGTTCGCCCATAAATCCATAGTAACTTCAAGGGATAGTCGCTGGGCTGGTGTAGTGTAAGAAAAAACAACTTGAGTTCGATGAAGTCTCCACACCGTTCGTAGTCCCAGAAGGTTTCCGATTTCAAAATTCGGTAGGGCATTACGCGTATCGACCGCGATTTTTCATTGGTCCCCCTTTTAAAAACAAAACGCTTGCCTACCTTTTTTTTTCTTTGCCTATATTTTTTATCGGCCAGTACTTAATACGACAGTGAGGCAAATGTTACTGAGGGAAAGGGACACAGCTATACTAGTGTTATATGTGTGTCCTTAGCGCACAGGTGAAGTTGTAGTGCTTTGAGAGTGTATGGTAGGTGTGCATGCAGGTAAGTTGCTCAATTTATGTAGGGGTTTTCTCGTTTGATAATTAAAAAGTATAAATTTCTTTTTTGTCGGAAAGGATTTGGTTTGCGCTCCGGGTTAGAGGTTTGCGTGAATGTGTGTGTACTTACCTACCTACCTACCTAACTACGTCTGATACGATTTTCTCCGAAATCCTGTTAATATTTATTATTATAAGTTTAGTCCGAAAGCGGGTACGAAGCCACGATCGCTTTTAAGTGTCACTGAGAAAACAAAGTAGGTAATTTTTTCTTAACTCTATAAAAGCTATTAGTTCTCTAAATTGAATAATTTCATAATTGAGTTTGAAATTGAAGGACAAATCCTTGCACGAGTGTGTGGAACGGCATGAAATTACGAAAGACGTTGGTAGGTACCTATACTTAGTAAGCTCTTTAAACTTAATAATAAAAATAAGATGCGTGCATGCGTGCGCTGAATACGGTTCTAAATGAATATTAATTCCATGTCTATCCCTAAGCTAAATTTCATCTAATCCAGTTAAAAAGTCACCGTTATATTTTGTCCGATAACAACAGTTTTTTTAGTGGTTAACTAATTATATTTTTATAATTATCTCAGATTAGATAAACCCAAATGGTTTAAAAATCAAAGTGCCGTCTAAGAGCAATACCACGTTCTAGTGACACCATAAAAATTGCCGCAATTAAAGTCCCATCCTGGATTTTTCGTCGCAACAAAAACTTAGAGCAGGAGGATTCCTCGGCGAAGACAATAGGCTATTAGGCGGGAACAGATAAGCGATCTGGAGCAGAGACAATAATTGTTATGTAATCTATTTTTGAATATTTTTTTAAAGTATTCTTTTGTTTTTCGTTTTTTTTAATAAATATGGTACATACTACTTACCTACTCTTATTTTGGTAAATAGGTAGGTACTTAATATTGTTTTGATTTTTAGTAAGTTTGTCTATCACGCATTTAAAGTTACAAAACCAATGTAGTAGCAGCTGTAGGTAAGATTAGATAAGTTGATTTCCCAGTGCTAGCTAAGAATTAATTTTCGATATACTTTGCAGTAACGTTCCTCACATAATAGGCACTTTGCAAGTTTACATTGATTGTAAATTATATTTTCCCATTTGCGATGTTCAGCAATATTTTTGGAGATTTTGCTTACTTAGTAGGGTATTGCTTTTGGTAACTATACATTTATGAAGATTCCAGGAAAAATAAAATAAAGGTAAGTTAAAATATCAGGTAAGGTAAGAATTAAATAGATATAACAGCCTGCCAAAAAAACACTGTAAATTTTTTAGTAAATTCTATTTGAATCTAATGTTCATTTACATACCTAAATGCTTACTTTAAAACAAGAATCGAACCCGCGACACCTATTTTGCAGTCAGATTAACTAATAGAGCTGTCGCTCTACCTTGTTGAAATCAAATTCACACCCGGGGAATCCCCTAAACTATCGAAAACTATCAACTTGGTAGCAATTTCTCTGAAAAATAACCTCTCTAGCAAGAATCGGCCAGATATATTCCAGTTATACACACTTGAACCAGAGAATAATAACAGTTATCCCATGAGTCGCAACAAAGGAGTATTTATTGTTGTTTGCGCACAATGAGGTTGACTTTTGCCTGCAGGCAGGAATTAAAAAAAAAAAGGTTTAACAGTCAAACATTATTGTCTGCGGTTGTTTTGTAAAGCTAATTTGTTTATGTCGCTTGTGGTTATACTCAAAAGGACTGCGAGTGGAACTTTCGTTTATATTTTTTCCTATGGTCGTATTAAAATGGGAAATGCGGAGTAGACTCATCCACCCACCACCATCTAAATGGAGGGTATGGAGAAAGTTCAAGGTAATTAAAGTGGGTATACCTACCTACTTAAACAACGAAAAAGGCGTTAGAATGGTGTTTGTAAAATAAAATATGTGTATATGTGTAATATAAAGTAAAATAAAATAAATAATCCTTTTTGCAATCAAAAACCTTGAAGAAAAATACCTGCCTCTTAATGAGGGGTCGCGGGTCCGAGCCCCCCTTTCGACTAAACTTGTAGGTAGTTACCAATTTATATTGACATCTAGGGCTTTTGGCGGGATTTTAGCAGTGATAGACGTCAGTTTTATTTCTTTGTTTTGCAAATTAGTTTATCGTGATTAATATTGTGTGAATGTGGTGGAGTTTGCATAATAGTGATCCATTAGTGATGAACAGTGTGAGGAAACAGTGAAATAAGATGAAATTGGGCGTTCATCGGGAGATTGTCGTTTTACTGTACAAATTCCCACAGAGCGTCCTATTAAGGTTCAACTGTGAAGAGTTGTTGCCAAAAGTCACTTTGACAATACCTAACTAGGTACAATCTAAATCCGGAGATTTAGCCCAAAAAGCCGGAAATTATTTCTTAATTTTATATCATAACCTACTATAGCTATTCCTCGCGGATTCACCCGCGTTAATTGCGACGGGGAGAGGGTGAGGTATCGCACTTATTTGGTTCCATTTATCTAGACATTGAGCGTGCCAGACACGTGTCAAGAAAAAAATGTGGAAAAAAACCAACCAACCAACCAACGTACACCGTTTATTTACAAAAGACGTCTGCACGGTTCTGATGCTCTATTCACACTGCTCGGCATGTAGCCATAGACACGTACAGACATGAACCGCGCAGACAAAATATTCTTTCCGCGAATACTGGCCAGTGTCTGTCCGCGTCTGCGCGACCGGGTTACGATAGATATGAATACGTTAATACGCACTGTATTGGAGAATTTTAAATATTTAAAATTAAATGGGGAAAAAACATAACAATTAACAATAAAAAAAAGGAAAATTGTTATAAGTGGAGAAAAATGGAGGAGGCCCTTACTCTGATGAAATAAATAAGTAATAAATACTTAAATAAATAGAAAAAAGTAATAATGGAAATGATAAAATAAATAAATAACAATAAATAATAAATAACTCATAATTACTTGCATGGAATAATGACATTATTCTTTATATTTTGTTAAATTTTAATTCTTCATTAAGTATTGTAATTCAAATATAAATTCATTTTAAATTATCGAATTGTATTTAATATCAAAGTATGTAAGTTTATTAAGGAATAAACAGGGCAGGGCTTTAACAATAATAATAATAATTGGAGAATATTATTTTGTCTGCGACGCAACGTGTATATCACGCTCAATGTCTGTAGATATAAATGGACCTTAAATCGGTAAAAGACCTAAAGAGTCAAACTTACGATTAGTGCCTGACAACCCTAGCTGCGCGCAGCAATTTTAATATCAACGCCAGTGTAAATTGGGCGCCAAATCCGGACCACACGCGAGGTGACGTTTCGTTTCATCAAAATTATGCGCGCGCCGCTCAGAGTGTGACCGAATGCTATTTTAATTTTAACTTCAGGAATTTTTCAGTTCTCATATTCCTATACTAATGCGAAAGCGAGTTTGTTTGTTTGTAACGCTTTCACGCTTTAATTCCTCGATCGATCGTCATGAAATTTCGCATACATGTTGTCAGGGGTACAGAGAAGGACATAGGGTACTTTTTTCTCGGAATTCCCGAGTAAACTCCGAAATTAACGGAGGTGAAATCTCATGAAATTTAGCATACACGTTTTCAGGGGTACCCACTGCCTACCTACACAAAAGGACATAGGGTTTATAATTGTATTTCGGAATTTCTGCGGGATCTCTGAAATTTCCGCGGCTGAAACTGCTAGTGTTATTATAATTTAACTTTAGCTATAGCAAAAAAGGATTTGTTTTAATTCTTTGGCTTAATTCAACGATGTGGTAGGTTTAGTAAGTATCCTCTAATACCCTTTGTGTTATAAATTCGTAATACTCGAATTGATTGCGCCATTTTGTTGAAATGTCATGCTCATGCTGACATTCAACTTGGCGCGCTTCCCTGCGACCACAGATAAAGGGGTTTTAAATCTTTTGTATTTTTATTGCGCACAAACAGAGCACGGATTTTAAAGCTTTGCAGCCAATCCGATCGACATTTAATGATAATTCGAGCGACGCTTAATTCTTCCATTTCTATTCGTGTCACATAGTTGTTTTAGGGAGCGGAAGTACGAAAGTTTTTTTTTTCTCTCTCCGTATAATCGGCCTATAATGCTACTTTATAACATCCGGTTACATTTTTTAATAGTTTAAATTTTTTCGGTTCAGTGGATAATATTATACTTAGTTACCTACATAATTTTAGTTTGTGTTGCCAGATGTATTTATTATGTAAACACAATCTATTGTTTGTGAATAGAAATCATGTAGATTGATATCGTTTACGCTGGAGTCGTTTATTGTTATGTCAATGTACGAGTAGGTATTTTAAATAAGCTATTATATTCGTATTTTGCTATTATATGGACGTCGAATTGTTCCTTTTTTATATTTTAAACTGTATCTATTAAAGTTTACAAAATTTTTGGGACTAGGGTGAATTAATATTAGATAGGTAGATATTTATCATTATTTTCAATCGTTGTGTATTACTATTAGATAGATATGTTGATAAGTGCTTATTATGATAGATATTTAACAAATAGGTCAGCATTTTCTTATTAATACCTAGCTAGCTGTCCCCCGCGGTTTCACCCGCGATAATGTCGGAGTGCCCGCGGGAACTCCAGGATAAACTGAACGTATAAACCTACCTCTTGAATCACTCTATCTATTGGTGAAAACCACATGAAAATCCGTTCTTGTAGTTTTTCCAGTTTATTTCTACAGACAGACAGACGCGGCGGAGGATTTGGTTTTATGATTTATGTAAGGATAAATCTTTAAAAAAAATCTATTAATAGATATAATATCAGTTACACTTTACTGTAAAAAACCATTGTAAAAAATTTGAAATCACGATTTATTTTGTCAAAATAACTATAACAAGTTTACATTTGTCCACCTGTCCATAAACCTACTCAATCCAATTAATAGTAGAAACCTTTTCGCGGCATTTTATAAAGAGCATGCAAGAAAAGTATCCAACTGAGAATTGCAAAAAAAAAACAGCCGATCGTCGCGCAAAATAGCTAAACCGGCCAGTGCATAATAATATAAAGGAACTTAAAGATTCGAATTTCTGAACGCAGCGGTGCCAGCAAAGCGATGGCTGGGACGCCCCCGGCGTGGCGAGTTCTTATTTTGAAAATATTTTGACGTTAATAGCCACCTTTGTGAGCGGCCTGTGACATATTGTCGCCTTTTAGTTTAGTGTCCTTTTTTCCCTTCCAGAACCAATATCGGCAAAGACGTAAGATAAGTTACGGAGATAACGAATCTTTATGCTTTTCTTTAGTTGTTCGTTGTTTTTTTTCGCTGAACTTTGTAGATAATTATAAATGTTTATTAACTTCCAAAGCCATTTCCATCCGACCAGTTTATAAACATAAAATTGTTTTCGCTCCATAAATCTACAGACAAGCAGACAGAGCTTACGCTTACTGTATCATAATAAATTAACATTCACTTAAGGCGTAGACCAAGTACTTACATACACAGTGGCAACCCCAAAAACAATGAGCCAAAAATCATTGTGTTTATATTCCAAACCACGCGATATAACGAGAGGAAATCTCGCGCGAGGGTGAGTGTCACGGCTCGTCACAGACCTACGCGAAAATAGACACGGCCGGTTGAAAAAAAATTGGCTGTCTGCAGTTCTGCACCCGTAGCACGATGCTAAAGCAGTGACCGTTTAAATCAGGAGAAATAATATTATATAATACCATGACTAAATTTTACATTGGACACGTCTTGTACATTGGACACGTTTTTTCTACCTAATCAAAAAAAAAACAAACCTTAAAGCCTCTGTACCGCTTACCGGCACGGCAGCGGAAAACTTGTAGATACTGTCTGTCTATTTTATTACGTCTCTGGCATCGCCCGTCGCCCTACGCACAAGGGTGCGATTGCGACACCCCTAACAAGGGTGTAGGACTGTAGGTACACGGGCAAACAGCTTAAGTGGCTCTCGGGTATTAGCAATGTATATTTGTTCAATTCATTTATATTGTTTAATATTCAAAACGAAAACGATAAACGGTTTTATTGTTATTTAAAATATTTTAGGTTATCCACGCAATGTTGGAAAACAAACGACAAGATAGGCGAAAAAAAAATTATCAATTGACACCAAAGGAAACCCCTACTAATATTATAAATGCGAAAGTGACTCTGTCTGTCTGTCTGTTACGCTTTCACGCCTTAACGGCTCAACAGATCATCATGAATTTTGTTACACACGTTGTCAGAGGTACAGAGAAGGATATAGGTAACTTCTTATCCCGGAATTCCCGCGGGAACTCCGAAATTTCCACGGGTGAAACCTCAGGGCACAGCTAGTCTATAATAATTAAGTTGAGTTTTCGACAGTGATTCGCCATTTTTGTAGAAACTATACTTAAATAATTATGTACCTCTATAGATACGACTGACTTTTGTGATTATTTTAATGTAATTGCAATTTATGGAAAGGTTTTAGTAGGTAAACATATAAAATAGAATTATCATTAGAATCCATTATACCTACTTAAATCATTAAAATTGGTTGGTGTTCATTTACATAATACATAATATTATGTTTCATTTAAAATAAACACCTACCTATCTTATTCCTAGAAGATTTTAGCAAGGACCTTGAAATCCAAACTTTGTTAAAGAAAATCTAGAACCAACGACTTTTATCCCGTTTTTGTGCCACGTCCTGATTCACTATGACCACATTATAACCATTACACGCACAAGTTACTGGCGGGAATCGTTTCCATCATTTATTTTTTGTGTCGAAAAAATAATAATTGTTGCATTTTGTGGTGCTGTATCAATGGCGGCTCATTATGTGTGCAAGAAAGAAGATATTATATAACCCTATGTCTTTTTTTCTGACTATCGGTTGAGTAGTTAAGACGCGAAAGCTTAACAAACAAATAAACTCACATTTACATCTATATAATATCTAATTAGTTAGCAGGTAAACTTGTAATACCAGTGGCAAAAGTCCAAAGTTCCGTACTCAAGGAAAAATGTACTTACTCAAAGCCTTTGCCACGTTCATTGTTCGTTATTTAAAGTAGTAAAAAAAAAATACACAACACTTCTGTAGGTACTACGCGTTTTTGCAGCACGCGCCAATTGCGTTACACTAATTACGGGCAATTTGAATTGAGCTAGTTTAATTGTTTATTAGGTTGGCTTACTAATTAATTATTGTATCTATAATACGAACATAGTTCAATACGACTGGTAATATTTTATTTATAATACTAGCTGACCTCCGCGGTTTCACCCGCGGGTATTTTGGAGTTCCCGCGGGAATTCCGAGATAAAAAGTATACCCTGTGTCACTCAGGATCACTTCCTATAAGTGAAAGATCCTATAAGTGAGGATCCTGTCAATAAGTGAAAGAGTTTACAAAATCGGTTCAGTAGATCCATAGATTACAACCTCAGAAACTCCGGAGTTCCCGCGGAAATTCCGGGGCAAAGAGTACCTTTCGTCACTCAGGATCACTGTAGCTTCTTATAAGTGAATGATTTTTTTAAATCGCTTTAGTAGATCCAGGGATTACCCCGACAACCTCACAAATTCACAATCTCCGGACTTCCAGCGGGAATTCTGAAATAAAAAGTACCCTATGACACTCAGGATCACAGTAGCTTCTTATAAGTGAGAGAATTTTCAAAATCGTTTCAGTAGATCCAGAGATTACCCCTTACAACGTCACAAACTCACAAACAGTGTGGAAAACATACGGCTTAGTAACCAAAAGTAACCTAAATCTTGTAAAGAGGTGGCTGTAGGTGTGTCACTCGTTATGATATGCCAAAATAATACAAGTCTTCTTCTTCTTCTTCTTTAATAATGGCGTCTATAATTATAATTTGCCAATGACAATGTTTCTTATTATTACAAATCTCTTCATCTACTTCTTCAATTATGGCGAAACGCCAATGACAATGTTAGATTGTTCCCCAAGTTAAAACATGGCTCTTTTGAAAGTCAGTTTCCTGCTCAGGGTTCAAAATAGATGCTGAAAAGTGACTGAAATAACGAAAAACGTGACACGCGTGTTTTCGATACGGCTTTCACTCGTCAACAACCTAATACAGTCTGTAATGCAATTATTTTAAAAATTACAGACAAATCGCAAATTTTTGTAAAATTTATGTCATTATTGTCATTACAATGGTCAGTTTGTGGTTGACAGCTGTCCGTCTGTTTGCGTCTATGTTTGTCCTTTAATAATCCCTACGTCCTTAATTTTACATATCACTACAAGTATTAGTAAACACAGTGCTCCGCCGCGTTTGTCTGTCTGTCTGTCTGTCTGCGATAAACATTAAAAAACTACCCAACGGAATTTCATACGGTTTTTACCTATAGATAGACTGATTCATTAGGAAGGTTTGAGTGTATAGTTTGTTAAGGTTTTGTGTAAATTGGTTGAAGTATAACAACGATAATTGTCGGAATTAAGTGTAATAAATTTTGCATTCTACCTACACGAGGGGTATAGAGGACATCTAGGATTCTTTTTGTCCCGGAATTAACGCGGGTGAAACCGCGAGAAACAGCTAGTATAAAACTAAAAGTTGTCTACGTCTTGTCGTTTTTCAAATCTTTAGAGCCTCCGCCCTAATTTGTTCACGTCGATTCGCGATCGTGGCCAGCTTAATTAGGTAAAAGCCTCATATACATATACGTATAGCGTGCCTTGGAGAGGCCCTGCATCAAAATTAGTTGGGGGCCCAAATGAAGGGTAGAGATTTCTCACCAAAGAAACAAAAACTCTTAAATTAAAATTCTGGGATAAAAAGTACGGAAAGTACCCTATGTCCATCTACCCTTGACAACGTAGGTACATGCCAAATTTCATCCAAATACGTTCAGCCGTTTTTGCGTGATTGAGTAACAAACATCCAAACATCTAAACATCCAAACATCCACACTTTCACATTTATAATATTAGTGGGATAATATTAGTAGGATAAGTTATCGCTTCCTCGTAGAAATTGAGCTAGCCAAACAATTCAAATTAAATATACATTTTTCTTGCCTTTTTTCTACAAATTGATTTATTAAAACATCTATAGCTGAAGAAGATTTCGGTTTTTCTAAAATTTACTAATTTTTGCTTACTCACGTTAGGGGCCCCTGTAATCCGGGGGCCCCGTATCATGGATACGGCTGATACGGCGGCGGCAGCTACGCCCACATTGAACACGATGGAAAAATGAGCTTACATGCTTTTGGTAAAGGAAAACATCTTGAGGAAACTATATAACATGGTGGTACGACATTTTCTAGTGCCGGATTGGCTAGCTAGTAGCTATCACCTACAAGTTCAAAATCTGTCGCCGAGCACCTGAGTCCTGACTGTGTGTTCCGGCAGCCTCACTTGAAAGCCAGTTCCCATTCCAGGCTGGGTGTGTTCACAATCTTCGACCACACTCACTTAACATCAGGTGAGCTGTGGTCGAAACGCCTTGCCAAGTTCAATACGAACTTTGCTGTTTAGAGAGTTTAAGTTCTTTGTTTATTAGGTGGTCAGAGAATTTGGCCAAGAGAAAACTTGCCTTGCACTTCATTCATTCCTTTCAAATTAACATGCTCTCTGTATCCGCAACAAAGCATACCAACAATTCTTCCACGACATTTCAGCCCATCACCTGACTATTATTCTCGCGTGTTCGTCTGTTTGTTTGTACAGTAACACGTGTCCAAACAATCTATTGTACAATGCTTTACAATACCGTCACAGACGATCGCCCCCGCAGGAAGTGGCTGACCACTCAACAACAATGCCTTGGACGGCGCTTTCTTTGCGTGGTGATGAAAAAAAAAAGTTTATGGTTCGGTTATATTGACAGCTGTCATTCCGAGCGCGCGCGGCAAACACAAGATTTCTGTTAATTTTGTTTATCTATTTATTGTGTACAAGTAAACGTCGTCTGCTCTTTTTTTAATAAATAATTGTCTTGATATGACGAAAAATAAAGGCTTTCATGATTAATCTAAGTATGTATATTATGCTCATAAAATTTCAAGGCCTGACTGACTGACAATTTCATCTATATCTACTATAATAAATGAGTAGAATCCGCGATTCTGTACATTGAATATTTTTAACAAAAATTGACAGGAGGCGATAAAAGAAGAGTAACCGAGTCCAAAAAAAGAGTTTTTAAAATTCTTTTCTGTTGGTCTGTCTGTCTGTCTGTTCACGATAATTTCCGAACCTACCGAACGGATTGTCATGCGGTTTTCACAGGTAGATCCAGCTTAGCCTGGAGCTACATATAGGCTATGTTTCATTAAAATCAGATGTCGGAAAAAAAAGTTGTTGTATAAAAACCTTTCATGGGGGGCACAGCTAGTCAACACTTAAAACTACATCAAAGCAAAACTTTTTGCACATTCTCTCTTTTTTAAAGTAATACCTATAGGTATCTAGTCAAATACTGAGAAAGGATTTTTGGAAATGCAAGCCTTAAAAAGATCGGTATTAAATTATACCGATCTTCATAAATTACTTAAAATTCCCGCTACGATTTATTTTAAGAATTAGGTAGATATTATTTACTGATATCTAATTGTTCTTAGAGAAAACAAAATTCTTCTTCTTAAGTTTCTTGATCCAGGAGATCCTAGTAGAAACGTCGACGGAGGGACAGAAAAAAATTTATTAGAACAAAATCATTCGATGCCCTCAAATATCTTTAGTCATTAACTCTAGCTGTTCCCCTCGGATTCACCCACTTTAATTTCGGAATTCCCGCGGGAATTCCAGATTACAATTTAGCCTATGTTACTGTTGTTGCTTTCTAATGGTGAAAGAATTTTTGAAATCGGTTCGGTAGTTTTTGAGTTAAATCGTAACAAACAAACAAACAAAAAATCGAATCTCTCCTCTCTAGAATAATTTTAGTATAGATTAAAACCGAATGATTGAAACAACAAAGTTCCCGCCAAATTCATTTTCAGTTTACATAAACGGACATAGATAAGCAATAGTGTGTCAACCCACACTGTAGAAATTTTAAGTAAATCGTGTTTTAAAAGTAGGAGCGCCATTTTGTGTCGAAATTGTTTATGTTAAATATTTAGTTACATATTTAAGCAATGTAATAAGGTAAACACATAATTAAAAAACGTTCCCTAACTCTCAATAAATCGTTCTGAATCAGTAACTTAATTTTGTGGGTTAACATGTTATTGCTTATCTGCGTCCAAATATGGCGTAGCTACACTTTCCTTGCACTTTCCTAATACATTTGAGGGCAGAGGGGCAGACATATTTGATTGCTGCAATCACTTCCGCCGCTCGCCGCGCCCTCGCCGCCCCGCCGTATACTGCAGGCTGTTAACAATAACGAGGCTGAAGGCTCCCCGGGCTTCCAGGCGCACCCTGGCCCGCTCTAATGGATTTTCCATAAATGCAATGCATGATGGAAGTTACAAACGATCGGACTTTTACCGCCTCTTCGGTTATTAGCACCATAGACTAGATAGATATTGTGAAGTGTGAACTTCTTTTTCTTCTTTGGTGTTTTCGGCAGGAATTCATTTAAGGCGATAAAAATCGAGAAAGTATAGAGATACACCTAGCTATGGAGCGATAGTTTCGTTCAAAATAGGTAGGTAGGTTTACTGTGCGAAATTGAAGCACAAAATTAACATACTAGATAGAGAAACTTCTTATCAACCTATAGGATAGGTAATGAAAAGAAATGAAAAGAAAAGAAATGAAATGAAAAGAAATGAAAAGAAAAGAAATGAAAAGAAATGAAAAGAAATGAAAAGAAATGAAAAGAAATGAAAAGAAATGAAAAGAAATGAAAAGAAATGAAAATAAATGAAAAGAAATGAAAATAAATGAAAAGAAATGAAAAGAAATGAAAAGAAATTAAAAGAAATGAAAAGAAATGAAAAGAAATGAAAAGAAATGAAAAGAAATGAAAAGAAACGAAATGAAATGAAGTTTATTCGTTACGGCCACAATTAAATAATATGGATTTACAAAAAGGAGCACAAACAAAAAGGCAACAAAAAGGCAACAAGCTCAGCATAAGCCAGAAACCATTAGGTACAATATTAAGTTGCAAGTTGAGTTTGTATGTTTGATACGCTTTCACGCAATAACTACTCAAATGACCATCGTGGAATTTTTCATAGGTACGTACGTTATCTGGGATCCAGCTAGAAAAGGACATGGGATACTTTTTATCACGGAATTTCAGAGACAACTCTGAAATAACGTGGGTGAAACCGCGAGCAATAGGTATACTATACCACAGATAATATAATACTATACTAGCTATAACTTGGTTAGTTTGATAATTAATAAGTCTGCAAAATGGGCATGTTGACTAATTTTTATTTTTTAGTCCGTCTTGTAGATTATTAAAAAATATGGGACAGGTATTTTTTCTTTTTTACGTAATCAAAAAATAACGGCGATATATTGAGTTGAATTTTCGCGTGACGTCATTATTCTGACAGTTTGTATGGCGGTTTTAGCGGTTAGTGACGTCACGACCTCCTCATCTTAAACTTTAATGCGCTTTATCTCTGTATATTTTAATTTATTTAAAAAAGCAAAAAATACGTGTCCATTGTTTTTTTATTTTCTAACTGACGGACTAATTAGAATTTTGATTTTCAAAAGTAGTCCTTCAGTAGTAGTAGATCATTAATAATTAGCAATTAAAAAACTACCGAATGGATTTTAATGAAACTTTACAATAATAGAGCTTATACATCAGAATAACACATAGGGTAAATTTCATCCAGGAATTCCCGCGGGATCTCCGAAATTAACGTGGGTCAAACCGCAGGGATCAGGTAATCCTACTATCCTACTAATATTATAAATGTGAAAGTGTGGATGTTTGGATGTTTGTTACTCAATCACGCAAAAAACGGCTCAACGGATTTGGATGAAATTTGGCATGCACGTTGTCAGGGGTACAGAGAAGGACATAGGGTACTTTTTATCCCGTAATTCCCGCGGGAACTCCGAAATTACCGCGAGTGAAACCGCGGAGCACAGCTAGTTATTTATAAACGTAAGCATAATAAAATGTTGCTTACATTGCATATTAATATTATTTAGTTAAATGCACTCACTGTGTGTAAAGTAAGTTTTTTTTATCGCATCAAAGGCGACGGTATGAACGTAATATTATCATGAAAATTTAAAACATTAAAAATTAAATATTGGAGGTTCGTTAATCATAATTATTATGGCGAGTCAACGTCTACTTTATATGAATTCGTAAATAATCAAATAGTATTGCCAGGGTGCTCTAGTAAAAAGTTACAAATGAGAGTAGAAAAAAAAATATCAATGGCTGCTTATGGCCAATAGGTAGCTAGGTATTAAGAATATTATAAAGACGTGAAGTTTGTGAGTTTGTGAGGTTGTAGGTGGTAATTTCTGGACTACTGAAACGATTTTGAAAATTCTTTTGCCAACAGAATGCTGCAGTATTCCTAACCGCCGCACTCAGAGTCGACTTTAATGATTACTTAGTGTTAAAGCCGCACGCCTCCTTTTATTATTAGATTAAGTTATTTTTGTATTGCATTTTTTTTATTGTTGGCAATCGGTATATCTCGTATTGCAGGTAGATTTAAATTTACATTTTTATTAAATATCGAGTCCAGTGTGGGTAGGAATAATATGTGTTGGCCGCTCGCTGTCACGTCGCGCATTCGCATCGTAAAATTAATTCGCATAAGAAACACCTAAGCTCATCATCGTCGTCACTGTGTATCGAGATATCACCATAATCCTGAGGAGTTGTAAACATCGTGTCGGGCCCGGCGCGCCTTCGAGTGGAACATCAGCGGTGAGTCGGCTATCACTTTTTCCAACTACTCTGGACTTCGTTAAATCGTTATTTCGTTATAGCCATATTTATACAGTCCACATCTCGTTGTTGCTTATACATTTGTTTGGTTCGTTCGAGCCGGATCCTTCCAACGGCTAAAACATTGCCGTTAGAAGTGATATTGAATTAAAATTACTCTCGCTATTTTTTTTTCGCATACCTACTTATTGCATACCTATCGCCAACATACCCAACAGCAGTGATTAATATTGTCGCACATCGTATTTCGAGATATTCTAAAAACAAAGGGTTTCGATAGACATAGTACATTCTATAAAAATACCTATCACAACTTAACGCGGCCAGTCGCTTAGTTACTCGCAAATACCTACCGCGGTCGGGTTATAGCCACCTTCTCGAGGTCGCGGGCGTTAGGAAGGAGCGAATCATTGTTACCTACTAAGTAGGTATATTGTTAATAACTAAAAAAAAAAATTGTTAAGAATCTCATATCGCCTTTCGCATCACTTTCGACATCGCCCCTTCGACATACATACTTCGTCACCCGTAACCATCTATTGTTTTTTTTGTCGTGGTACAAAAAACAAAAAAAATCTACATCGAGAATAAAGTATCGCGCGAACTCACAAACACTATCTGTTATAGAATATTAATTTCTTAAGGTCGAATCCATAGACTAAATTACTATTTTGATTCCTCTTGGTACTTCACGTTTATCATAAACAAACAACCATGCCTACCAAATCCGCGCGTCGTGCGGTAGAATTAAAACGCGAACTCGCTATTAAGCGCATGGATGAGTGTCTGGTCGCCGGAGTCGCCGCAAAGGAGGATAATAGACAACTACCCACATTCTTGTCGCGCTATAGTAAACTCGATAGTTATTGTTCAAGTTTTGAATCCCATCATCTTAAGATTTGTTCAGAGTTCGCCTCGGATGATGAAGTCGACCAGGAGGACGCGATTCGCCACGTTTTCGATGATAAATATTTTCGAATCATAGAAATACATACGCATCTTACCTCGGGCACGGCCCAGCCAGATGACGGTGCCGCTGCCTCCTCGGATCGCTCTGTAAAGCTGCCGCGACTTAACCTGCCCACATTCGACGGTGACATAAAAACATGGGGCACGTTTTATGACATGTATCATAAAATGGTTCATCAAAATAAGAAAATATCGAATATTGAACGCTTCTCGATATTGATATCACTGCTTCGCGACGAACCCTTACAACTCATAAAAGGATTCCCGCTCTCAGAGACCAACTATACGGACGCTTATGCGGCATTGATCGATCGTTACCAATGCAAGCGCAAAATAGCGTTTCGACATTGGGAGGAGCTGAACACAATTAAAGTAAACATAAGCTCACCACGCGAATTGAGGCGTCTTGTAGACACATTCAAAGAGAACCTAGCAGTACTAAAAAATCTCAAATTACCCGCTCAGGATTGGGACTTCCCTTTATTCTACATGCTCATTAACAAGCTCGACGTGGAGAGCCGCCGTCGCTTTGAATTGCAGAATAATGATGGTGACATCCCATCATTTCAATCCTTATTGGACTTCTTGGAAAAGGCTGGTCAGGCCTTGGAGCTGGCGGAACCAGACTCCAAAGTTTCCGTCGTCGCCCCACGCACTGCTCGAACTCCTTCTGCTCGCGAATCGCCTCAGCCGTCGCCATACGGGCGCCGATCCCCTCGCCGATCAACAACCGTATCGTCCTTCATCGTCAACGAGTCGTCGCCGGGAGACAGTATAGTTTGCCCTCTTTGCAAGTCCAAACACTCACTGCCGCAGTGTTCGAATTATCGCAGTCACACTCCTCAGGATCGATTCGCCGTTGTTAAGGACAACAATCTTTGCGTAAACTGCCTTCGTCCGGGGCATGTGGTCAAACATTGCCCTTCGAAATTTCGCTGCCAAAAGTGTAATGTCCCTCATCATACAACACTTCATTTTGATAATAACCCCGCATTGCCTCCAATGGTAATGGTGCCTCTTCTGTCGCACCGTCTCCCCGTCACGACGCTGTGGCACCCCCTGTCACGGCCAACGTCCCCACGCCGGACACGTCAGCAAATCGTCCGCGTCAATCGAGCCAACCCTCGGTGACTCTCATCGCAGACCTGCCTCCCGCGTCTCGCTCATCTCTTTTGGCCACAGCTAGTGTTGAAGTACTTGACCGGTTTGGCTCTACCCGTAAAATGCGCATCGTTATTGATAATGGCAGTCAAGTCAACTTCATCACGAAGAAATGTGCCGACCGCTTGTGTCTCCCATTCAATAAGCGGTCCTCATCCGTCGTAGGCATCGGTCAAGCCATATCGACCTTGACGAACTCTACAACCTATCGTATTCGCATCGACGGTGGTACCGAAATTGCAGTTGAAGCCCTCGTGATTCCCAAAATTTGCGGTGAAATGCCCTGTTACAAAATTGACGTGACTAGATGGCCACCGTTGCATGAGGTAAAGTTGGCAGACCCCAACTTCCACTTACCTGGGCCAATTGATGCGCTTGTCGGTGTCGACATGTTCTGCGAAATCTTTCTGGGTGAACGGCTTGAGTGTACGCCGGACGGACCCACCGCCTTTAATACAAAGTTAGGCTGGATCGTCATGGGTAAAATCGAAAACGCCCGGACGTTTCCCAATGCATCGTTGGTCTGCTCCTCACGCACGCTAGACGATCAAATTCGTAGATTCTGGGAGGTAGAAGACCTTCCCAAAGCCTCATCTCTTAGTAAAGAGGACGCGTTGTGCGAGAGCATATTCGTTGCCACTCACACACGTGACAATAATGGCAGATACATAGTGCGTCTTCCATTCAAATCGCCTAACCCTTCGTTTGGTGACTCGCATTCACTTGCATATCGTCGTTTATTATCGCTTGAAAACCGTCTTTCTCGGGACCCCAACCTTCGTGAGGACTACAATGCCTTCATGCAAGACTACCTCGATGCCGGTCACATGGAACTAACGTCTGAGTCACGCACCGAAAAGACTTATTATATTCCACACCACTGCGTGCTCAAGCCTAGCAGTACGACTACTAAGCTTCGCGTGGTATTCGATGCCACGGCGAGGCCCGCCAATGGGCCATCTTTAAATGAGCAGCTCCTCGTTGGACCCAAGCTCCAACCGGATATCGGCTCCATCTTACTTCGATTTCGGTTACATGCGGTAGTCTTCACCGCTGACATGCGTCAGATGTATCGACAAATCCTCGTTTCGCCCACTGACCGCGACTATCAGCGCATCCTCTTTCGCTTCTCACCTAAAGAACCAATCCAGGAATATCGTCTTAAAACCGTTACATATGGAATGTCATCGTCCAGCTACCTTGCTCTTCGCACGATCTTGCAGGTCGCCAAAGATGAAGGTAGTGAGCTCCCCCTAGCGGTTTCCACCCTTTCAAACGCCGTTTACGTTGATGACGTTGTTTCTGGTCTAGACTCGTTGGACTCCACGCGTGAGCTCCTCAATCAAGTCGTTGAGGTCCTCAGCAAGGGCTGTTTTGAGCTTCGAAAGTGGTCCAGTAATTGTCCAGCGCTTCTGAAAGATATCCCACCCGAACATCTTTATGACAGCAATTTATCGTTTGATGCAGAGTCCAATGCTCCCATCAAGGTGTTGGGCCTCGAATGGGTACCCTCCAAGGACGTTTTCACATTCAAAACCTCGTCGCTGTATGATCAATGCACAAAACGTCACGTACTGTCCGAACTCGCCCGCATTTTTGATCCCCTCGGCTTCCTGACCCCATTCACTTTCGCGCTCAAATGCATTATCCAGAAGCTCTGGAGTCTCGGTCTGGATTGGGATGACGCCGCTCCCGAAGCTGTCACCCAGTTGTGGTCTCGCTACCGATCAAATCTTGAGTTGTTATCGTCTCTTGATGTTCCTCGCTTCATCCCCGCCTTGAAGGCAAAGCTACTCGAGGCCCATGGATTTTGTGACGCCTCCACGCTTGGTTTCGCCGCTGTCGTCTACTTTCGGATCGTTCATGTCGATGATCACATCGCTACCTATTTCGTCATGTCGCGTTCTAAGGTAGCCCCCACCAAGACGGTATCCATCCCTCGCTTGGAACTTTGTGCCGCTGTTCTATTGGCTGATCTCATGGATCACGTCAGGGATGTCTACAAGGGCATCCTGAGCTTCGAAAGCGTGTATTGCTGGTCTGATTCGACCGTAACTTTGGCATGGCTCAGGTCACCGTCGTCTCGCTGGAAGACTTACGTCAGCAACCGTGTCAGCCGCATTCAGGACAGCGTCCCGCCCTGTTGTTGGGGGCATGTGAGCTCTCAGGACAACCCCTCGGATTGCGCATCTCGAGGCCTATCCGTTCGGGATCTCATCGATCACTCTTTGTGGAGAACCGGACCGTCCTGGCTCTCGAATGAAAAGGACACTTGGCCCAGTCCACTCCAAATCTCGGAAGACTCGCTCGCTATCTCAGAGCAAAAGAGTACCCACGCATCGCTTTTTGTTGCCATCGATCAATTTGACGATTTTCTCGCAAAATACTCAAGTCTCAAGAGGATCCAACGCATTGTCGCTTACGTTAGTCGTTTCGTGTGCAATTGCCGTAACCCTTCGTCCCGTAGGACAGGTCACCTCATCGAATCCGAAATCAATGAGGCTCGCCTGATCTTAGTGAAGATGGCGCAATCCGTCAGTTTCTCCGAGGAACGTGACGCCCTTAAAAAGGGCAAAGCAATTCCTAAGGCGCTTCGGAAACTCCAACCCTTCATCGATAGAGACGGCCTCATCAGGGTGGGCGGTCGTCTGACACACTCAGAGCTAGACTATGATTGCAAGCACCCCATATTATTATCCCGCACTCATCGTCTCACTTCGCTCATCATCGACCAGACACACCACGACCACCAACATCCCGGTCTTCGTACTCTCAGCTTTCTGTTGGCGCAAAATTACTGGATACTTGCGTCACGTCGCGCCATAAACTCTCGTTTGGCCAAGTGCATCAGGTGCTTTCGTACCAACCCAAAACCAATCACGCCTCGCATGGCCGATCTCCCAAAGTTTCGAATATCGCAAATAAAACCATTTTCAGTTGTTGGAGTAGATTTCGCCGGCCCTTTCTCGACCTATATCCAACGTTATCGCGGATCCAGGACGTTCAAAACGTATATTTGTATCTTCGTCTGCTTCGCTTCGAAGGCGACTCACATTGAGCTTGTCGACAGCCTAAGCACTGATGCATTTCTAAACGCGCTGCGTAGATTCATCGCCCGTCGCGGACGTTGTAGTCGAATCCATTGTGATCGTGGCACTAATTTCGTGGGTGCTCACAATGTCCTCTCGCCTCTTATGCAACAAGCAGCGGCGTCAGAGGCTATCGAATTTATGTTCAATCCACCGGCTGCCTCTCATTTCGGAGGGCTGTGGGAGATAGGAGTCAAATCGTTTAAGACTCACCTTTCCCGCGTCATCGGTGACCAGATACTCACCTACGACGAGTTCTTAACGATCATCGCTCAAATAGAAGCCCTTCTCAACTCGCGCCCGTTGTGTGAGGCTGGCTCCGATCCAAACGACATGTCGGTATTGACTCCAGGTCACTTCCTGACTCTGGAACCTCTTACGTCTCTCCCTGAGTCACGCGATTCTGATCCAAATTTTAGCACTTTAAGCCGTTGGCGTTTGACGCAAAGGCTTCATCGCGATTTCTGGAACAGGTGGCACGTGGAGTACCTACATACTTTAAATCAACGCGCTAAGTGGCACGTCGACGCCACTGAACCAAAAGTCGGAACAATGGTTCTCATAAAAGACGAACAGCAGAAGCCACTTCATTGGACGTTAGGTCGTATCGCTCAGTTACATCGCGGTCGCGATGGAGTGGCTCGTGTAGCCACGGTCAAGACACAGTCTGGTCACTTGCAGCGGCCACTTGTGAAGCTGTGTCCTCTCCCACTCGATTAGTTATCTCAAAATACGATGTATTTTGGTGGGCGGTAATGTTAAAGCCGCACGCCTCCTTTTATTATTAGATTAAGTTATTTTTGTATTGCATTTTTTTTATTGTTGGCAATCGGTATATCTCGTATTGCAGGTAGATTTAAATTTACATTTTTATTAAATATCGAGTCCAGTGTGGGTAGGAATAATATGTGTTGGCCTCTCGCTGTCACGTCGCGCATTCGCATCGTAAAATTAATTCGCATAAGAAACACCTAAGCTCATCATCGTCGTCGCTGTGTATCGAGATATCACCATAATCCTGAGGAGTTGTAAACATCGTGTCGGGCCCGGCGCGCCTTCGAGTGGAACATCAGCGGTGAGTCGGCTATCACTTTTTCCAACTACTCTGGACTTCGTTAAATCGTTTTTTCGTTATAGCCATATTTATACAGTCCACATCTCGTTGTTGCTTATACACTTAGTTAAGTATAGATTTTTAAAACAAAACTGCCGCAATCAGACAAGTTTAATAAATTAATGATAATTGGCATTTAACTAAATAAGTTACATCTCGTTAAATGCCAATTATCATTAATTTATTAAACTTGTCTGATTGCGGCAGTTTTGTTTTAAAAATCTATACTTAACTAAGTAATCATTAAAGTCGACTCTGAGTGCGGCGGTTAGTGTCATATGGGGTACTTCTTATCCCGGAACAGCAAGTATTAATTATTAGTAGTAATTTAGGATTTATTATATGACTGGCTGTGCCCCGCGGTTTCACCCGCGGTAATTTCGGAGTTTCCGCGGGAGTTCCGGGATAAAAAGTACCCTATGTCTTTCTCTGTACCTCTGACTACGTGCATGCCAAATTTCATCCAAATCCGTTCAGCCGTTTTTGCGTGATTGAGTAACAAACATCCAAACATCCAAACTTTTACATCTTCTATCTACACTTATAATAAAACTGTAGAGAGGTCAATTCTGTACATTGACTATTTATTCAAAATTAATATTGGAGGATGAATGGTGATCGATACTGATGCCAAAAATGCAATCAGTAAATTTTTTGTCTGTCTGTCTGTATGTGTACGCATGGGTCAAAAACTACTGAAGGGATTTTAACCAAACTTGGTACGATTGTAGTCCATACTCCTGGGCAGGTTATAGGCTATATAACATAACGCTAAGACACATAGGAGCTGAGCAGTGACGATAAATTTGAAGCAAGTCGGATGAAAATGCGCTTTCGAGCTCTTATCCTCGCATACGTTTACTCAATCACGAAAAACGGCTGAACGGATTTGGATGAAATTTGGCATGCACGTTGTCAGGGGTACAGAGAAGGACGTAGAGTACTTTTTATCTTAGAATTCCCGCGGGAACTCCGTAATTACCGCGGGTGTAACCGCGGGGCACAGCTAGTAGATAATAAAAAAGTAATAAAAATAAAAAGCCTATATATGCTGAAGTTTACAGTTCAATTGAATTTTAGGCAGAAAAAGAAGGAAGTAATACGACAGGCTGGAAAACTAAATAAAAATGTTACAAAGGTAACATTCTGGCAACACTAAAATTGTTTTTGTCATTTCAAGTTTTGCCCAGAGGTTTTGCCTTCTTCCAGTTATGTTGTTATGTTGTTTGATCTTTGGGCATCCCTTTGTCGCTGACCGCTCTTCACTTCGTGTTGACATCATTAATATATTAGCATACAATATTACACCTAGTGGTTTTTTGGAGAGTCGAATAGGCGCAGTCTGGGAAACTAAATGCAATGCACCTTGCAGTCGTATAATTAATTACAGCATATGTTAATTAAAAATTATAACGAGTAAAAAGTAACTACACGAATAGCGCACATTTTTTTAAAGTGAATAATAATTTATTTGTGGAATTCAATGACAAAAATATCCAACAGATGTAAATCTTTAAGTACCTACGTATAGTGTGACAACGCAATGATATCCCAACTGTAATACTTAGTCACAATTTGCAAGTTGTATGCTCAGGCTCAGACGAAATAAAGGTTGCATGTTGTTTTAGACTAATAAAGTAAATACCTCTAATCGTTACTATAATAAGAGAGTAGGTAGAATCCACGATTCGGTACATTGAATATTTTTTCCTAAAATTTAGAGGGGTGATAAAAGAAGAGTAACCAAGCCCAAAAATAAGATTTAAAATTCTTTTGTCTGTCTGTCTGTCTGTTCGTGATAATCTCCGCATCTACTGAACGGGTTGTCGTGCAGTTTTCAGTAGCAGATTAGGCTAAGTCTGGAGCAACATATAGGCTTTGTTTCATCGAAATAGGACATAGGGGAAAAAGTAATCATCATTCAAAGACTTCAGCGCGATGCAATGGTGGAAAGCTTCGATATAATGTTGCATAACGAACATGATAAAACCTTTTTAGAGATATGCTTTTTTTTTCTTTTGAATTGATTTTTCGCGAAGTGACAATTTTAAGATTTGGAGAGGCAGATGATGTGATTATATTTTCTTTGAGACCAAAGAGTATATAACCACTACGTTTTAAAAGAGTGAGAAAATCTAACGTCATTACTGTCATTGCAAGGGTCGAAAATTCACCCTGGTGAAACCGCGGGCACCAGCTAGTACATAGTATACATAGTATTAGGTATATGATATCATATTAGCTGTGCCCCGCGGTTTCACCCGCGTGAATGCGTGTTGTTCTGAAATGGGCATGTTGACTAATTTTTATTTTTTAGTCCGTCTTGTAGATTATTAAAAAATATTGGACACGTATTTTTTCTTTTTTTACGTAATCAAAAAATAACGGCGATATATTGAGTTGAAATTTCGCGTGACGTCACTATTCTGACAGTTTGTGTGGCGGTTTTGCGGTTAGTGACGTCACGACCCCCTCATCCTAAAGTTTAATGCGCTTTATCTCTGTATATTTTAATTTATTTGAAAAAGCAAAAAATACGTGTCTATTGTTTTTTTATTTTCTAACTGACGGACTAATTAGAATTTTGATTTTCAATAGTAGTCAACATCCCTATTGCCCGTGTTGCGCTGCGGGTGCGTTCCAGACCAGTCACAGTAAATATAGAAAAGAAAAACGTGACAGTTGATGAATTAGGGATAAAATATAGTAATTTTCGTACTATATTAATTGTCTATAGTTAATATAATTTAATATATAAGTTAATATAATTTAGATATAGTACGGGTGGCGGCCCTAGTTGACGCTGAACCTGCATGCGCTCGTTTTAAGCGCTTCCGTTTAACGCGCTAATTCTGTTGTCTGTTAAAATTTACTAACTTAGTTTAACTATAGAGATAGTAGAAAAGTAAATCAACGAGAAACCAAAGCTCGGCTTCGCTGGTTGCTGTTTATTTCATCGCACGCAACGACTTTCGTACGCGTCAAGGGATGGTCAAAGGCAACAAAACCGCGACGCCCGCAACAAAACGCGCGACAATGCCGTGCACAAATTATACCTACGTTTGTGATTTACATAGAAAAAAAAAACAAAGAACATCAACAACATTCGACGCAAGAGCAAGACCCGAAACACTTTGTTGAAACCACCATTGTATTGTAAAAGTATTATATTATCCGACACATCACTTTTTTCCCTCTAAACCTATTTATTATTTATAAATGTACGTATTTGGTGTTCGCTAACAAGATGTTTACGCGCGGCCGCTGCTTGTCAAACGTCCCGCCAAAACATTAATGGGCGGGCGTTGTGTACAATCTTTTTTTGAATCCATAGACAATTTTGACTTTCTTTATTCGGCAATGGTGTTTTGTCGATCAGCCGTGCGGTAGGTGAACACGATTGCGCTGTCATTGTTAACTTTTGGTGTGCTGCTTAATCAGATTTGTGTCATTGAATTTTTATAGGTACCTATGTATCACGATGGGAGAGATAGGATTGGAATTAAATGTAACGTTAAATTGTTTGTTGGGCGACAATTGCGTGAGAGATGTCAGTTTACAAGGACTTTTTGAGAGGTTTTTTGACGGTTGACAATGGTAAAGATGGCGGTGTAATCAGAAATCACGTATGCAACAGAGAACTAAAAAGCATGTGTGTAGGTAGGTAGATACTTTATCTACGCCTCGCCTGTAAGAAGTTGTAGGTTCCTTCTTCTATTGCGTTCGTTGCAAACTGTATGCACGTTACTTCCGTTGACTTCATGCGTGTGATAATTTCCGTTATTTGCTCAGATTTTACTCTCGACGTTACCTAATGAAGTAAAACTTGGAAAATTACCTAGAACCTAAAGCTTTCATTTTAGAGTTTATCATAAAATTATCATCAATCAATAATTTTCAAACTTACTCGTTTAAAAAAAAAATTATGAACTTAACCTCTTCTGGAAAGAAAAAGGATGAGATATTAATTGAAAAAATTGGAAATAGAAGGTACTTATTTGATAACTAAAGAAAACTGAGATCTTTGGTGTCAGTTACAAAAACATCAAATCCCAGATAGGTATGTACTAGGTACTAGGTACCTATTAGTCAGCGAGCGTCCGAATTCAATAACGCTTTGGAGGCGTCTCCGCAACTTGTCCAATAAAAGAATAAAACTTTGACAGCTCAGCAAAATCAGCGGGAATCTGGCGATAACGGACACGTGACGCGGGTTATTGCTGGGCGTCAAATACTCTGTGATGTCCGCAAGTTCGCGTCGGTATATTTTTTTTGGCAAAGGTATCAGCCGCTATGCAGCTTTAAAAAAGAAATTCAATTAATTTATTAAAACTGCTTCTTGATTTTACTTGTGTATGAACACAAGTAACATAAGTTCTGTACCTACATGACAAGTTTAAAAATGTAACAACAAGTAGATACTTAGGTAAATAAAAAAGGATAAAATCAAAATTAATGATAGCATAAAAACCACAAAAAAGATAGAAAAACAATCACTTTGGAACTACATACCTAGTAGTAAATATCTATTTAAATTATTTAATTTATGAACGCCTAACCTCTTAGCTACTTTAGAATATAAAGCTAATAATGATACAATATAGATCCATTTACTGTCTATAGGCTACTTATTACTACTTTATTACACGAAACAAATAGATTTTAAGTAGATAATAATTAATTTAATATCTAGGTAATATATTATTATTGATCTAAGTGCGTTCCTTCTCCTGTAGTCATACTCGTCACATTCAGATATATGTATACCTATACTTGAGATATAGGTAAGGTTGCCATAAAACCGTCACGCGTCACCGTATTTAAGTATCACGTCCCGTATTATTTTTAATTTTTTTATTTTACATGAGTACCTACCGTACCGTACCACTTTCATATGCATCTAGTGAAAATCTGTTAATTTGGAATTACAAACAGACACTTTAATTTTGTTTATGTATATGTACCTATAGATGTACTCATAGATAAGTATATTATGTATTTATGTTAACTAGCTGTTTATTTATTTATTTATTTAAGCTTATTGCACAACATGGGACAAAAGGCGGACTTAATGCCACAGTGGCATTCTCTACCGGTCAACCTTCACGGTGTTCAGAAAGTGTGCTTGGTGGTGCTTGAGAGGAACTAAATATAATTTCCTATTTCAATACAAAATACATACATAATATATAAATTATACATAAAACAAAACAATGCTGTTCTCCGTGGTTTCACCCACGCTAATTTCGGAGTTCCTTCGAGAATCCCGGGATAAAAGCACTCTTTTTCCGTTTCTGTACCCCTGACAATGTGTTACATGCAAAATTTCATGATGATCGGTTGAGCCGTTACAACGTGAAAGCGTAAAAAACAAACTTACTATCATTTTTAGAATAAGGATAAACAGTAGGTATCATGCACATAATATTATAATTATAATATACCATAATATTTTAATGATGACTGTCGGACATCCGCATGATATTATAAAAATAAAGAATTTAAATACCAATTTAAAGAGACCAACTTATTAGTTGCTTTTAGTGGACAACGTTTCGTCGTAAAAAAACACTTCGGATGCCGTTGAAATTTATATGTGAACGTAAAGTCATTATTTTACGACAACTCTCGCGCATTAACGACCCCTGATTGGTTATCCAATAATCTCGTTGCACTGCAACGTTAAAAACTTGAAACTTTTGCCTTTGCTTTTAATTAAAAAAATAAAAACATTTGTCTCTTATATGGTTAGGTACTTTGAAAAGAATGTGTAATAAAAATTAGTTTTTAAATATTTGGTACCTATATCTTTTGCTGCACTGCTCATTGACTGTTCTATATGATAGGTAGGTATGATATTAATTTATTAAGTTATTACAAATAATAAACATGTTAAAATAAATAAATTTAGAGGGAAGGCATTTTGATACCTATGTTGGAACTTATAAGTTAAATTTTTAAACTTCTTTTCAGTTTATTTTTGATTGTGTAGTAGGTATACGTGTAGCGGATAGCGAACATGACTGCTAACCGGGTATCGTGGATTCGAACCCCCACATCGGCGCAAATAATATCTAGATTCACCTAACATGTGAATTATGATAAAATATACAAGTAGGTATTTACAAAAAAATGTAAGTAATATAGATGGATATCATCCATACTATCTAACAATGTATAAATTACATAGTTTCTCTACAATCGAACCCTTTGCCCAAATTCTCCGAGACCATTATCTCTTTAAATTGATGTTTTCGAGTAACAAGAATTAAGAACTCTATCGCATTAGACGCATTACCTACAAAAATAAAGGACGCACCGAAAGAGAAACAAGAAACTAAAAATCCAATTTCCCCTCGCCCTCTAGGTATATCGGAACAACATCATCATCGCCAGTGACTACAAATCATCGGGATGTTGCAATAAAAAAATGTACATTAAATGCACCCTACGCCCGGGTCCAACCACAAGGAATATTTATAAAAACACCCAATAACATGCGTTAATGCTGGCCGAAAAACGAGCAGCTGTCGGTGTTATGAAAAAAACTACGCCGCTCGCCCATTGGCGGGTTAGTTATGGCGGTAACATTAGACGCATCTGTCAGATTCATATTGTCTATGGGCGCAAGGCGGTACTTGCGTTTTAGGTTAGTTATATATGCCTACACGGTTTATTGCATTTTCTTCGCCGTCGCCCTTATGTCGTCATTTCATATTTATCTACACGGAAAGTGTGTGATAAATTTCACGTGCGGCTGATAAATTTCCGCACTCATTTTTTTTACGCGCCAACGTTCAATAAAACCACAGATATTACGCGAAATACTTACACTTCGCGGGTTGTCAGAGCGTGTAATTTTAGCTCTATCGCGCCGATTAAGGGTGGCTTATTCCGGTTCACTCCTAAATATCGCTACAATATACATAATCACTTTTGCAGCCAAAAATAAAACTGTCTTGAAAATTTCAAGCGGTTCATCCGATCCGGTGACCGGTCCTGTCCGGTCGTGATGATCGGTTGAACAAAACAAACAATGGGTCTCACATGCTCTTGTAATGTTAGGATAAGCTAGGGTCTACCACACCATAGCCCGTTCCTCCTTTTAAAATCCTACCTGGTAGGTATATTATTTACTAGCGGTCCCCTTCGGTTTCACCCGAGATAATTTCGGAGTTCCCGCGGGAGTTACAGGGTAAACTATACGTGTAAACCTTCCTCTTGAATCCCTTTGTCTATTGGTGAAAACCGCAAGAAAATCCGTTGAGTAGTCTTCGAGTTTATCGCGAACAGACACACAGACAGACGCGGAGGAGTACTTTTTGTTTTAAGATGTAAGTATTTATTTATTTTTTATTTTTTTTTATTCAACAAAATTCCACAGCACAGGGCAGTAATTACAAACAAATTTCATAAAACTATATTTAGGCCATTACGGAATAGCACTATGTTACCCAATCTTATACACATTAGCAATAAGTATCTATTATTATAATAAAGAATCAATAATGTTAATAATAAAGAATAAATAAAGTATGTTAATAAGATCTCAGATCTCTAAAATCGTATCAACTTATCTAGCTTATCTTTAGTCCTGTACGAAATAATATTATTTATATATTAACTAGCTGTGCCACGCGATTTCATCCGCGGTAATTTCGGAGTTCCCGCGGAAGTTGCGGGAAAAAAGTACTCTATGTCCTTCAGTTCCCGAGGGAATTCCGGGATAAAAACTATCCTATCTTTTAAGTTGGACCATATTATAAATGGTTGCAAAATTTTATCAAAATCCGTTCAGTAGTTTCGGAGTCCATCGCGGACAAACAACGTGACACGTGATTTATATATATTAGATTATCTCTATGCTCAGTCTTTATGTTTTAGTTTATTTTAATACTACCTGCATAACTTTTCCGTTCGTTGCACACCCCGTCCTTTATACATCTCTCTGTCAACCCAATGGTTAACTGTCAGAGAATGCCGCAAGGCATTAAGTTCGCCATTTGTACCTTTTTGTGCAAGAAAGAATAAATAAATAAATATTTTTTTTGTAAAGATTTTTGTACAATACACTATAAGACGTAAATCGCTATAATTATCCTTACATAATTATTTTAAAAAAAATTCTCCGCCGCGTCTGTCTGTCTGTCTGTCTCCCCAACTAAAAACCGATTCAAGGATTTTCATGCGGTTTTCACCAATAGTGATCACATTTCCTTTTTGCCGCACCAAATATATTATACCATTCTGTAAAAAAAACTGTAACTTGTGCTAGTGAATAAAAATTTCTTTTATTTATTTATTTATTTGATCGAAGAGGAAAGTTTAGATATATACTTAGTTTATCATGGAGTTCCCGCGGGAACTCGGAAATTATCAGCGGGGGATAGCTACTATTTTAATCACCTGTAGACATTAAAAAAAAACCCTTTTAGGTATTATGTCATTTTTGTATTTAGTAATTTATGTATAAGGTATAATCAGATTATACTGTAAGTAACGGCGTCCGAGACGTCACGTATTTATATATATATATTGTTATTTTATTTTATTTTTTGTTTAGTTTTTTAGTTCATTTTTTTATTGTAATTTTGGTTTTATAGTTTATTTTTTACTTTTATTTTTATTTATTTTTTTACCGCGGTTCCGGCTGAAAACCAGCGCTGCCTCACACTGTTAAGTGTGTGAGATAGTATTATACTGAGCCGGGACCATTTTGTCAACATTTTTGTATTGTATATTATGTGTTGGTTGACAAATAAATTTATTTTCTTTCTTTCTTTCTTCTTTCTTTCTTGAACTTTGAACTTTTATTTAATAAAAACAACACAGATCTACTTGATACTTTACCATAATACCCTAATAGGTACTATAATACTTTACCAAAAATTTAGTACTGTTCCACTCTGCTCGAGTCGCGCTCCGCGGTCAAACAAATCCGTCGCCGAACGCCCCCGTGCGTGCCCTATCTCCGCGCCGTGCGGAGCGCACTTGGCAAATAGCAATTTGTATGGTAATCGTTGAATTTGCGTTCACTTTACCTCGCCGCCGCCGGGTGGATTGGACTCTTCAGTGGTTACGAGTGAATAGCGACACTTTTTAATAATTTGTGTATTAATTTTATAGCGCAAAGCTGAAATATAAAAATTTTGATTGTTCTCTGAGATTTTACCCACGTTAATTTAGGAGATTCCACAGAGATTCATACATCTATCTACCTATACTAATATTATAAAGAGCAAAAGTTTGTGAGTTTGTGACGTTGTAAAGCGTAATCTCTGGATCTACTGAACCGATTTTGAAAATTCTTTCACTTATATAAAGCTACAGTGATTTTGAGTGACATAAGGTACTTTTTAAGTCGGAATTCCCGCGGGAACTCCGGAGTTAGTGAGTTTGCGTGTTTGTGAGATTGTAGGGGTAATCTCTGGATCTACTGAACCAATTTTAAAAATTCTTTCACTTGTAAAAAGCTACAGTGATCCTGAATGACAGATGGTGCATTTTATCCCGGAATTCCCACGGGAACTCCGGAGATTGTTAGTGAGGTTGTAGGGGTAATCTCTGGATCTACTGAACCGATTTTAAAAATTCATTCACTAAAAGAAGCTACAGTGATCCTGAGTGGCAAATATGTGACAAAGGGTACTTTTTGTTCCGGAATTGATTCGGGAACTCCGAAATAACCGCGAGTGAAACCACGGGGGTCAGCTAGTATTATTATAAAACGAAGTCTTTCGGCGCATCTATCTGTCTGTGTGTATGTTCACAATATACTCAAAGACTACCGAATATTCAGCACTGTAGAGTCATGGAATTAGTTCACATTCCATGACTCTACAGTGCTGAATGTAATTATATGCCTTTTAATTCTGCGGTAGAATTATTCCTTTAACAAAGTCGGCCATATTTGGCGAATATTAAGGACCTAGTTTTGTAAAACAAGGTACAGTGAAGTTAGGTTAGGAACTTAGGTACGAATAAATTAAAAACCACGACTCTCCACCGCAAGAAAGCTCTACTCATTAATCATATTGGGCAGCCAAATTCTTTTTTTATAACTTAATTACAAACAAAAATCCACTATAATGATGTTAATTAAAAATCATAAATATACAACTCGCGTGTTACATGTCCGTTAATCTGTTGAGCAATAACTCATAGACAAAACTTTTCGTTGCGCGCAACACAAAACTCCACCTTGCTCTATGACCATAAGGAGCATAGTTCCAAGCGGTACGGACTAATTCTATGATAATGGAGTATTTAATAATGGTTTTAATGTTCCTTGATTATATATTTTGTTACGTTTTCTATTCGCCCCGAGCTTTTATTGCTACAGGTCACGCCCTTACGAGCATGGCGTAATGATATTATTCCGATGGTTTTTTGAGGGGACTATGCAATCTATGGAAACTAGTTTTTTTTAACTCATGAGCTTTAACTTTCAAGTACTAAGTAGATAAGATTGGGTCACATATTTTATTATCTCTTTGCATTACACTGTAGATACACTAATTTCGGAACTCCTACGGGAACTCTTAAAGTATACTATGATACTCAGGGACATCTACAGTAGCTTCCTTCCAATGAATTTATTTAGAATCGGTTCGGTAATTTCGGAGATGAACTTAGAATAGAATAGAAAAAAGAATAGAAAAAAGTTTATTTGATACCAAAAAGATAAAATAAGTACAACTGTGAGTCTTAAACTAGAATAGTTGGTACCAAAATGGCTACCACTCAGCATTATGCCGTGGCACTAAGTTCCACGACGCTGATTTTCAGTGGCGACCGTAGAAGGGAGATGGCTTCACACTACCAATAGGACCGTCCACAATCTACATTTCTTAAGATAATTTAAGTGGAGATAATTTAAAAAGTAAAAATAGAGTAGTAGATAGTAAAAAAGCTTAGTAAATTATCATAATGTATGTTGCGGGGTATGCCTAAGAAGACTAAATATATAATCAAAAATAAATCCCTACTAATAATACAAATGCGAAGGTAACTCTGTCTGTCTGTTTGTCTGTTACGCTTTCACGCCCCAATGGCTCAGCCGATCATCGTGAAACTTTGCATACACGTTGTCAGGGGTACAGGGAAGGACATAGAGTACTTTTATCCCGAAATTTCCGTGGGAACTCCGAACTTCTACTTTCTACATTTAAATTTACGAACATACAAACTCTTAACATACTCCTTTATAAATATATGGAACTCATCGTCCACTAACAAAGAAACACACAAACAGACAGACAAGCCCTTACCCTTTATACTTTCATATGCATTTAGTGAAAAAGCTGTTGCCTGTTAATTTGGAATTATAAACAGACACTTCAATTTTATTTATATGTAGGTAGATATAGGTATCCTTACTTAATATTATAAATGCGAAAGTGACTTTGTTTGTTTGTTTGTTACGCTTTCACGACTAGACGACGATATATTATTTAGAATGACAACAAAAAGTTTTGGGAATTTACGAGCGTTGCACCTATATTGCATCTCCATCCTATCTTATCTTAATCTTATCTTATCTTAATATATATAAATCACGTGTCACGTTGTTTGTCCGCGATGGACTCTTAAACTACTGAACGGATTTTGATAAAATTTTGTAACAATTTATAGTATGGTCCAACTTAAAAGATAGGATAGTTTTTATCCCGGAATTCCCTCGGGAACTGAAGGACATAGAGTACTTTTTTCCCGCAACCTCCGCGGGAACTCCGAAATTACCGCGGATGAAATCGCGGGGGACAGCTAGTCTTAATATATATAAATCACGTGTCACGTTGTTTGTCCGCGATGGACTCCGAAACTACTGAACGGATTTTGATAAAATTTTGTAACCATTTATAATATGGGCCAACTTAAAAGATAGGATAGTTTTTATCCCGAAATTCCCTCGAGAACTGAAGGACATAGAGTACTTTTTTCCAAGTAAGGACATAGAGTATGAAATCGCGGGGGACAGCTAGTAGTTTATATAACATTCTTTTCTCTGTGACTGCTTCTCAATGCATTTTAATATTGACGGGATTTCGTATTGTGTTTCAAAGGCATCATACGATAGAACTCCAAGTGTTTTCAACCCAGAGAAAATAATATATCTCTGGTCTTGCAGATGAAAATACAGGTCACGTCTTTAATGGGAATGTGGACTACGTTCAAAAATCAAAATTCTAATTAGTCCGTCAGTTAGAAAATAAAAAAACAATAGACACGTATTTTTTGCTTTTTCAAATAAATTAAAGTATACAGAGATAAAGCGCATTAAAGTTTATGGTGAGGGGTTCGTGACGTCACTAACCGCTCAAACCGCCATACAAACTGTCAGAATAGTGACGTCGACGTGAAATTTCGACTCAATATATCGCCGTTATTTTTTGATTACGTAAAAAAAGAAAAAATACGTATCCAATATTTTTTAATAATCTACAAGACGGACTAAAAAATAAAAATTAGTCCACATGCCCATTCTATATACGAATATTACAAGAGGTTTGGATGTTGGGAATAATCTCTGGAACTACTGAAGCTACTCTAAAAATTCTTTACTGTAGCCTATACACCTAGATATACCTAAACGTAGGATAGGTACTTCATCTTGGAAAAATACTGAAATTCATATATTTGATGTAGTAATGTGGGTGTTAGTTTGTTTTTTTACGCTTTCCGATCATCATCTTACCTTAAAATATATAAATCACGTGTCACGTTTTTTGTCCGCGATGGACTCCGAAACTACTGAACGGATTTTGATAACATTTTGTAATCATTTATAATATAGTCCAACTTAAAAAATAAGTTTAGTTTTTATCCCGGAATTCCCGTGGGAACTCCGGAATTAATGCGGGGAACAGCTAATCACCGTGAACTACTTTTTCCCGGAATTCCCGCGGGAACTCCGAAATTACCGCGGATGAAATCGCGGGGGACAGCTAGTATATATATTATATATAAAAGAAAGTCGTGTTAGTTACACTATTTATAACTCAAGAACGGCTGAACCGATTTGGCTGAAAATTGATGGGGAGGTAGCTTAGAACCGGGAAACGGACATAGGATACTTTTATCCCGGAATTCTCGCGGGAACTCCGAAATTATCGCGGGTGAAACCGCGGGGGACAGCTAGTTGTAGTTGTATAAAAGCATGAAATAACGAGAGCTTCTTAAAAACAACGATATAATAAAGGTTTTCTAAAGGCAACTATATAAAAAATTCTGTAACCTTTATGAATAAAATTTTACCAACTTATTTTTATTTTTTACTTATTTTGTTCATAAGTATTTGCATAATGACTGATATAAACACTAAAACTTAATTACGTATTTGCATGTATGCATTTTTTACTTTACTATTATTATACTTAACTAGCTGTCCCGCGCGGTTTCACTCGCCATAATTTCAAAATTCCCGCGGAATTGTTCCATGCAATCCTTTTTCATCCCCTTAGGGGTTGAATTTTCAAAAATCCTTTCTTATCGGATGCCTACGTCATACAAAGAACACACCCTCCAAATTTCACGTCTCTACGATCAGCGGTTTAGGCTATGCGTTGATCCATCATGCAAATAAAGCATTTTATATGTACAGATATACAACGTGTTAATGAATTAACTGAAAACTGGAAAGTAGTTTGCTCAGAATCAACTAGCGAATCGATCGCTCTATGTTTTAATAATGCGATCGATTCGCAATATGTCTAAATTATTTATAATACAATATTTGGCGCGTACGCCGCCCGCAGCAAAAAAAATCGACCCGGTAGGCGCGGGCGTAGCGCTTGGAATTTCGTAGATAGGTCACCTCCAAACTATTGTTGAATAACTTTTAAAGTATAAATTTTTTCGACATAAAATATATTTTAATCATATTATTATTTATTTTTTAAATGGGGTGTATCAGGTTTTCAGTTAATTCATTAACACGTTGTACTTATATAACTTTATATACGGTTCGAGTTTTTTGCTGCGGGCGGCGTACGCGCCAAATATTGTATTATAAATAATTTAGACATGGGCTAGTAAAAATTAAAAAATATAACCTATATTAAAACATAGTGCGATCGATTCGCTAGTCGATTCTGAGCAAACTACTTTCTAGTTTTCAGTTAATTCATTAACACGATGTATATCTACTTACTTTATTTTATCTATTGTAAAAAAATTTAAAACTGTATGTAAGTATGTTATTTTAAAATAGGCTGATTATTTCTCTAAAACGTCTATGTTTTAAAAAAATCTAATCGAACTTATATAGGCAACCTAATTTCCACCGCGCTTTGATATCTATTTCTGATATTATCATCGGCATGTATATAAAAATAAATGTTAAATGAAATCGGTATACTTAAGTATAATGAGTAATAAAAAAGATATTTAAAATAAGTTATTAGCGGTTCCTTATTTATAACTCACCGATAACAAACTAATCTCGCATCTCCATAAATAATTTTGAAAGAATATTTAAAAAAAAAACTGTAAAAAAAGTCACATAACCCTTAGGTACCTAAAGGTCTCTAATCGAGACGGGACACATCAGAAGCAACCGGAGTCGATAAAACCAGCTAATTTATGCCCCAGACTTAGTCGAAACCGCCGTCCAGCAATAATACGACCACAACAACATTATTCGGGCCGTAAGATGTTTTTAACTGGCAACACTGTGCGGGAGGCGTGCGTGTGTTGCCCTATGTATGAAGCTAGCCTACGCCGGCAGGTAAGAAAAAAGAGATTCGGTATTAAAAAAAATAAAAGAAATAAAGTCGATGATGAGGTAACGAACGAGGCGCGGTTGGCGTGTTCCTTTTTCGAAACCGCGCTCGCGACGTGTGTGGTCCGCTGTTGGTAGCGGTGCGCGTGAAAATTTATCTTACGTCTCGGGTCGATAAGCTCCGTAATCGAACGCCTTTGGTCAAATTTTCCAATAGACGTTTAGAAATTTATACGTTTGTGAAATTAATTGGTGGGAAATCGGCCATAATTTTGTTTTCGTTTCTTTACGTATAGGTACTTAATTGTTGTTTTCTATTATTACTCAATATTCAAGGACTCGAACCCTTCTTTTCATTAATAACTGAAGCTTTTTTAATGGTTTTATATCGAACGTTCCAAAACATTTCATTAAACATAATATACCTACTCCAATTTAGATAATAATTCATCGTTCAAACTTTAATTGTTTTAATTGTTTTGATTGTCTTAATTCGGGTTTTGTCCTTAGATATAATACCTGGAGCAGATAATTCGTATAATAGAGCAAGTTATTGTTTTCATTGGAGTGGGTACATACATAGGTACTTGATTCTATGGTATCTTAGTACTTAGAGTTAATATATAGCCAAGTTATTTTAGTCAAAAGTTTGGAATTGCTGAACCAATTCTAAAAATTTCTTTTAAGATGCTGTTAGTGTTCCCGAGGGAGTGCCGCTATAATACTATAATTAAACTATCCTTTGATGTAATAGTTTATTCAAAATTCCGCAAATCCAATCAATAAGCGCACCACTACCTTCGGTGACACGTATTCAGCCTCTTTAGCTTGATTTCAAACGGCTTCACTCTGCCTGTGCTCTCTGTCGTTCTATGCCTATTATTTCTATGAGTTGCACAATAAGTACCTATAAGATTTACGCAAAATCCAACAAACAAACAGTTCCATCAACGCTGTAGTTAAAAAAAAAACAATAAAACACTATCGCCATAGCAATCTACAAAGACGTTATCAAGATCCAAATAATATAAAAAAAAACAACCATTTGCAAATAAAATACGTGTAATTTAACTGCCTCAACACGAATTACATCAAATAAAACTTCGCGCTAGTGTAATTAATAAAACAATTAATTAAATGAACACACATCTGAATTGCGCCATCAATCTTATCTCTGAAACTAATTATGTTAGCACAATCTTTGCATTGCCTTAATTTCATAATTTAACCAACATGGCTGCCATTTTGGATAGGTAATTAGAAAAGTATTAATAGTACGGCAGCCCCCGTACTTGTTTTTTTTTCACTAGCTGAATCTTCGTGCAGAGTAGGTGCAGTGCGATGAGACGACCAAGCTTTCCATCTGTGAAAATTCTCGAAACTAGCTAAAAATGTTCCGTGGAATCGAAAACTTCCAAGCTTAGGACTGAGAAAACGCACCACTTTTAATTTGTAAGACTATTTGTATTTGTTAGCGGGCTGGTTTCCGCAACTCGACGTCTGAGCGCCTATTTTGCGTGTGGTGGGAATACAATATCTATTCATCTTACTGAGCTGATAAAAATATTTACTAAGCTACATGCAAAAATTCGGCATACCGAAAGTTATTTGTCTTCTTTGGAGGACTCTTCAGTCAAACCAACCATTTTGGAGAACAAATTATTTTTCCAGGTTTATCATCCAATAATCTTAACACTGATAAATTTTACTGTTACTCATTCAATTTCGACACTCCACCAAATCGAAACGTTTGTCACCTGCTCACTTCATCAGCTACCCGTTTCGAGAATTTTCTCAGGGGAAAAGCTTGGGCGTCTCGTCGAACCAAACCTACTCACGAAGCCTGTTATTAGTCACTGAGAAAACAAGGCGTGGGCTGCCGGATAAGGTACTTACCAAAATTGTGATTTTAAACCATTAATTTTTTTTTACTTTCTCCTAACATTTAGTGGTTGAATATAATAGCCGTAAGTTTTTCCTACAGAATAAAGTGAAATGAAATATAAATAAAAAAAAACTTAATATTCTTTTGGGTTTCTTCTTGCTTCTACCGCGATTTATGGTTACGTAGGTATTCAAATATTCTAAACATAGGTAGAAAGGCACATATTTTACATGACCTGACCATGACCTTATTATTGACATGACCATAACACGCCGCGATGCGCTAAGACGCCGCAAAGACTTTCCCTCGTAATTAAAGAAGTTTTACAGCAAAAAAATACATTTACAACGTTTCTTAAGAATAATAGGTACTTACTAATATTTTGGCATCTAGAACGTTTATAAATGCGTTTTTCGGACGCGCGTTATGGGCAAGGAATGTCGTTGGTCATAGTGAATAAGGGACCGGTTTAGCTTGAGTGTATATAGATGTGAAACAAGAGTCTGGCAGATCTATGTGAAACATCGAAATAATTTTGTAAAAATAGTGAGTATAAAAGGAAATGCTTATGTACGAAAATAAATAGGTATAACATAATAGGGATGTTGACGACTTTTGAAAATCAAAATTTTAATTAGTCCGTCAGTTAGAAAATTAAAAATCATTAGACACGTATTTTTTTATTTAAAAAAAAATGAAAATACACGGAGATAAAGCGCATTAAAGTTTAGGGTGGGGGCTCGTGACGTCACTTACCGCTACAAGCCACAATACAAACTGCACTAGTTAGTGACGTCACGCGAAATTTCAACTCAATGTATCGCCGTTATTTTTTGATTACGTAAAAAAAGAAAAAACACGTGTCCAATATTTTTTATTAATCTACAAGACGGACTAAAAAAAAAATTGTCAAATAGCCTATTAAAAATGTAAGTAATATTCAGATTTTTTAGAGAAAGATGTTTGTTCATTTAATAATTAGGTACCTACCTAACTATATTCATATAAATTCAATACGAAAATTAAATGGAGACGAGTTCATCATTAGTGACTTCAGTCGCAGAGTCATTTGCGCATGGCGACGCGTCGTCACACCGCGTTTTACATGTAATGTAATATGTTACATGTAGGTACTATCACATAACGTGGCGACGCATGCCGTGGCGACAGCCGGTCTGCCGTCTGACCGTCCGCTTTAGATGTTTCACATCCAAAGCTAAGTAGAAACACTCACGAAATAATCCTGAGTCGAGGTCCACATTGAGAATTAAGACATACCTACCTCACACAAATGTCATAAAAAAATGTTATTTTTTCTTATCTTTGATTTTAGTTTGTTGTTTTTTAATCATTTTCATCTGTGTTGTCCATCTTTCTTTCTTTCTTTCTTTCGTTACAAAAAGTGATAGTCGATACCAATTCTCGCCAAACGTTGGCGTATAGATATAGACTACAGAGCCGTATTTAATACGTCTATCACTACACATATCTCAATAATTACTGTATTCGAAGGCACGCAGCACTTAACACGGCCGTACTGTTATTAGCCTATTAAATCGTGACGTGGGCTCGCTTATGTGCATGCAATCAATAAGCTTCCCAGCCGTGGAGGATGTATATTGTATAATGTATCTGCCAGGTGAGCGGAGCCAGTTCTCTCTAATGGAATTATTAGGGGAGGGACGTTTCATTCGACGGACGGATGGCTATCTCAGAGAGTCTAATACCGATCGATGGTATTCAATTAATTCGAACGCAAAATTTTATAGCAATAATCACCTGGCATCGAATTGTCATTTTCTTTTTAACACCTTAACTATTCACATTTGTATAATTTCACCATCTTTCGTCACCTTTCAAACAATCTACGGGATAACTGGCAGTTAAGTTATAAAATATGAGTAACTTAGGCTAGTTATATTTTGGAAAAAAAACTGTTCCCGCCGGAATTTCGAAACTCGCGCGGGTGAAACCGCGGGGCACAGCTAGTAGAATATAAAATCACAACATAAAGCAGCATACAGTCGTCAGTTCTCACAAAAAAATAGATTAATTAAAACTTCTAGTGTGCAGTGCAATTGGAAAGAATTCTAATTACTCGTGTAGAATGGAACTTAATATGACGTTTCAGAGAACTAATTACATGTCATTAGGTTGTTATACATTGTATAATACTGTTTAATTAGACGTTACATTGTATCCGTGAATAGAGTATTGTAAAGGCGCCTATTATGTATACAGGGTGGTAAAATACGGAACTAAACCTAGATTCTTATAACACTCAGGAGTCAGCACTGAAAGTTTCGATATTTACCTATTCCATTTTCTAATTTAATTGTTTTTTTTTATAAATGCGAATGTGAGTTTGTTTTGCTTCAACGTCTTCTACTAGATCGATCTATCGTGAAATTTTGCATGTACACGTTGCAGGGATACAAAGAAAGATATAGGGTATTTTTATCCCGGAATTCCCCTGGGAACTTCGAAAACTACGGGATTTCAAAGATTATTTTTAGCACAATATTAGTGGATGAATGGATAATGTGAGCGTTTTCTACAGGTCTTTCGTAGGTACTATGTTACTTCAATTATGTTAGAAGAACATAATATAAAACTTGAACTTTCAAAGTTTGAAATTTTTAATCCAATAAGTATTGAAGCTCTTCTAACAATGATTTTTTTCTGGATTGAGTATAACTTATCTAGATATTATTATCAAAGATCTAACGGACTTCTTTTTACTAAGTTATTCACTCCACGCCCATTAATCAACCTTTGGAACAATATTTAACAATAGAAAATAACCTTTGCTACAACTCAAAAAAATACCTAAGTAAGTATAACCAAAAATCCTAATTTTCTCAACAAGCAGGCATTACAAAGGTCTAGTCAGTGCCGCGTTTGTGAAAAAAAAAAAGAAATATTTTGACAGGTAACAATGGCCGCTTCCAAAATGGTGGCCACATGCCGCGCTAACATTTTGTAATCTTCTTTAGGTTGGTAACACATTAATGGCCATTTAGATGAGATTATTCGTGTTTTTTTACGTGAAACAAATTCGTGTATATATTTTGTACCTTTTATTAATAAAGTCCAATAGAATTATGAGCTTTCTAAACAAAAGTTTTTCTTACTTGCTTGCTTCAGCAATAGTTTACTGTATTGACAGTTTTCGCAAAATTTAACAAACGCAGTTAGTAATAATATGTTTAATCTGTTAATAAGTATTACTGTTTTGACTTTCGTATCTTGTTAAATAGGCTAGTTGACTAAATTTTAGTTTTACGTCCATCAAGTAGATAAATATTAAAAAATCTTAGATATAGGTAAGTAGTTACGTATTTTTCCTTTTTTACACAGACAAAAAATAACGACGATATATGTACATTTGATTCCGGGATAAAAAGTACTTTATATCCTTTTCTCCCCTCTGATAACGTGTATAGATATTTATTTAGCTAAGGCTTGAAGGTGTGACAAACAAACAAATAATTGACGAACCAAATAGAATTTTGATTTTCAATTGCGTATTGGATGGTCTATAACGCCGCGATTTCACCCGCTTATCGCTCCCGCGGCCGCCTGTTTCCACACGCACCCTTACATTGAGTTTCGATGGAGGACCAAGGAACACCTTGAACGCACCGCGCTGGGGTTCGAGCCAAGTAATTAGGCGGCAGCATGGGGCCGAGTTTGGACGTACACCGATTTTTTTTTCTGTTGCAAGTAAATACACTTATGTTGCCAGTATTATATCGTTGGTTTTTGATGTTAGGTCCTTAGCTCCATGTTCATGTATTGTAGGGATACGGACCTTTTTAATCTTTTTTTTCAAAATTTTCAAGGAGTGACAATTTAAGCAGCCAATTTTTTATTCCCATAGCTACACATTGTCTTATTCCAAAACCCACAAATATACGCCTTTACCTAGATTTCGTCTTTAAAATCTATTTAATATTAAACATACGAGTGTAAGTCCGTTTGTTTGTTACGCTTTCATGACTTAATTACTCAACCGATTAATTATCATGAAATTTTGCCTACCTACTTACCTACACGCTGTCAAAGGTAAAGAAAAGGATATTAACACGCGGGAACTTTGAAATAAACGGAAGCAAAATCGCGGAGAACAGCTAGTATCTACCTGTTAGCATAGACTAGCTGTGACCCGCGGTTTCATGGTTTTTTATTTCACTTATTGTCATAGAGCAAGGGTATTTTATGTAATAATAAGCTGTATTGTATTTAGTACTAGCTGTTCCCTGTGGTTTCGGCCGTGTCGATTTCGGAGTTCCCGCGGGAATTTCGGGATCAGCGGGTTCAGCTGTTGAGGGGTGAAAGCGTTAGATACACACATACAAACGAATAAATTTAGATTCGCATTCATAATATTATCTAGTAAGCATTTCTATTTAATTTTCTTCGGTGATTAAGTGATGTAGGTAATTCAGAATCGATGATCGATCATTACTCAGTTCAGCGATACATAACGAATGAAAAGTAATCATGGAAGTAATAAAAATGAACGAATAAAGAATGAGAATAACGTTCGCCACTTGACACGAGTTTAAAAAAAAGCAATCGATTGTCCGCAATAAAACTCGTGTTCCATAACCAAAAGGCAATTCGCGCGCACCGTTTGAAACTTTGAAATCGGAACTCGTTCTCGGTTTTCAAACGGATTCGAGTGTCACTCCATACTGCATATATTGGTTTTGAATTTTGATTGACCCGCATTTTTGTATAGGTATCCTTACTAATATTATAAATGCGAAAGTATGAGTTTGTTTGTTTGTTACGCTTTCACGCCTCAACGGCTCAACGGATCGTCGTGAAATTTTGTATACACGTTGTCAGGGATACAGAGAAGGACATCGGATGGAGAACTTTTATCCCGGAATTCCCATAGGAATTTTGAAATTAGCTCGGAAGAAACTACATTAAATTTTGCATACTATGTACCTACACGTCGTCAAGGGTAGGTACTTACAGAAAAAAATATAAGATACTAAGTACTTTTATCTCGGAATACTCGCGGGATCTCCGAAACTAATGCGGGTGAAACCGCGGGGAACAGCAGAGTGAGTAGTTCCGATGATCTGTAGTCTTCATCAGCAGTTCCACTTCTTAAAATTTTGCTTTCCGAAAGCAAATGAACGATTTACTATAAAAAATACCTTAAATCGCCAAAGGTATGCCTGTAATTTTTGAAGAGTGCTCTCGATTTCTCCAAGATCCCATCATCAGATCCCGGTTGGGTCACAAAGAGACCAAATTGGGATTATACCCTTTCAAACAAAAAAGAATTTTCCAAATCGGTGCAACCGTCTTCGAGTAATCGATGAACATACATTAAAAAAAAACATACATTCAGCCGAATGCATAACCTCCTCCTTTTTGAAAGTCGCTTCAAAATAGCGCAAACGCAACGCAAATTAATTTTCAGAATGTAGAACGGGTATGTGTACAGTTTACCTCCAAAAAAGTTATGAAGCAAAGTTTACTTTTTAATTCCACGGCAATACAGCAAAAATTTTGTTTATGGTTATAAATAAACATAGTTTCACGCTGGCTGGCGACAAAAAGCGTGCATTTTTAAATCCAAATCGATACGAGACGCGTTCGGAAACCACACTACGACTCAACTCGAATACATTGTCGGGTGAAATTCTTTAAACTGTAACAATACTTGTATTATATTCCCCGTAGTCACACACTTGATAATCAATTTCCCACACAATTTTACACAAAGTTATCGCCAACTTTTAAACCCAATTTATACCTTAAAGCAACAGAAAACTGCAGTTTCTAGCAGAATAATTAAGTTTGTCCAGGTAAACGAGGTGTTCTAAGAAAATCCGCAGTGAATACAAAATGTTAAATCCAATTCATTAGCTGCGAGCGTATCTTATTAGGCATCCGACGGGGAAACTCTCGAAGAACACTAAAAAACAATCTTTATTTCAATGCACTAAAACGCAAATTCGGAACGAACAATAAATTTGGTAAGCACCCATACTGCGTCACGAATCGCGCCAAAATATTGACGTTAAGTTTGACAGTTCCGGAAAAAAGAAGTCACGCACAATTGTCTCTGCGTGTCACCTGCCCATAGAGTAAGGACTCTTGTTTACATCCATGGCATTTGTATGTTGGAGTGTTGCGAATTCGTGAATCGATTCTGTGACTTTTATGGATATCCCTTAGTTTTTCATTGTTACATTGTTTTGTTTTTATTTATTGTTGCGGTATGTGAATGCTTTGTTTCTACTGTTCGTTTCATGAATAGCTAGTCGCGTGCCAAACTGAAGAACTAATATTGAAGTGAAATTTTTATCACAAATAATTCAGCAACGGGAAAAGGAATAATTCACTAACACATATTGATAGTATAATTTTATGAAACAAATTACCTAAAAGAGTTTTCTGCCGGGAATCAAAGATGGCGGTTCGGTCATTTACATGTCGATAAGAAATTGTTAAAAATAGATTTTGTTAAATTATAAGGTGATGTATTGGATAATAATTTTCATAGTGACGGTTTTTTATGTATGGTTAGTATAAGAAAGTATTACTAATCTACATTAATATTGTAAACTCAGAAGAAATAAAAACTAAAGACGTAACTCGTAGAACAAACAACTAGTGGATCAAATGTGTCAGTGCCTAGACTTTTTGAAACCCAACAATATAAGTAGGTAGGTATAGTTATGATTGCACAAGAAATGGTTTTTTGCCGCCCCTATAAAACCTGCCACCTTAGGCTCCAGCCTATTCAGCCTGCTGGTAAATCTGCCACGGATTTTTAAAATTTGTTACCGTTCCCGCCCCCGGGACGTTACAGTGAGTACCTACCTACTTTAGCTTATTTCCTAGTTCAACATCAATCTGGATTGGATTTTCATATTAGAATCTACGTCAGGGTTCCCGAGGTCAAAGTCAAAGTCAAAATAATTTATTCAAATTTCACCCATAACGTGGCTCTTTTTGACGTCAATAAAGTTACATTTATTATGACAGCACCCTAAAATATCCATCCTTCACAGCTTCCTAGTGCTATGGCTGAAGAGAAAAAGCTGCGCAACGAACTCTTCAGCAGTACGCTGTCTGTTTAAAGTTATAATACATAATATTAGCAATAAAGAAGAAAGAAAGAAAGAAAGAAAGAAAATACATTTATTTCAGCACAACACACAAGAAAAAGATACAAACACAAGCAATGCCTAATCTAAATTTGTACACAATATATATCTCTGCATGCTCTGCCGAAAGGGTCACCAACTCAGCATTAGCTAGGTGCTGCAGGTGGTACACCTAGCGCTGGTTTTCAGTTGGCAGCCCGTTGTCACGCACGGACGGGGGTAACAAAAGAAGAGGAAAAAATTATAATATAATATTAATTCAATTTATTTAATTCAATTTATTATCAATAACTGAATTTGCAATTAATTATGTGAGAACAACAAGCCGGAACCCGCAATAGACACATACTAATACGGTACAGACTACAGATACTTTAGGAGTTAACTAAACTAAACTAGGATTATATATTAGACAAGACATGACCCAGTAAGACAGCACCCGTTCACGAGTATGACGCGAGGGAATCTGAAAACAGTGAACTGCTAGTAGGAATGTCATAAACTCATAAGTAGGTTTAATCTGGAAAAGTTCGCTCACTTCTATCGAAAGGAGGGATTAAATAAACATCAATTAATAAAAAAAATTAAATTAATTCAATAAAATTATACAGTCAATAAAAATCTATGGTCATCAATAAAAATTTAAAGCTAAAACACTGCGGTGCCGATATCGGCTCGGCTAGTAACGAGTTCTGTTGTAAACCAAATTAAAGCAAGGCATAAAATAAAATGGCTGCGCTGGGTACGAACAGTTTAATTACGCGAAACCCGAGCCCCGCGGACCACACACGCAGCTCATTAAAACCAAAATAATAACAACCATAATTATATACAACCATGGTTATAATTTCGCGCGCCCGCGAGCCGTGCGAGCGAAATACAACCAAAAAAAAAAACAATTATTAAAACATAACCTTACCTTATTAATGTGTCAACAACTCAATTTATGGCGGGAACGGTGCGGCGACGCCTTCGCGCGGGAACAACCCACCAATCGCAGCCGAGTCCCAACGGTTTGGTTGAACAAAGACATGTATGACCATCTCTTTCTGTCTTGTAACCGGCCAGCTTTTATAAAGCTTTTGCTTTGTTAGAATCGTGTCCTCGGTTATCTATTTGATTCGATCGAAGAAGGCGGAGGGGGGTCAACTTTTATTGGTATACCGTAGTTTGTGAGCGCGACGTTTTTCCATCGGCAAAAGCTTAATGAGGATTAGGCCTGGATGACATTATTTATTTACTGCTCGCCTGCATTGGAAGCGTGCTTTATTTTGTTATTTTATTTATTTCCATTGAAACGCTTACGTTGTGTTGTGATTATACGCGTTTATAAAACGGTATTAATTTTAGCCGTGTACGTGACATTGCATTGTACGGTTTGGCCATTTGTCTGCTTTTTATTGCTTTTTAAAAGCGTTTGGCGTAAACCCAAAGTTTTGTTCTTACGTGTTTTTGTCGTCGGGGTTTTTCTTTTAATGCGACACAAAATATTTATTGATTGATAATTTGCTGAAGAATCAGAAACTCGACGTTTTGTTGTGATGTTTTGTTTACTGGTCTAGTATAATTCATGTCTCAGGTAATTTGATGGGCATTTTGTAAAATGTGGAGGATTAAAAAACATGCTGTTTTGTATTTGTAAGCACTCCGATATGTAAGGTTAGGTTATGTTAGGTTCGGACAGCAGCCTCAACAGAGACAAATAGACAAATAGACTTCAGTTTTTCAAGAATTCACAACAACTCACAACACATTTGCAGTCTCGTCAGTAGGTAAACAAAATTCCCATCCCTTGTAGACTAATACATTTGCGTAATAGGTATTTTATGATATGTAACGAACATATAGGTACGACATTTTATGACTCTTAGGCAACTATACCTACTCGCTTAATGAACTAAAAAAGTTGTAGGTATATGTGGTTCAATTGCAACAAAATGCAATTCTATACATAACCTACAAATAATCCATTTATTGCGTACACTACATTATTCTTAGTAGACTTCCACACCATCATTACTACGTCCACGCACACAAAAAAACGCACTCGAGCGCGTTAACGGACGCACCAAATTGAGTTTTTAAACGCACCCAGAGCCGCCGTGAAGAAGTAATCACCGCGCGGCCAAATGTGGAAGCAACATGGCCGACTCTTGGTTTTAGGGGTCCGTTTAGAAAAAGCATGTGTATTTATGTATTTCTCCTATGTACGCACGTAAGAAGTTAGCAATACCTCGAACCTACTAGTCGGTACTAATATTTATTTTATGGATGGAAGTTGTTTTCTTAGATGTGCATGTAACTTCTGTTGTCATTGTTGGCAAATTTTTATCTATGATAGAAACCCCTTTCTCAATTTTTTGTTATACCATAACATAGATAGGTACTATGTTTTTATACTCATTTATTAAACTTGACATGTCTTCGTAAAATTATGAAGGGATGTAATGTAAATTAAAGGTGTATCAAATTTTTAGATTTTATTTTTAACTCTTTCCCAATTTTTTTAACACTCAATCCTAATTCCTAATACAGAATCCAAAAAATATGAAAAAAAAAAATTGTAAAATTTCTGTCTAGCCGCCTGTTTACATATTTACGCGTATGATCCAAACACTTTTTTACTGGTCATATTTCACGTAAAATAACATCCGGTTATGTTCCACGCACGTAAAATAAGTCCGTTAGTTAGTCTATGATATCAGTATTTTTTGGAGAAAAATTCGGAAGCCTGTCAAAACACATTTTTCATTATTAGAAACCTAGTTAATCTAATTGATCAACCTAATTGACATAATTTTTATCTTTAGTCGGTCATGTAAATGGATAAATAAAATTTATTAGTAAACTTTTTAATGCGCTTCATTTAATGAATTTTTTGATCAATTTTAAAAAGCAAAATATACTTCTATAATTTTTTAATTACTTATCTAACTGACGGACTGAATAGAGTTTTGATTTACGATACCCCGGCTCCGTGCCTATTATGCAGAACCCAATACGACGCTAGTCGGTTCTCGGCTCGGCCGCAGTTATAACGCATCCACCTTAATTGCAGGCGATTCACGTCTGCGCCGCTAATGAGGTGGATACTGGATAGCTGTGCCCCTCCACACTGTTTATAGCTTCACTAGCTGTCCCCGGCGGTTTCACCCGCGTTCATTTCGGAGTTCCCGATAAAAAGTAACCTATGGACATAGTATTAATATGTATAGTTTTCTATAGGTAGGCGTTTTTTGAGTAACAAATATCCAAACATCCAAATGTTATCTAACATCCACACTTTCACATTTATAATATTAGTAGGATGTGAAAATGTTTGGATGAAAGGATTTTTGGATGTTTTTTACTCAATCACGCAAAAACGGCTGAACGGATTTGGATTTGGCATGAACGTTGTTAGGGCTACAGAGAAGGACATAGGGTAGGTACTTTTTATCCCGGAATTCCCACGGGAATTTCAAAATTACCGCGGGTGAAACCGCGGGGCACAGCTAGTAAAGAACATAAAAAAAGAACTATCCAATTTTGTGCAGTCGTTTGGAAGTTTTGCGCGTAAGTACCTACTTACAAAAATTTCGGTACTTATTCATTTTTATTTGTAGAGATTAGTAAAGCAAAACAAAAATTGAACATTTCACGCTATGCACATATTCTTATCGCGGTAATTGTTGTCAGTTGTCACGATAATGCTGCAATTCTCAATTGGCAATCGTTTGGTGAACGACACATCAAAATTCAAAACCGAACGAAAACTTTGACCGAAAACTCGCTCGCTGTAGTATAGGTAGGTAGCCAACGCGACGGTAAAATGCCTTCTGTGATATTGTGTTTGGGAAGATGGTTGGTAACTACTAATAGACAATATAATTTAAGTAAAAATAATAAAAATAAAAAACCTTAAAACTCCCACTAATTAATGAAATCATTTGGTTTATTGTTTTAAATTTTCTTAACTCTACAACACTCTACATACATAAAGATTGAACTAGAAACCTTTTGAATTGGGAGTGGCTTGATGACCACTAAGTACTGACCTACACCGAAAAAAAACCAACCGCCGCACTCAGAGTCGACTTTAATGATAAGTATAGATTTTTAAAACAAAAGTGCCGCAATCAGAGACGTAGGTACAGTAAATTAATGTTAATTGGCATTTAATGAGATGTAATTTAATTAGTTAAATGCCAATTAACACCAATTTACTGAGCAAATAATCACTAGGTACGTTTTAAGAGTAGGCACTTCCATAGGTACTAATCGCTGATCCGATCTATGAAAGCATTTGGTGCCAACCATACCAATGCAATGTATGACGCGGTCATAGAAATTTGGTTAGGTATTCCAAAATTGGTAAAAAAGTTCGCGCATAAATCCATAACAACTTTTGGTCCAAGAGAGTGTCGCTGGCCTATCTATAGCTTTCAATATTCAATATCATTCAAAATAATTTTACGGGTAGTGGGACCAGCTCACTAAGTCTAAACTGGATGTTTTATTTTTAATAGGTATTTTTAGGTATGTTTCCACAGACAACTCAATTCCAGACTTTCCCGCTTAAACACTCATTTACATAATTATGTTTTAATTCATTTTCATTTGTAACAACATGTTCAAGATATCTATTTTAGCTAAGACAACATGACCAAGTTGATATATTATAGAAGTATGTACATAAGTAAATATTATTATGTAGATAGATAAGTACCTATCCGCTTATTCCTAGCTGAAGCAGAAAGAAAAATGAATTAACGCACACAATTCCATGCACCAATCTCGTTTTGTGGTAGTTTAAAAAATGATATAATCTGAACTCAACGACCGGAGGTTCCCCGAAAATTATGAGCCGATTAATACATTTGTTACATTTCCGTCCCGCTCGCACGTATCGGTTCGTATCGTTCCGTCTCGCTTCACGGTCATTTTCGAAAATGCAAGGGAACGCATGGAATTAAATTAGTGCCGCTTTGAATTTGGAAGCGATCTTTTTTTTACTTCTTTGATCTCCGAACGAAGGACGCTTGATAGCGACGGCCATTTTGACTCTGTTTTTTTTTTTTTTTAATAATTAACTATGTCTCGGGCTTTCGGGAGACAGCCTTAATTTTCGTTTTTTTTTTTGTAATTTGAAATACAAATTTATTATTTTTCGGTAGAATGTCATTTGAGTTTGCGAGCAATTTCGATTTCATATAGAGGTTGTTTCATTTGAATATTATTTATTAAACCTTCTGGCACTTGTGATTATAATATATTTGTCATCTACCTATATCTAGATAAGTGGGTAGTAAAAAAAAAATCCAAAAAAAAAACTAGGATAAGTACGTATATTAATCACGTAAAATACAAAATCTGCAATTATAAAAAAGAAATGTGCCTACAACCATACAGCAGAAGTAACACCTTTACATCTTTAGATATCAATTAGTAGATAGGTAGATAACTATGTATTATTTACACTCACTTAACGTTATATCCTATCTAGATGTATTGATTCAATTGGTTCTCCTTTTAGGTCCGTATTCCAAAAGTCATGAATCTAGTTTTAAAACTAATTTCAAGTAAAGCTTTTATTTTAGAACCTTACTTGAAACGAGATTCATCCATCAACAATCAGCTGAGTTATTTCCTTATTCTAGAACGACGCTCGAGTACTAATCTATACTCAAGCAAAGATTTGATCTTTGTTTACGTCTGTCATGTCAAGACCACTCAACCAATCAGAGTTCAAAATCTCTTCTCAAGACTAGTTTCAAGTGATCAGAACCAATCAGAGTTCAGAATCTCTACTAAAGACTAGTTTCAAGTGATTAGAACTTGCGTTTTAAGTTCTATAATAAGATGTACGCTTGAGTTATGATTTGATCTTAAAACTAATCTCAAGTGAAATGTGATCTGAGTCACCTTCTGGAATACGGACTTTAGTGTCGCTTTTCCGTTTTCAGTTTTCACTTCAAAAAAGGTACCTACTTACCACAAACTTGGAATCTATGAAGAATAGAAGAACTATGTATTTAGTTCTTCTTTTGTGGTACATTTTTTTTTATAAAATTAACAGCTCTAATGTCTTAGATTTAAGTGCGAATTTGTGTTTATTGAGTCAAAATTTACGACAGGTGGTTTCGACTTTCGATGCTACTTTTTCTAATGACATTTTTGTATGGAACACTCAGATGGAACAGTGATGAATCGTAAATTTTATTCTATTTTATTAATGACTAACGGCCGCACTCAGAGTCGACTTTAATGATTACTTAGTTAAGTATAGATTTTTAAAACAAAACTGCCGCAATCAGACATTTCAATAAATTAATGTTAATTGGCATTTAATGAGACGTAACTTAATTAGTGAAATGCTAATTAACATTAATTTATTGAACTTGTCTGATTGCGGCAGTTTTGTTTTAAAAATCTATACTTAACTAAGTAATCATTAAAGTCGACTCCGAGTGCGGCGGTAATACTGTCTGATTGCAGTTATTCGCTTAAATCTCATACGATCTCCGAAGTAAGCGTCTGTTAAAAACAGATAAACAAATAAATAGATATTCGTAAATCGTCGAACAAGTGAACGACCTGTACCTACGTTAAAGTTTCACCAAAAAAGGTTAGTTTATTTTCGTTAATTTGGTTGTTATTAAGTTTTTTTTTGTCTACATCCCGACAGACATCGACAGATGGCGACGTTATTGAGAGTTTTATTTATCTGTGTGGTTTATTAGCTCATTGGGGTCCGGAATAAGTTATGGCAGATCCCATTTTATTATGTCTACAGCATAAGCTGGTAGCCATCTAGCAGCTTTAATATCCTGACAATTTTATATAAATACCTAGATAATAAAAAAAAAAAAAAAGCTGATCCCTGCGATTTCGCCCGCGTTAGTTCCAGTCTTCCCGAAGGAAGACGGCTGGAAATGTCATAGATTTTCATGCGCTCATAAAAACCGCCACTGCATAACTAACCGCCGCACTCAGAGTCGACTTTAATGATTACTTAGTTAAGTATAGATTTTTAAAACAAAACTGCCGCAATCAGACAAGTTCGACAGACAAGACGTTCAGTAAATTAATGTTAATTGGCATTTAATGAATTTAACTTAATTAGTTAAATGCCAATCAACATTAATTTATTAAACTTGTCTGATTGCGGCAGTTTTGTTTTAAAAATCTATACTTAACTAAGTAATCATTAAAGTCGACTCTGAGTGCGGCCGTTAATGTCCGATCCAGCGCCGTATCTAAAGCAATACAATTCACTTGTACCAATTTTATTGTTTATCGACACAAAAATAAATGACCGAACCGCCATCTTGTATAGTATTTCCGCCAAAATCTCTTGCTTAGATTATCCTTACTAATATCATAAATGCGAAATTTGACGAACGTGAGTTTATTTGTTTGTTTCGCATTCACAGCGTAACTACTCACCCGATCATAGTGAAATTTTATTTTGCGTACCTATACACTTTATCAGGGGTACAGAAGAAGGATACAGGGCACTTTTTGCATTGAAATTCCCCGGGGAACTTAGAAATTAACGCGGGTGAAACCGTTGGGAAGAGCTAGTGATTCTATATAAACCTACGATATATATAATATATTTCCGACAAGATATATTGATACTCTTCCAGAATAAACACGAGTTGTAAATTATAAAGCTGTGTACACAAGGCGAGGGTGCGTGCACGAGAGGCGGCGCATTAGGCCGCCATTGTGAACACACCTGGCCTCTCCCATGAATAGGGTAGCCATGTAACCATTATAAATGCAAATGTGAATTTATTCCGTTTACTAGCTGTAAAGGCGTTAATTTCGAAGTTCCCGCAGGAATTCCGCGATAAAAAAGAACCTATGTCCTTCTCTGTACCATTGACAACGTGTATGCAAAATTGCATGATGATTGGTTGAGCCGTTACGGCGTGAAAGCGTAACAAACAAACAAATAAATTTACATGCCCATTTATAATAGGAAAACCGACCGTGCTGAAATTTTGCGTACCTAGATGTTGTCAGGATACAGAAAGGGACATCCCGGAATTACCGCGGGAACTCCGAAACTAACACGGGTGAAAGAAATGGGAATAGTAGTCTATGTTTTCTTTTGACATTGGAAGTTTTATCGCTCAAGTGTTACTTCGATTCCGATTTCCAGTCCCCTTAGTCAAGTTAACAGTCTATAATCAGGCGTAGAAAACTAAGGATCGGAATCGTTATGTCATGTGGTCACACAAAATTGGATTTTTGCTTGGACGATGATTGTACATTTGGACATAGATAAGCAATAGTGTTATAACCCACACTGGAGAAATTTTGAGTAAATCGTGTTTTAAAATTATAGCGCCATTTTGTGTCAACATTTTTTATGTTCAATATTTAGTTACATACTTAAACAATGTAATAAGGTAAACACATATAGTAAAAAAACGTTCCCTAACTCTCAATAAATCGTTCTGAATAGGTAACGTAATTTTGTGCGTTAACATGTTATTGCTTATCTGCGTCCATTTGTAACTTATGTGATAAATGACGATTCTTTTTTTAGTAAAACAGCTCCCACAGAGATTTTATTAACTGTATATTTCTAGCCATATCTTATTCTTTTTTCATATATCGTGCTGAATTTCACATTTATATCTTTCTTGGTACACCATATTTTGTTTGTTATTGCGGGTGCCGCTTGGTCACCCTACTCGTCACCCCTATCCAGTAGAATCATATTTTATAATCTGTTGAACATTTTTCTTAATCTATTTCGGAGGTGTGTGCTTTGCTTCCGTCGAAAACATGGATAGGTACAATATAAACCTAAGGCAGTCTGAAGTACCTACCTACGTATGTAGTAACTATGTACCTACTCAGACGAAATAATAATAATAATAATAATCCACTTCACAACACACAGATAAAAAGTCTCTGAGCGTATTTATTCATTTAATTTATTATATTTTATTAACTACTAGCTGCTTCATCCCTGGTAATTTCGGAGTTCCCCCGGGAATACCAGACTAACTATACGTATAAACCTTCCTCATGAATCACTTTATAAACCGCATGAAAATCCGTGTAGTAGTTTTTGAGTTTATCGCGAACAAATAGACAGACAGACGCGGCGCAGGACTTTGTTTTATAATAGGTAATATAAAATAAGTTATGTACCTAACGAATAGCTGTTTCACCCACGGTAATTTCGGAATTTCCACGGGAACTCCGAGATAAAAAGTACCCTATGTCCTTTTCTGTAGCCCTGAGAACGTGTATACAAAATTTCATGATGATCGGTTGAGCCGTTAAGGGCCTATCCCTTCACGAATTGTAGGTATTTGAGGGGGTGAAGCAGAGGAAATTGTGGACGGGTAGCCTCGCCCACTGCGGGGTGCCCGCAACCGCCCGTTGCCGCCTACGCGAACTGTTGCTAATATTACGGGAGATACTGATGCTAAATGGGGATTCACTCGAGCGTCGTTGGGACCTACTGGGTTTTGAAGATTAGGAGGTAGAAACAAAATAAGATTATATGATGTTTTTTCATTCACTGATGGGTTTAGCTTCTACAGGCTTTCAAAAATGTAAAAACAAACAGTTACATGGAAATACTCGAGCGCGTCAGATATTGTAGTTTAGATACTCCAATGTGTCTTTGATATCTAAGGTACATTCATCTGCCAATTTGCGTGGTGGGGGTGGCTATCCAGAAGGGGAGAAAATGAAAAAAAAACAAAACATTTACTCCAGCGCGTCAAATATTCAAAGAGGATAGTGCCAATGCTGTGCTGCTATGTAGCAGCGAATTTTTGAAAACGCAAAAAAAATACAGTTTTTAATACTCGAGCGTGTTAGATTATTTTACAGAAGGTTCAGCTTGCATTCCAATTTATGGCTTAAAATCTGACAATAATTTTGAGGGATATTATTAATCTGACTGCTAACAACAAAAATTATGATTTATTTTTAAGATTTTTTTTTTATTTCTGACGTAAGTTTAATAACTTTTTGAACTATTTCTTGTTCATAAAAACATATTTCATGGCGACGGACAGCAGCGTGGGAATGATGCAAGACAGTGAGAGATACACAAAAAGTGAAAGGGAGAGAAAGGTGCGAGCGGAGTAATACACCTACCTTTACCGCAACTTTTTTGAAGTCGGTTAAAAATTACATTTAAGTGAAAGGATATAGTTAAACCTATAATTCGATGATATATAATACTTACCTTCAATTATTTTAGTATGCATTTTTACCGACTTAAAAAAAAGTTATCATTTTGACACGTTTAGTGCCGTGATATGCTGTGATGACGTCGTAGCGACGGAAAGTAGTGTGAGGACGGTGCGAGAGAGAGATAGAGAAAAAGGAAAAAAAGGGCAGAGTGAAGAATAGTTCTCAACTTAATAGACGATTTTTGTTCCTTCGGCTTATGGGAATCGGCAGATTACATTTTTCCCGCTACCCTTGAGTGATTTACTTCAAAATAAAAAATAAATTAACTGCGCTCGAGAATCACGAGGTGGTGATTTTTTTTTTTATTATATCTCGGAAACTACGAGTCCCAGACCTATCGTGTTGGTACTCAAACTTCTTGTTTTCGTGTTATCTATGTGATCACGTGATCAAATTTTTAAAAGCTCATATCTCGGAAGCGACGAGTTCCGGACCCATCGTGTTGGTACTCAAACTTCTTGTTTTCGTGTTATCTATGTGATCACGTGATCAAACTTTTAAAAGCTCATATCTCGGAAACTACGAGTCCCAGACCCATCGTGTTGGTACTCAAACTTCTTGTTTTCGTGTTGTCTATGTGATCACGTGGTCAAATTTTCAAAAGCTTGTATCTCGGAAACTACGAGTTCCAGACCCATCGTGTTGGCACTCAAACTTCTTGTTTTCGTGTTTTCTATGTGATCACGTGATCAAATTTTTAAAAGCTCATATCTCGGAAACTATGAGTCCCAGACCCATCGTGTTGGTACTCAAACTTCTTGTTTTCGTGTTGTCTATGTGATCACGTGTTCAAATTTTTAAAAGCTCATATCTCGCAAACTATGAGGCACAGACCCATCGTGTTGGTACTCAAACTTCTTGTTTTCGTGTTGTCTATGTGATCACGTGGTCAAGTTTTTAAAAGCTTATATCTCGGGAACTATAAGTTGCAGACCCATCGTATTGGTACTCAAACTTCTTGTTTTCGTGTTGTCTATGTGATCACACGGTGATATAAGCTTTTGAAATTTTTACCACGTGATCACATAGACAACACGAAAACAAGCAGTTTGAGTACCAACACGATGGGTGTGGGACTCGTAGTTTTTGAGATATAAGCCTTTGAAAATTTGACCACGTGATCACATAGACAACACGAAAACAAGAAGTTTGAGTACCAACACGATGGGTGTGGGACTCGTAGTTTCTGAGATATAAGCCTTTGAAAATTTGACCACGTGATCACATAGACATCACGAAAACAAGAAGTTTGAGTACCAACACGATAGGTCTGGGACTCGTAGTTTCCGAGATATAAGCCTTTAAAAATTTGACCATGTGATCACATAGACAACACGAAAACAAGAAGTTTGAGTACCAACACGGTGGGTCTGGGACTCGTAGTTTCCGAGATATAAGCCTTTGAAAATTTGACCACGTGATCACATAGACAACACGAAAACAAGAAGTTTGAGTACCAACACGATGGGTCTGGGACTCATAGTTTCCGAGATATGTGCTTTTAAAAATTTGATCACATGATCACATAGACAACACGAACACAAGAAGTTTGAGTACCAACACGATGGGTCTGGGTCTTTTTTAATCGTGATTAATTCTAATCGTGATTAATTCTAATCGTGATTAATCTAATCTGATTAAAATTAATCAAATTAACTAATTGATTAAAAGAATCATCGATTAATGCCAACACTGGTTCAAATCGTCAGATTATTCATATACACACTTTTCAACATGTAATTAACCCACCATCTTAATCTGACGCGCTCGAGTATTCCGAGTTATCGATTTTTTTTACTAATCTGATTGGTTATCCTAGGCACCCACCAGTGTAGAGGACCTATATTTGGTGGAGGTACACAATGGTGCAAGGTTATGTTCATCTGACGCGCTTTAGCAAATCCACAAATCCTCTATGGGCTTCCGTACTACGTAATTATTAAATACGTAAATGGTGCCGCAGCACTCGCGCAAAATTCGGCAGACGTCCTTCCTTGTCAGTGTGTCGGAGTGGACTGCGGGGCGCAGTGGGGAGCTGAAACACTGAAGCGCGCCGGCCCGTGATAACAATTAGTTATGTAAAACATTAAATTAATGCAATTTTATCGTATTTTTTTTGTGAAATGGATTACTTGGTTTGCGATAAAATATATCGTGTAAGTTTCAAAATCATGTTCTATATAATTTTCGTCATAAAATGAATTCAAAGTGTCAAAAATGGCTATGTTTGGATATTTTTTCTATCGAGCGAAGTTATTTAAATCGTGTATCGATCTATCAAAATGGATACATAAACTATTCAACTCCACCATATATTTTTTCCATTCTTCCTACTTCAAGAAATGATGGCGAAAAATGGAAAGAAACAATGTACTTTTTGGAGTTTAGCGAACCGATGGCCCCTTAAGGTGTAAAAGCGTAACGGACAGACAGACAGAGTTACTTTCGCTTTGATAATATTAAGTACCTATGGATTTTGTCTTCTATAATACAAAAATATCGCGTAACCATAGATATTTATTTTCTCCACGATTTTCTCAAGACCTTGTCCCAAAGCACAACTCAAAATTACAAAAACTATTTTTATTTATTATTTGAGCTAGCCGAAGGCCTACCACCGCCACGAACCTCACACTTCACTTCAAAAGAACGTCGTTTAAAACATGCTTAAAACCTATCTATTAAGAAGAAGAAGAAGAAGAAAATACATTTATTTCAGCACAACACACAAGAAAAAGAAACAATTGGGTATTCTCCAAGGTATGAATATCAAAATTCTAATTAGTCCGTCAGTTAGAAAATAAAAAAATAATAGACACGTATTTTTTGCTTTTTTAATTTAATGAAAATGAACTTAGATAAAGCGCATTAAAGTTTAGGGTGGGGGGCTCGTGACGTCAATATTCATTATAAGCGCCATACAAACCGCACCGAATTGTGACGTCACGCGAAATTTCAACTCAATGTATCTCTGTTATTTTTTGAGTACGTAAAAAAAGAAAAAATACGTGTCCAATATTTTTTACTAATCTACACGACGGACTAAAAACAAATTTTTTGTCAAGTAGCCAATTATAACTATTCAATCACTAAATCCTTATTCCATAACCTCAGTAGGCTTCAAATCAAATTTTAAATTTCTCTATCAAAAAATATAACAATGGCGCAGTTATTTACTCGTATAATTGATGTAAATACTGTATTTCATACAATGCGGTACAACCATTACTTATACGAATTCAATAGATAATGCTAACAAGACTCCCCTCAAATGTAACGAGCGGCCAACGCACGCAAAAATTGTCTATTCACCGTTCTAAATCAAAACGAAATAACCACAAACAATAAATTTTACAAAAACAAACTGCGTACAAAGCGACACAAGTCAGATTTTCGACCAAATATCGTTGTGCAGTTATGTCGGTTTTGTACAAAGCAAATATGACGACAATACGCAGCCAGTGTAATTTGTACAGCCATGCCACCGGCATAAAGGCATTAAACTTAAATGGAGCCCCGACAGGAATAGAACGGAGGCTTTCGGTTCGCGACACGAGGAAAACACATAAAAGTTTCGAAGGTAACACGGCTGAAAACATCTTGAACACAGACATAACTATAAAATACGTTGGTTTTTTTTGTAGATATCTGGAAAGCATAGAGAATAGAGATACCTATTACACATGGAGCGTTAGTAAAAAACTGAATGTGCATAAGCGATGGGTGGATAAGTTGGTTCCACCACCCGTGAAAATGCATCACTGCGTGCGCTGAATGCGTTTCTATGCCTATGAATTCTATGTATGTATGTTGAATACTGATATAACTAAAAGCTGCGCAAATGCCCTAACAAATTCATTTTCAAATATAGAGTGCGAAATTATTTCCTAGACTCTGGTGGCTTGCCGGGAGTAGCCATTTAGAACCTGCAGTCGTTTGTAACTCTCCCACCCTTCCAACTATTATGTATTAAGTTAGATATCCCTATTATTAAATGTTTCTGTAATTCCTTTTGGTGTGAGTGTGTGTGTGTGTGTGTGATATGTGTGTATATTTACTTATATATATTTATGTATATTTATATAATACCCAAATATTTAAATACGTATTTTATGCTGTGTAATATATATTTATATATCAATTATCTCTATATTTAGTCCTTTTTATGTCTTAGTTTATAACTTTTTTAGTTTTAATACTATTATTTTTATTTATTTTTCGTTTTTTCCGTAGGTTGCACACCCCTTCCCTTTTATCTCTCTGTCAACCCAATGGTTAACTGTCAGAGAATGCCGCAAGGCATTAAGTTCGCCATTTGTACTATTTTGTGCAAGAAGAATAAATAAATAAAAAAAATAAAAAGTTTATTTTTTTTATCTAGGCATTTCGTATTCTTCGTATCTATTATATTCGCAAAACTCACAACATTGTATACTAATGTTTATTGTGGAAACTTCAGTTTATTTCCTTAATCACAGCAGGAAAATCCCTCAAAAATATTGAAGTGCAAGAAAAAATATTACTTCGTTACCTCTCCATTTACTCTCCACAGCCTTAATAATATATCACCCATTCAAGTTTATGTTTACCAAAAACCCACTGAGCGTTGAGAAAATTGGAAATGGCCGCCACGCCCGCGCGGGAAAACTGACAGCTGCGTGCCAACATGGCGGTTCGGGTGCGTTCCTTTCTATGCAGGTAGGTACCTATTATTTAATTTTGATTAGACGTAGGTGTGTCTATTGTGCATTCGGATGAATTGGGATAATGTATTTATTTATTTAATTGGTTTTCTTTTGTGATTAATATTATGGCGGAGTTCATGGTTACTTCATAAAATATTTTTATGTCGAATTATGTAAGTCATAATAAATCATAAACTATATGTTTCGGAACTCCCTCAAAATCTATTTGAGTATATTAGGAGTACCTACCTATTGGGATAAAAAGACTATACCTACTAGAGATCTCTAACTTGTCTTCCATAATGGTGCGTTTAACACTACATATTTCAAACCACATAAAATAATTATGTATGTTAGCCTAAAAGATTGTTTGAAAATTTTGATTGAGCAGGAGCTTGAATTCTCCGAACATCCAAACAGCTAAACATCTAAACATCCAAACATCCACACTTTCACATTTATAGATACCTAATATTAGTAGGATTAAACAAACACACTTTCGCAGATATACGTATAAATAAATAAATAAGCTATAATCGAATGCTTATTAAAATATCGTTGCAGAAGTCATGCAACCAATAATTTCTAGTTCCATTTCGTTTACTGACAAATCATAGGTCCCGACTGCAATGGTGGAAATTCGCATGGAAGTAGTAAACGGTAATTGCTAACGTTTACACAAGACCCGTGTGTTAAAATAGCTTTGAACGAGATAATTGGATGCTAACATATTTATCAAGCACGGACTAGAACGAAACGCAGGTATTGTATTTCACAGACATTATCTATACTAATATTATAAAGAGGAAAGATTGGATTTTTTGTCTGTTTGTTTGTTACGATTTAACGCAAAAACTACTGGACCGAACTCAAAAATTCTTTCACCATTAGAAAGCTACATTATTCCTGAGTAACATAGGCTATATTGTAATCCGGAATTCCCGCGGGAACTCCAAAATTATCGCGGGTGAAACCGCGCGGTACAGCTAGTTAACAAATATATTTAAACACTAGCTGTTCAGTTTTAATCTTTAGCTGTCGTATGTATTAAAGAATTCAGTAAAAAATATGTATAAAAATTAGGTTTGATTAAGTATTTAGTTCCAAGTTCCAACTGACGGACTAAGATAGAATTTTGATTTTTGAACTCCGTCATCATGCCAATTCTGGTGATTTTTCGATCCATCGACATCGATCGACAACGATCGACGTTTCGATTGTTAGGGTTGAACCTATGGTTTGAACCTACCTCTTGTGCAGGTGTTTGATCCGTTGCACCGACCACTGAGCTGTGTGGCGATGGAAGGATTAAATAATTATTATTGTACGTACAACTTTCAAATATAAATAATTACCTACGTTCTTTCGTGGAAATCCTCATAATACTACTGTTTTTTGAACTTCACACCATTAACATGGCTACTGTAAATACGGATATAATATAATCCCTCTTTTTATCTGTCTTTATAGTTCCATATCTTTCATAATATTTACTCTATGGCTCGGTCGCACCACCGATACTTAGAGATTGCTTCAACGGCCGCACTAAAGTCGTTTTAATAATTACTTAATTTTAAGTTGAGATTATTTATTAAAACATAGTCAAATACCAATTAAATTAACTGAATGAACGTCTCTGATTGCGGCAATTTTGTTTTAAAAATCTTCACTTAAAAATAAAAATAATTAAAACGACTTTGAGTGCGGCCGCAAGGCAGTAAGTAACGGAAAGTAAACCTAATTAATTTAATTGACCAAATTATTCATGACGAGAAATTTGCATAGAACGAGTAACTTGATTTTTAATCTAATCCATAAGAAACGTTGTAAATGTTTTTTTTTTTTTAGTAAAATTGCTTTGATTACCACGAAGGAAAGACAATTTTTGTGGCGCGTCATCTTAACACGCCGTGGGTCATAGTGAATAATAAAGGCCCTCTTTACCACAATATGGCGTCTTTCATCACTGCCCGCCCTGCCCCTGAAGCTCTCCTAGAATTTTAATTTGAAAGCGATTAGGTACACAGTAAATTTTCAATACCTACTGTTATTAGAACGGAGTTCTTTATCGCACGGTAGGTACAGATGGGAGTAAAAATTCATTTTCCGTCACGACGTCATACGGCTGCTCTACGGAAAAACAATGCAACTCATTTTTGAGTTTTTTGTTTTTGTATTGTTGTTTCTTTTCACGCATACCTAACGGACCTAACGGACTCAGTTCAATGTAGGGAAAACTTCGTTCTAACCAAATGTTGCGCATTTTTTTGTCTAGGGTGAGTAAAGAAGAAATCTTCCCTAGTTAACACTCAACACTCAATAAACGTTGCTTAGCTAAGTCACAGTGTAAGTGAGCTCTCTAGGCGCGTGCGCCCACGATCGCATGCGCAGGCGTCGTCCCATAAACCCGTGTTGTGGCAGCGCGCCGCCGGACCACACACGTCGAGAGCTGCGCGTGCGCAGAAATAGCTCCCGAGAGCTGTACGTATCGCGCACGCTCGATGTTAATACAACAGTTGTAGGTGGGTGTTGATTGTTTGCGTTGGAGATTAATGAATGAAATAAAATGATATACGGCTTGTGATTCTGTGGAATTCAGTGTAGAGATTGTATCCAAAGAGGTAGGATATTCACGTTCATAAAGAGCGGGGGTTCGAGCTCGATACACCTCTCATCTCATCCGGCTCGAAGGACCAAACAATGTTGCGCACTGCGCTTTCATTCATTATGACCATAACACGGCGCGTTAAGGTAACGCGCCACAAAAATTGTCTTTCCCTCCTGTCCAAAGAAGTTTCACGAAATATTAATTTCTAATATTTTGGCATCTGGAGCGTTTGGGATTGTTTTTGGGATGCGCGTTATGGGCAAGGAATGTTGTTGACCATAGTGAATAAGGATCCTGGATGTTAATAGGAGAGTAGATAGGTAGGCGTTGACTGTTTACTTTCAAGATTAATTAATGAATTAAAATTATAATATACCTACATACTACTTCTAATTAATAATTTTATGTAGCCATAGAGCGATAGAAATCACGCCGCAAATTCAGACAGACGGGGTTCTATAACAGTCGTGCTCGCGCCTGCAGATCTTTCCTCACCTTATCCGGCCCGAAGGACCAAACTAAACGAACCGGAGCCAACATGCTGAGGCAGTGACCGTGTTGGCAGTGGGGACAGCAGTGCAGAGTGGGGACGCACCGCATATGCCTACAACTCTGTCATCTGTTCTTATAATATTGTTATTAATTTGTAGGTATTTATTTTTTTTTGTTAAATTATCTGGACGCAGATAAGCAATAACATGTTAACCCACAAACTTAAGTTATCGATTCAGAACGATTTATTGAGAGTTAGGGAACGTTTTTTAATTATGTGTTTACCTTATTGCATTGCTAAAATATGTAACTAAATATTTAACATAATAAATGTTGACACAAAATGGCGCTATACTTTTAAAATATGATTTACTCAAAATTTCTCCAGTGTGGGTTAACACACTATTGCTTATCTATGGCCATCGATACCTACTAATGTTATAAAGAACGGAAGTTTGTGAAGTTGTAGGGGAGTAATCTCTCAATCTACTGAATCGATTTCGAAAATTCTTCCACTTACCTATAGGAAGCTACGGTAGTCCTGAGTGACATAGGTAGGCTTTTAATCCCGAAATTCCAACGGAAACTCCGAAATTACCGTGGGGGACAGCCAGTATTGGGATTTTTCTTTCTTTCTTTTCTTCTTCTTTCAGTGTTGGTAGTAGGTACGAAGTCTAAAAAAAACCGTAACAATGTTTGAACACACGTGCCAACGCTAAACGCATATAGCTTCTCTGTTCCAACGCGACGTGGGTAAAAATATTGCGATCGACAATCAGACAGCTATTTCCCAACACAATAAAAGCGGTACTAGGCTACTGCTATAAAAGTTCGATTTAACAAAACCCAGACTCGTCTTTCCACTTCCGCTTGAGCACGGTAGCTGACTTCCATACAAACTGATGCCCATAAAAATCTACGATTTAATGTGATATACCTCTTGATGTTATATAAAACGTAAATGCAAAACCAATGCCAAGTTACGATAGGTACGAAAAGATTCCGAAATAGAGCAATATTTTGTCGGCTAAATTCTTTAAGACAATATTTTCTTATTTTCAACTTTTATGAAATTTGTTTGAAATTAATGTCATGTGCTGTGGAATTTTTGTTGAATAAATAAATAAATAAATAAACTTTGCATGTTTTTTGTTTATTTTAGAAAAGTTATTTCCATCTAATCACATGACTGTTAAAAGAGAAAAGTTGACAGTAAGAAAATATTTGCCAAGGGCTTCAATGGGCCGTAATTTTTTAGATTTTTGAAATATTTTTTTACAAACGGCGTCTTTACTCTTCCCTTTGCGTCAATTCCCTCTTAGCACCTAACACTTTAGGTTAGGTTAGAAGAACGACTGAACTTCACGGAATCGAATTTTGATTTGTAAGCAATCTGCACATCAACCTTAATTTCCTTTCTTCAGCATTAAGTACCAAAGAACGGAGGCTACTTATTATAAGGACGTTTTGTAAAAACTGCCTACATGCTCTGGTCAGGACTTGGTCTACCGCACTGTCGTGTGCTTAGTTAAGCATTATTTGCGTGTATGTTTGTATATACCGACATTCCCTGTACAAACAGAACCCGGATCGCTGGTTTTCTATAGCTATCAAAGCTCAAATAAAGCTAAAACTACTGTAATACTTGGTGATTATTGTCTAGAGAGAGGCAATGTACCTAGATTGCAAAGAAAGTATGAGCACATGCTAACTATTATCATAAATGAGAACGTGAGTTCGTTTGTTTATTACGCTTTCATGTTACTACCTACTAAACCAATCATTATGCGCATACATAGGTACCTACACGATTTCAGCGGTAGGTACAGCAAATAACATAGAGTACCTAGGTAGGTAGGTACTTTTGGTCTCAAAATTCCCGCGTAAACTTCGAAATAAATGAGGAAAAAACCTCGGTCTAGTATAGTATTATATTATCTGTGCCTCGGAGAACCGTTAGTAGGTAGGTAGGTACAAGGTACGTAATAAAACACATCATAAACAATTGAAAATAAAAATCGACACTGAAAAATGACAGTGAAATTGTCATTTCACACCACAGCAATTAACAAAAACAAATCGACAATCAAGCACGCGAACAAACAATAATGTTATGTATATTCCTAATATTACATCTTTTGTGGAGTTACCACACAATAGACGCAAGTGAAGACTGAAACTAAACAGCGCATGGCGACAGCCGCACAATGGCGCCGCGTCGCCGTTCGGATTGACAGCTGACAGCTATTTAGGCGGGTAACGCGGTGTGTAGAACAGAGTGACGTATTTAAAAAACACGCCGTTCTTAATTCCATGGTGCCGTCGCGCGTCGCATCGACGATGGCTCGTTAGTTGTCTTTGCTTTACCGACGTAGTGTTTTAATTTTAGAACATGTTTGGAATACGATTCCATTTTTGAAATAAGAAAAGAAAAAGCGTTTGTCTCTACAATTTATGAATGGTGTAGGTAAGTAGGTAGGTACTAAAATAATATCTTTGGTACCAAAAGTCAAGCGGTGAGAATGAATGTAGGCAGAGTGGTTAAGAAAAATAAATTAAATAAAGTAAAAGCGTTATTCTAAGAAGAAGTATTTAACTGTACTGGTTACAAGAATGTCCTATAAAAGGCAAACATTAAGAGAGCCCTGACTAGGCCGTCCATAGAACATGAGACGGATTGAAGTAGGTACCTAGATATTATGTTTAAGATCAAACATAGTTCTTAAATTTTATTTTTCTTCGCTTTTCTATAGTAAGAAACAATAGGTTTTAAACAAAACTTCTATCTTTAATTAAATTTAAATATTATATCAAACATAATAAAGTAAGACAAATCTGTGGACAATTGAGATGATATAGAAGTCATTCCCAAACATAATTCGCTACGCGAAAAAAGAATTGATGGTATCGCCACATTTAGCAACATGATTATTACTGGTCATCATTATTAATATTATGTAAAAAAAATCCCAACTTTCCGAACGCATCCCGCTTTAATAATTCATCAAGATGGCGCTGGCCGTCCCGTCTATCAATATAATAATACTGTCAGAGTTTAATTGAAATTCCCGTATACCGGTGAACGTTCAAAAAGCAACGCGCACTATTATTGATACATTACGATCCCGCAAAAGAGCCATAGAGGCAATTTACAACTGAATTACAAATCTGTACCGTGCCCACTAAATACACAATCGGGCACAATCATTTGTTGTACCATTGTCTCGTTTCTTTGACACGACTACATTAAGTTGAGAAAGAGACGGGCGATGTTCAACGACGATGTTTGAACAGCGAAAAGCGAACGGTCCACGCCTACAAATCTAATGGGGGAAGGGACAAAAAGCCTGTTTTTGCGCCGGAGGCGTGTCCCCTCGCAGGCAAGATAGCGCAGTCAGTCCGCCGACTCCGTCGCGAGCACAGTGCCACGCGAGCATCAATCTCTAATTGACGTATCAATCTGACAGCTACAGCTGTTCAGCGCAACCCTTCACCTGACAGTTTTCCGATCAAAACATAAGTGAATCGAGTGCGTTCAGAAACTTTCAACTATTTTTTAACGAAATTAAGTAATCAATAAGTAGTAATTTCATGCATCGAGCCGTGTCCAATATGTCGATAAATATTAATATTGCATTACACTCGGGCGCGTTGTGTGTCTGATATTTAAATCAACGGTCGGTCTTGGACGATAATGCGTTCGTTTTAAATGAATATCAATCGTGCACTGACTGTATAATTCCCTTCGGGACACATTGCATTGTGTGCATTGTCACCGCATCGACAATTGTAGCGACACGCTCGATTAAGATTTCGTCGCCGCGGGTGGCTGTTTGCTTTGGGTCGTTTGTTTGCCTGTTTTGACAGGTGATTAAAGAAAAAAAAAGCTTTTAAAATGGCTTTTGAAGATCGCTGCAGTCCATCCCAGGCCAACAGTCCCGGCCCAGTCGCGGGCAGGGTGCCGGCTCCGCACGCCGACAACAGAGGCAACTACAGCCCACCGAGCCAATACACCTGCACCACAATAGAAACGAGGTACGAACGAAACGCTCCCAACATGACCAAAGTGAAGATGCAACCGAACTCACCGCCGCTCAGTCCGGAGCACGATCGAAACGAAACGGACACCTACCAGAACTACTACAGACCGGAAACGCCGGACGTAAAACCGACAATCAACCACGACATCCAACGATTCGACGGGGAGAAATTCAGAACGCAAAGACAACAGACGTCGGTGCCCATCAACTTTTCGATAACCAACATTCTCCATCCGGAATTCGGCATAAGCGCTTTGAGAAAAACGAACAAGATCGAAGGTCCAAAACCCGTCGGGCCTAACCACAGCATATTGTACAAGCCTTACGACCTATCGAAGACGCAGAACGAATACCAGAATTACAGTTTTAACTATTTAAAGACTAAGGAGACCACAGACTTCAATAGAGTAGCACCTCTTGGTGGGTTGAGGCAGACCGTTTCTCAAATAGGGGAGCAGGTCCCGAGGGAGGTGCCAAAAAGCGTAGAAGCGCAGAAGAGGCCGGATTCAGCGAGTTCCATGGTCTCATCTACGTCGAGCGGGGCTCCATCCACTTGTGGGAGCACGGACACGAGTCAGAACTCACAGGGGAACTCCCAGCTGTGGCCAGCGTGGGTGTATTGCACGCGTTACAGTGACCGACCTAGTTCCGGTAAGTCACCTTACAATTTGACTTAAATCAAAGGCTGTCAGTAATAACTGGACATACAAAAACGTCATCTTCAACATAATATCAGCCTGAATCTCCTAAGATCCTCTGTTTGAACCCACTGGGGATTTGAATCATTTGGATTTTATTGTCCACATGGATCCCCTTATCAGAGATAATCTTCTAGAAGACATTATGGGCTCTTCTTCAAGTATTTCCAAGATACCTAGTTATACGCTTCTCTAAGTCAGCTGGTTGTCATAATCTCACCAGATCTTCAATCCAATTCAAACGCAACTCGAAGGTAATTCTATCCCGACAACAAGGCAACACATTCTGTCCAAATTACACAATGAATCTAGCCAATGGCTAGAAGGGTCTAGATATGAGGAGAACATGACACTCCAAAGTATCTGCTCTGCTATGGGTGAACTACACTTTCGGTGGAGTCATCGGTTTATTGTAAGGATGCCGTTGTGTTGTATTTGCAGGTCCTAGTTTAAAAATAATTTGAACATTGACCAAAACAGAGTCAAATTGTAAAATAATGTTTTATATGCAAGCACCCAATATAACACATTTGCTGTATCCTACATTCTGTAAGATTAACATTTTCTATTTTATAAACTGACAATATGTAGTGACGTCATCTATATAATTTTAAACAAAGAGTAGGTATATTGTAAATGAATCGCCTAAAATCCTATTGCAATAAACAATTTTATTATTATTATTATTAAAAGTCGCAAATTGGATAATCCTTTTTTGTGTTCGTTATTGTCAGGACAAGGTTTGTGTAAAAGAAGTTTAGAGTTCTTGCGGGAATTCCGAATACACGGTTCACAGCTGGTGTTCAATATTTTTGAATGTTTTATTTTAAGGAATTTCAGCTTCCAGTGTATTTTGTAGAAAAAAGTAGGTAATGGAATTTTTACCTATTTTTAAATAACTTGAGTCGCCATAAATCGAACAAGTTGTCAATGTTTAAAACAAAAATTCAGCCCAACTCTTGAATTATTCGAAACAAAACGCACGATGTAATTTGAATTGCAAAGTTTCCAGTAGCGCGTATAGAGTAAAATATTTATAAGATTCACCTATATTTTATGAGAAGGTCCAAAGATACTTATAATTTTTTATGGGTTCTCAAAATTGGGGGTCCTATTTGAACAGATTGATGCATCAGATACGAGAGTAATCGGTCACCGTCGGGACTAAGCCTGACCCGTTTTGACATTAATGCTTCGAGCGCCATTTTTTTTACATCAACGTCTAGCGTTTGTGATAGCGCTGGATTTCTTGCCCTTCTTCTGGTACCTTGCTTGTTTTATACCATTATACCTATTAGTTTTTGCCACGCTAACAAATCAACTTTAATTCTATTCCCTATTTCTATACTATTCTTTAACCAACGTGTTCTACCATGATATACTATTGGCTATAAGAGCATATTTGCTGTGCTGACTGATAATAATGTGCAGTTACATTTTTTATTCAATGCCATGTCAAAGACTAAACAGTTTCTATACAACTGATGTTTCTCTACAGCTGATGTCTACCACTGAACGACTAGCTTACTAGCTCTCCGTCTCTAATCACACACACCATCTACTGTAGACGTAATTTTATATCAAATTACCTACATCTTCCGACTGATTCAACAATACACAGCGCTTTTATTTCGTCCTTTCGCCTCGTCCTTTAGTGGTCTTGGTACCCTGGATTTTAAGAGATTACCCCAGTCAGTCTGACAATTTGAAAAAAAAAATGACAAAACAGTCCTATCATCTATATTAACTAAGTACTTACTGATCTAAAATAAACCATTTGTTTTCACCCAAATTCAGAGTAAACACCAATCACATGTTTACCTTCTTCACTTTAATGTTTACCCTAATGCGGGGCTCGAACCCATGACACCTGGTGTAGCAGACCTTACCAGTTACCACTACACCAACGGTGCTGTCAATTTCCAACTCTGGTGGTCATAAATAAATCAAATCAAATCAAATATGCTTTATTGCCCCAGAAGAGAAAATAAAAACTAAGACAGATAAAAAGTAATACAGAGCAAAAGGCGGCCTTATTGCTAGAGGCAATCTTTTCAAGGCAACTTTAAGGTGATAGAGAGCTGTAAATAGAAACTAGAAGCGGGTGCTGGGTGCACAACGTAGTACCTAGCTATATACTATATAGCTGTATATAGCTAGGTACTATAAATATAGCTAGGTAATATAAAGCTGAAATAACGCGAGCGAGGCTGATATAACTCTAGAATTTTCATTAAAAGGTTTATATTTTCGAATTTCGATAAACATAATGACTGCAGCTCCCTTAGCCAAGTTGACATTCTGAAATCGTTAACGCATAGAAAACTAAGGAAAGTAACTGTTATTCCACGTGGCCATGCAAAACCGGTCGGATGATTTTACGACACCTCGAGACAAACAATTATAAAATGTCAACTTGCAGGTATTCCAGAATTCCCATGGGATATTGCAACAAATGCTATAACTTTATCTGAACCCACGAATGTGTCAGATTTAACTGACAAATGAGTGTGACTCCATGTTTTTTTCAAATTATTAGTTAAGCAGATTTAATATCATTGGCTCTACCTGTTACTTGATCCCGCACCTAATCGGTCGGCCATAAAGCGATAAAATTCCAAATGCGCATCAACCAAAGAGCTCATATCGTTAATCATAGACAAATTTAATCGTTTTTATTACATTTTAATTAATGCCGTTATCAGAGTGCGATGTCATAAAGATTATATTCGAAACGTTTTCAGGTTTTGTATTTACTTTTACTTCCTCACAAACATCTTAGGCAGGTTTTAAAGAAGTCTTATATATACATAGATAATTTATATTAAAAAAATGCGCGAGTGTCGTGAAACACTTGGTTGAAACGTACCTAGTTTTTGCGCCTCGTAGTTTCCCAGTTAAGTTGAAGCTCTTTCGTTCCAAAAACCACTAACCAATAAGCGCGCAACTTCTATGGCGCACCTATGACGCCGTGACGGAAAATCAATCTTTGCTCCTATCCGTACCGTGCGATGAGGAACTACGTTCCAAAAACTTGTCTATCACAGAGATAGGCAAGTGATGATTGTATTATATATAGAAAGATATAATTTGTTATTCCTACCAACACAGTGCTAGGTACCGCTTTTATCTAACATTATAGACACAGATAGAAACAAACTAGTTTGTTGAACATAAAAATAGCAGGAAAAGAAACTAGTCTTTGTTAAACAAACATAAAAAGATTTATAAGACGTGCCGGAACAAAAAATTCGTTGAAGTATAATTGACAAAATGGCGCCTTGCTGACAAGTGACAGCTGTCAAGTTGACGTGACCCGACACGAGGCGCGTTCGGAAACATGTGTGGTGCGTGATCACTGATCAGTGATCTTGAAATAACATACTTTTTCTTTGACTTTTTAACGGATGCGTGTAAGTACGTTAATTAATTGGTTTCCACTAACTTTTTTCTGTGGTGTCATGTAAAAAGTAGTGCTAGTTATAGTAATGAAAATGAATTTATTGTAAAATTTATTGATTGAAAAATAAGTAACTAAGGCATTCTAAGAAAAGACGCGACAGTAGCAATTATTCTTATGAGCATATGGATGATAGATTGGTTAACAACTAAAATTCTAACGTGCGGTAAATTTAGGTAGGTAACAGGTAGGTAGGTATCCGCTAATAAAGTAGAAACAATGATTATTAAGAATCCAAGAAAAAACCTCATAATTATAAAGGTAGCGTGATTGCAGAGTTGTCGTGCCTGCCTTTATTATATCTACAGTAAAACAGGACATTAAAAAGCCATCTAGACTCTATTAATTGTTCAGTCACTATATCCCACCTCTGATAAAAATACTGTAATTGAATAAATAGATAAATCAATGAGTAATTATAAAATTATTTCTCGGTTAACGTCGGTAAAATAACTAGGTAGGTAAGTACGAGAATAAATTTACCCGGTCACTCCCTTATAACGAGCGATCGTGTTAAATACCATAGACACGAGACATTCCTTAGTAAAACAGTTTCTCAAATGAACCCAGCAAAGGTCCTGCTGCGAACAGTCGATAAATGGTTAAAAAAAAAAACATCCGTAGATTGACAACATAATTACGAAATTAATTTTTTTCGTGTTCCATGTTTAAAAAATCCGTCTTACACTTTGTATTTTTGCATCGTTGTAATTTCATTTAATGGTATATGATTATGCACTCTAAGTGTGAAGGCGGTAGGTTCGAAATCATTTAATGGATCCAAGTTCACACATTGACACTTACTGTATTCCCTTAACGGGTAACAAAGTTAAACTTTCCATCGTACCATTTAATCACTATCCTTATTACTACAATCATAAAGTATAAATTGTATCGCGTTTTTAAATCACTTGCGAAAAAATACTTTGGTATATAAAGTACAGGTGCAGTAATGAAACAATTTAGCCGCAATTATTTCGTCTGGTTATCGTTTTTTGCATGGCAGCCATCTTGGTTTTGCGTAATGGCGGCACGCCCAGTGTTGCCAGTTTTAAAGAAATACGGTGTGGACTGTAGAGAAAATTGGCGCTTAAATTCAAAACAAAACGAGAGCGGTCATCATCTATGGAACATTGTGGGCCGAAAATGGATGCGAATACAAAAGTCAATGTATTTCAAGAGGTTTTCTGTTTATTTTGACTATGTACCTGTAATTGCAATCAGGTTCAACAGAAAAACTCTACATAGCTATTTAAGGTGCATTGCAACATTGTTTTTTTACACTCTTTAACATAGTACAACCTATTATATCCTATCTAACAGTGCTTTTTACGATGAATTGTAGGTACCCTATATTATGGCCTTTTCTGGACCCCTGACTACAGGTATACGATAATAGGTAACTGGTAGGTATGATCGGTTGAGTAGCTAAGGTGCAAAAGCGGAACAAACAAACAAATAAACAAACTCACATTCGCATTTATAAATATTGGTTAAGACTTAAATAATAATTATATCCTGGTATTCAAAGAGCAATTTTAGCAATTACGCGCACACAAACTACAGAAACCCACCTACATGACAAGCGAATTCTTCCACTTAAATTTTATTACGAGGATTATCAGAATGAGCGGAGCCAATGTCTTCACTCATTGACCAATTTGGACCGACATTGCGCACAAAAAACCATGTTACGTAACGTACTGTTGTGCATAAAAGTGTTAATTAAGGTAAAAAGTCGGTAAGTGCTTTTGTGGTTATGCTTTTCATTGGTCTACCCACCTTGTCTCTTCACAGACAATATCCTTAATCCTTAGGTAGGTATCTAATAATATTATAAATTGCGAATGGGAGTTTGTTTGTCGCGCTTCAATGCCTAAATTACTAAACCGATCGCCATGAAATTTTGCATAGGTAAACGTTGTCAAGGGTAAGGACTTTTGTCTCTGAAATACCTAATTTAAGTGCCGCAAGGAACCGTAGTTAATAAATAAAATATTCACAAATGCTATTTACATTTCTGTGGTTGTCAGTACAAAGCGACCACTTCCGTGGATTTCCGCTAACAAATGCACCCGCTGCGCTTCTTGCTGCCGCTACAATTGTTTTTACAAGGAAACTTAGAGATGGGCCGTCACACACATCGACTTATCGATAGTGCCAATGACATTCTATGTATTTACTTAAAATATCATTGGATAGTAGGTACCTACTCATTACGCAACTTACAGATACTTATATCACTTGTCAAAAAATGTAAAAAGAACGATCATAATTTTTTTGTTATATCTGGGCGACCAAGCTTCGCTCGTAGCGCCATCTGTTAAAACGGATAACACGGATAAAACGTTTAGTAGATTAAACAACTAACTACCAATATACATAAAGTATAAGTTAAAAAGGGGATATTAAGGTGCCAGCACACTAAAGTATAATCCTTACTATTTATTATAAATACGAATGTAGGTAGGTACCTAAGTTTATTTGAAAATGAAAATGAAAATATATTTATTAATATATTATATATTTATTATATAATTATATTATATATTATATAATTATATTTGTTTGTTTGTTACGCTTTCACGCCTTAACTAACCAACCGATCATCATGAAATTTCACGTGCTCGTTGTTACAGAAAAGGACATAGGGTACTTCCTATCTAAATTCCCCCGGGAACGTCAAAATAAATACAGATCACGTGAGGTGGAGGATCACAATTTTGCCACACCTTATTCACTCCATTCACCATTATTATAATATCTAGGTAATATAATTATTATTATATCAAAAAAGGACAAGATAATACCTCTAATATATCTTTAATATTGACACAATTAGACAAACAAAACGCAAAACAATAATTAAATATAAGAAAATTGGAGTTTAAGAAGTAATTTTCCAATTATTCTAATTGACAACGACGACCGTAATCGAGCCATATAATTCGTGCAACAAATCAATCGATGAATCGATTCACAAATGGAATTCTCCTTATTTGGTGTCGTACGAAATTAACATCGGGTTTTGAATTATTTTTACATTTAAATGTGGAAATAATTGAGATATTCTAAACACAATTATGCTAAAACCGTTCATAAACACGCGATGACATGATTTATAATTGAATTATTATGTGTCATTAGTTTTATAACGACAATTATAGTGGATTGATGATGCGAAATAAGTGCCTACTTAGAGAAAGTGTTTGTGAGTTCTTCGCGGAGATACCTAATACCATGTAATAAAACGTTTTATCATGGAGCTAAGGTTGCCATATTTAGAAAACGATGGACGATGGATTTAAAATAAGGATTTTCGAATAGCCGGCACTTTTGTGTAGATAATGTGTGGCCATTATGCGTTTTAAACACAGAAATAAACAGGTCCGAGTTGGGTCCGTGATTGTAAACCTAACCTAACGTAACACGTACGCAAATATAAAACTGCGGTGTTTTCTGTTCTCAGCCATTTGTAAACGATCAAATTTCGAAATTTGATTTGATCTAAATTCTAATCCCTATTCCCTAATACCATAAATACGAAAGTTAGTTCTTTGTTTGTTACACTTTCGAGCCTCAAATACGCAAGCGATCATCATGAAATTTTGCATACACGTTGTCATAGATATAGAGACGAATATGAGGTACTTTTTATTCCGGAATTTCCGGAAGATCTCCCAAATTTACGATGATTAAACTGCGGGTAAGAACTAGTAAGGAAATAAGCAAGTTTTTCGGTAGAGACAGGTCTCTACTGAAATGCAATTTTATCGATAACTTGCAATACTATGCATGTCCCACCACTAAGCTACTAAGAAGCGGTAACCTCCCAAGCTCTCGGAGTCCGCTTTTTGCGTCCGCTTACAAAGAATCTCTTAATAACTTGATTCGTTCCGTTTAGGTGGTCTGTTCACTGCAAGTTGCCTTTTTTAATTGACCATATTTAGATAATGTATAGACACTTCAATTTATAAAATGCAACCGCAACTAACTATGCCATTGGCAAAATATCTCAAGTATGAGGTTTGGTTGCAGTTGCTTTGACAAGAAAGACGAGGGGATTGCTACCCATAGAGATATTAAAAACAATAGAGCATTCGTTTCATTAAAAAATTCACTCGAAATTGAAGCACAAAAAAGGCGAATTTGCATTCGCTTGAGCTGTAGTAAGGTGGTTTCACCACCCGTGAAATTGCATCACTTTGAGGGCGCTGAACGTGGTTCTATATCTATTCATTCAATGTTTTGACCAAAGTTCAAATTGATTTATTGTATTTCAACTTGATTAGGTTTAATTTGATAAAAGTTTAACTATCCTTCCCTAACTTTTATAAACTGATCCTCCAACGGTTTTACGCGTTTAATTCTTGGTGATTTGGTAGGTACCAGGTACAATAACCATACCAGGTACAATAATAACAAACTCTCATTTAATAACCATTAGGTATACCATGCTTCAATAAATCAATTGATCCACAACTTAAACAAAAAAAAAATCAACCATGAAGTCGAAAACCTCCTCCTTTTTTGAAGTCGGTTAAAACTTACACTCGGACGCTTCCCGGGCCTCTCGAAGGACACTAGGAATAATCCGGGGTCATTTGGGACGGATGGACACCCTACTTTTGACAACTTGACTTTTTCTGTTAGCCACCGACTCTCACTGCAAACAACCATGAAAGAAACCTTTTTATATCTATAAAAGATTTTTTTTTTCCACCCTTATAGCTTATACGTACCTACCTATAAAATCAAAGGTAAATCGGTCCACACAATTACCTAACACTATAACAGACATCAACCAGATCATCGACCTTATTCCGTAAGAAATAAGATTCGATTTTCTCTATAAAGACTTGATAGAAAATTGATTTCCAATACAACGAGCGCAGTGAAATTGTCACCCTATTACGTGAACAGTAGGGTCGATATTGAATAAGTCGTGGATTCAATTGTTTTAAGCTACGAGGGCACGTGTACTGAATATTAATAAGGTACATGGATCTGTGAAAAAATATGTAAGCGTAAAATAGATGTGGCATAGAGTTTTATTCTTTTTTCGGTTATTTAGAGCAATACGATCAGGGTTGCTACTGTGTATGCTATTATATGACAAGCTGACCTAAAGTAGGACATAACCATCTTACCGTTGCCGCGCTGTAAAAAAAAAAACTGACTTGGTATGTACTAGTGTACAGTGGGCCACATAGACTAGTTTTTGCTAACTTCAAGCTCCAAATTCTAATACAAGCGAAAAACGAATATTGGAGATGCAAAAACGGCAACTTATAACGTCATAAAGACGTTTTACAAACAGTATAAATTTTGCAAGGTGGTATACTTATCTATGTGGCTCACTGTACATTAATACTTTACAATTTTTTACTATTCATTTCTGTGTTTGTCATAACGAATATATTTACTTATTCATTTTAATTTTTTTTATCTGTTATACGAGAAAAGTTATTTATTCCTTCCATGAAACTCCCCCCTTAGTCAAGTTAGTCATGTTGTCATGAAAAATCGCCCAATTTTGTGCGAATACGTGATGTCACGATAAACTGAGTTTTCTATATCTAGCGATTACGATTTTTAGATTGTCAAATTGGCTTAGGAGGCTGGATAGCGGTTGTGTAGAACCGGTTTCGCCGGCGGGATACTGCTCTATTCATCGTCCTAATGGACTTATTACACTACTTCCAATTTAGAGAATCTAAATCGGATACAATTTAGGATCAGCGAGTGAGAGAGAGAGAGAGCGAGTGATCACGCTACACTAAATTGTACCTTAAACCGACTACTCTAGGGTACATTTTAATGAAGTGTGATCACTCGCTCTTTCTCTCACTCACTGATATTAATTCGGAACCAACTGTTCTAACTACGATTACACCTTCCGATTTCCTAGATTGGTGTCTGAAAAATTGTAAAGCGTTTAAGTGGTATAATGCCTTATCCAATACAGAATATTACAGTATATGTCTGTGATATTCGCACATCAGCGGAAAACAATCACTTTAAGAATGGGGTTCAGTGGGACGCGTGCTGGAATCTTAGAGGGCTTCTTTCGCCTCCCCTCCACTGTTCATGCCGTGAGACCGGAGGGAGGGGGTAGGCTGGCTAACGTACGTGTTAACATTTATTAAGGTAAGTTGCAAGTGTAAAGTTGTAATATTTTAAATGCAAAATTGACTTTGTTGAGCTTTCACGCGTTAACTACTCAACCGATCGTTATGAAATTTTGCATACACGTTTTCAGGGGTACTGAGGAGGACGTAAGGTCCTTTTGGTCCTGGAAGTCCCGCGGGAACTCAAAAATTTACGCGGGTGAATAGCTAGTAGGTTCTATTTTAAAGGGTAAAGAACATGATTATTTATGGATAGTTAGAACTAATTTAGGTCTTGGAATCGGAGATGGATATAAAGAGGTCCTGCGGGAATTCCGAAATTGCCGGAAATCTGATAAATGCCTACTTGGCGTGGGAGGGGTATTTTAACAAGAACTGATTATTATTATTAGCCACACGATTCAACGAAAAAAAAAACAGTTAAAACTTAATAATAATATAAATAAGTACGTACAACAGACTAATTACAATTGTAACGATCACTAATTACAATGTATCCAGTGGCCCAATTAGTATTTTACATTCATTATACGTAGTCACATACCACACTACTAGGTACACTTGTAATTTCTCATTACATATTTTAATTACTGCGCCAGTGTATTTTATCAACATTTCTTTTTTTTATTGGTTCTAAAAGTACGTATTAATGTTCAATGATATGGGTTTTTTTTTATTGTAGTTATGTTAAGCAAAGGTTTTTTTTTAAAATGTACCTACTCACTTTGGTACTTAAAAAATCACAGAGCAAATAAATGCACTAGAGGGGATATGTAGGCGGGGCGTTGCAAAGGAAGTTAGAGCAAATGCTCTGACTTGTCCAAAACTTCTTTTGCTGCCATCCCAAGTATATTTACCACAATATGCCCAAAACTGTGTATTTTGGAAACAGTGACTAAGTAAAAATTATAACCATAAAGCGTTTCATACATTTCTTTAGGTTAATGAATGTTTTAGTGCGTAATCTCAGACCAAATAAAAACTAAAGACGGAACGCGTAGAACAAACAAGTGAAGCTACGAAAAAGACACCATCGCCGTGCACGTACACAGAAACACGCACACACTTACAAGAAAAAGACACCATAAATCCTAAGTAAACTTTGCAAATCCATACACTTTCCTAATCACCACATGCATACGCAACCGGCTTCACTTCGTTGTTCGAGACGTTCCGTCTTTAGTTTTTATTTGGTCTGTGTTTGGTACTTACAAAATCACAGAGTACATGTAACAGACAGACAGGACATGTAAGCGGGATAGGCGCGGTACCGTTGCAAAGGAAGTTAGAGCAATACCTTCTCAAAAACTAAAGAAAGCAAATATCTAACTCCTTTCCCGTAATACGTACCTAAGATAATAGGGATGTTGACTACTTTTGAAAATCAAAATTCTAATTAGTCCGTCAGTTAGAAAATAAAAAAAACAATAGTTACGTGTTTTTTGCTTTTTTTAAATAAATTAAAATATACAGAGATAAAGCGTATTAAAGTTTAGGGTGAGGGGGTCGTGACGTCACTAACCGCTAAAACCGCCATACAAACTGTCAGAATAGTGACGTCACGCGAAATTTCAACTCAATATATCGCCGTTATTTTTTGAGTACGTAAAAAAAGAAAAAATACGTGTCCAATATTTTTTAATAATCTACAAGACGGACTAAAAAATAAAAATTAGTCAACATGCCCATTGTTTGATTTTTCTTTTGTTTTCTTGATTTTCATCACCCAACGTTGCTCTTTGGCCAGTGTTGAAGAGATGGAACGACAGACATTATAAAGATGGCGAAATACAAATGTTCCGTGTACCTACCTAAATTGCAGATAGATAAAAATTGTTTATGAACAACAAAGTTGCTAATTACATGGGATTAACGACGTATTTAACCCTTTGGGCGCGCAAACAAACAGCCCGCTCTAGCCTCTATCCATCCCGGTGTTGCCTCGTCGGGGTCGACAGGAATGTTAATGGACGAAACTTGGTCCGTTTGCGGGCGAATAATGTCTTTTTACCGCTCGTTTGATCGCCGCATTGTTGGTTGGATCATGAATGTTGTTACTTATGTACCTACCTATAAGAGATGACGGAATTTCAAACGCAAAGATAAACTTTATTGCACTATAATTGCACAAAAACACTCGTGACAAATTATAACTTTTGTTATAATGGAGGCAAGCCTACGCATTCGGTTTTTAAATCGAGTTGCCGCGCTCCGTGTCATTTCTTTTTTTTTATTTTGTAATCTGACGCAAAAGAACAAAGTGTCGACGTACGACGAATTTACGAAAGGTATTATATTATATTGTTATATTCCTCATATTAATTTACAACAACCGTTTGAAATAATAAGCTTAGCTATGTTTTACACAGCACAATTTGCATGCCGATGGTGCACTCAAAACATGGTTAATGGCCTGTCGTCCTAACGTGTCCCGTGATCGAAGATAGTAGACCATAGGCATAGAGATAAATTACAGTCATGTATTGTTCAAAATTCCGTTCGAAATTGAAACACAAAAACAATTATTTCGTGCTTCTTTTATACAACTACAAAAAGATAGATAGGTTAACCTAGGTTCTATGGTTTAAAGCTAGCAAATGAAAAACATTGTATCAGTCCATGCATCTACTTACTACAAAAGTACTTCTTTCTTTATCCCCAACTAGGACGTCTACGTAACAAGTAAACCCTTTGCCCCGTTACAAAAAATAAACTTTACGGCAGAACGGTGGGAATTCGTTGATTTTAATTAAAAAAAAAGAGAGCACGAATAAAAAGTGTGTTTATAAAATACTGGCCGTTTTTATCGGGTGATAAACGAGTCTGTGAAAAAGTAGAAATGATTACCGTAAGAAAGAACACTTTAACACACACGACTTAGGGTTGAATTTAGTTTGAGTGGAAACTTAATTTGCTAGGGGGAAAAAATATCGCCTAAACGACACGCGTCCAGAGCGTTTTCTGTTCTATTCTCAGTGCAATAAAATTCAATTTTCATTGCTCGCTTTCAAAGTTAGGGATTTTGAAACTCCCGTTTCCGTTGTAGAACTTGGTAGACGACATTTTCTTGTTTTTGCATGACTTTCCTAGTTTAGTTACAAAACACTAAATAAATAAAAAAAATCGTGCGACAAAAAAGTTACACAAATAATAATATTAAAGACAAATCCCTACTTCCCTACTAATATTATAAATGCGAAAGTAACTCTGTCTGCCTGTCTGTCTGTTACGCTATCCCGCCTCAACGGCTCAACCGATCATTATGAAAATTTGTATACACGTTGTCAGGGGTACAGAGAAGGACAAAGAGTACCTTTTTATCCTGGAATTCCCGCGGAAATTCCGAAATTAACGCGGGTGAAACCGCGGTGAACAGCTAGTATTTAATAATAAATATATTTTATGCTCAATATTAAAAAGAAATAAAGTTTAAAAATCGGCTGTGATATAAAAACACAAATAAATTCAGCGAGTACAGGAAGGTACAGAAGTGTTTATAGCGGCTGTTGAGTTGATATCGTACTATAGGTATAAACTTGTGAATTTATTGCACGGTAAGTACATTCGAGTGGTGAACTGTTCAGATCTGTTTCCACTGATTAGTCTGTGATTTATTAAACGGTAGCTTTCAACGATACCCTTCGACTTTCGAGCACGTTCAATTATTTGCTATGTTTTCCAAAAAAACACAAAAGAAGTTTGTGTTGACAGAAAAGGTTAATTGAATTTTTTGACAGGAGATCGTGAAGCGTCTGTCAAATCAGCTATACATAATATTTCCATGAAATTAACACAAATTCTTAAATAATTTGATGCAATAATATTATAATTAATATAATATCTAGTATTAGCGTACCTACGTTTTTCTTTCAGAGAAGTAGGTAATAGGCAGAGACAATGTGAGACCAGCCAGGTTTTTTAACAGTCTTACCTTGGATTAATATTCCGTCTATTGCAACTTCATTTGTTACGAAAATAAAATAAGTTAAAAGAAACTTACCTAATAACTGTGCCACGCAGTTTCACCCGCGAGAGTTTCGGGATTTCCGCAGGACTTCTCATAAAAGTAGTCTAATTTACTCCTCATAACATCAGCTATCAGCGAAAGTCCCGTCAAAATCGGTTCAACCGTGTCGCAGATTAGCCGGCAGGTAGGTACACATACAGACAGAAGTTTTAAGAATTCATTTTTTGTACCGTATATATAGTTTCACGTGCATTTAGTAAAAAGTTGTTAATTTGACATCACAAACAAACACTTAAATTTTATTTATATGTATAAAAAAAGATATAGGTAATTTAAGTTTTCACGTTATTATCCGAATAAATAAATTTCTATTACAACGCAACAATCCCACTCCCACTCCCACTCGTGTGGGCCGCCCCATAATGCCCCACAAATAATTAACACCTCCATACGTGACCGCGCCACATTTATCAGCTCCATGCAAAACTACGCACGTGATTTATCGCCCCCAAAGGAAATTAAACAGTTTTTCTTCCGCCATTTTGGTTTTCTATAATATTTTCCAAGAAAGATTTAAGGGGTGAAGCAAAATTGCTGGTGAAAATATTATGTCAGACGGTTTCACAGCTTTATCGGCTGCTAACTATCTTCAAGCGTATTCCGTTTTATACAATCACAAATATAAGTATTACCAGCGGGAATTCTTACTTAATTCCTCCCAAAATGAGAATAGACAAGTTTGAATTGAATTGAATTGAATTGATAAACTTTTGGGGATTTCATTGGGAATTCAGAGACAAATTATCCTATACTTTAATCCTAAACGTAATCTATTCTATTTGTATGCTAAATCCGTACAGCCTTTTCAGTTTGAAGAAGTAATAAACACACAATGCTCGTACACATACACACGCACACACACACAAACAAACTTTCCTATTCATAGATAATACTACATACACGTCTATTGGATAAGTATGTAATATATTTAGTAGACTAATTAGTTCACTGGTTATTTGATAACATCTTAGATTCCTATATTTATGGAGTAGAGTTAAATCGGTGAAAGTTTAGGTAGGTATGTAGTTACGGCTGAATTACAAAATTTTTGAAAATAATTATAATATTGCTCTAGTATTACAGAAACAAACCTGATTTGATTGTTGACTAAATGCATTCAATTGAAAAAGCAATATGTAACTGTGTATTTTTTTTTATTATTATTATACTAGCTGTGCCCCGCGGTTTCACCCGCGTGAGATTCGGGATTCCCGCAGGAACTCCAATGCAGTCTAATTTACTGCTTATAACAACAGCTAATTGCCAGTTAAAGTCCCGTCAATATCAGTCCGACCGTTTCAGAGATTCACCCGCGCGAGTTTCGAAATTTCCGCAGGAGCTTCAAACTTCTTTTATAAAAACCTTGTCCTGACAATAACGAACACAATAAAAAAACAATTATCCGATTTGGTGCAGTCGTTTGGAAGTTATGCGCTTAGCAACACATTTGGCGATTCATTTTTATTATATAGAGGATTACAGCCGGACTAAGGTCCGTATTCCAAAAGGTTACTCAAGTCATGAATCTAGTTTTAAAACTAATTTCAAGTAAAGCTTTAATTTTAGAACCTTACTTGAAACGAGATTCATCAATCAACAATCAGCTGAGTTATTTCCTTATTCTAGAACGACGCTTGAGTACTAATCTATACTCAAGCAAAGATTTGATCTTTGTTTACGTCTGTCATGTCAAGACCACACAACCAATCAGAGCTCAAAATCTCTACTCAAGACTAGTTTCAACTGATGAGAACCAATCAGAGTTCAGAATTCCTACTCCAGACTAGTTTCAAATGATTAGAACTTAAAACGCATTCTATAATAAGATGTACGCTTGAGTTATGATCTGAGCTTAAAACTAATCTCAAGTAAAACGTGATCCGAGTCACCTTCTGGAATACGGGCCTAAATATTTTGATTTTCGTACCCCAGAAACCCGTCTATTTTTACCACCAAATTATTGGTACAAGATCCTAAAGATCTATTTCATACGAACATACAAACGAGCCTACATTAACATAATTATCTAAATCAAACCGTTCTCCACGATCAATAAATTTCAGTTGACACGTGTCATTTCCCCGCTAAAGAGCGCGCAACGAATCGAACAAAGATGGCCGACGTCCGCCATAGATACTTGACGTTTAATAAACTAGAATAAACTACATTACACATGCCCCTATGTTTTATGGTAGTTAATTACATGTGTGGGTGTGGTCGTGGAGTCCCGGGTGACGCGAGAAATGACATGTCATTGTTATCTGTGAACCCCATGCGGGGCAGAGTGTGGGGCACTTATTACATTATTATATTATTGTTACACTTCTCTTTGACATTGTACATTGAATTATATCGGAATATCTGGGTCACCGAGCTTCGCTCGTTGTGTATAGCGCCATCTGTTCTTAACGAAAAAAAAAACACTCATTTTTCATTGTCTGAAAACGGAGGTAAAATGACGTTTTCTGAAAATGAAACCTAGCTAGATTAATCTCCCCCGAAACCTCCTGCATACTAAATTTCATGAAAGTCTGAGATTCAGATTATATAATATATAGATATATACAAGAATTGCTCATTTAAAGATAGTAGATGAACCTTATTATGATGACAGAGTGGAGAAGCACGAATTCTAGAGTAACCAATACACAAAGTGTAGAGAAGGGATGATTAGTCATATATTTTTAGTAGCAATACCAATCCATACTGATATTATAAATGTGAAAGTAATTCTGTCTGTCTGGTACATTCATAGAAAGTTTTTGACTTATCCAAATAAAAATCCGGTGGAAGCCAATCTAGTGTGACGTATTCCATAGTGCTGAGTCTTATCTAACTCGGTTCAGTTATGCAGCGAACTCAATTCTTTCTGTATTTTGTACACAGGTCCAAGAAGTAGAAGGATGAAGAAGAAGGACAGCCCAGAAGAGAAGAGACCCCGGACGGCGTTCAGTGCATCACAGCTTGCTAGACTTAAGGTAGCTTTCTTTGTAAGTCGTGTAATTGACATATTTTAATGTTATTCAACTCATTTTTCAGTCTTTAAAGTCTCCACTGAACTGATTTCCTTCAACGTCAGATAATCCTTTGATTACCACTGATTTAAATCATACACATTAGAAAAGACCAAAAAGTACCAACCAAGGATCGAACACTAGGACCTCTAAGTTAGAAATGATAATTTCCCTGCTGAAATTAAAGTTTTAGTATAGTTTCAATGTTAATCAGCTTGTTTGGAGCCAACTGTCTCGTTTATTTCCGCAGTATTTCTTGTGTACCTTCAAGTGATTTTCCGAATCTCCCTTTTTGAAGAAACCCCATTTTGAAGAATGTCCCCCTAGCAAGGGGGAGCTGTTGGTAATCTCAGAGTTCGACCTGCTAGAACTCTAAGGCATCTTTGTCTGTCACGTAGTTGGCACACCTCCTCTACTAGCGACCTCCTCTTCTCTGAAGGCATAAAGAGCCATATTGACGTCAAAAAGAGTCACATTATGGGCCAAATTTGAATAAAGGATTTGACTTTGACTTTGACATACCGTCTCAATATAGAGTATATCCCTCCTTTTTAAAGTAGAGAAGCCCTATTAGAGATGTCATAAGGTACCACCGGTCTCGGGGAGGACGTGCTCTGTCACATAGTTGGCGAGGCTAGCTACTCGAGAGTACATTGACCCTAACCTAACCTAACCTAACCGGCGTGCGTGTGTGTGTATGTACAGCACGAGTTCGCGGAGAACCGCTACCTGACGGAGCGGCGGCGGCAGGCGCTGGCGGCGGAGCTGGGGCTGGCGGAGGCGCAGATCAAGATCTGGTTCCAGAACAAGCGCGCCAAGATCAAGAAGGCGTCCGGCCAGCGCAACCCGCTCGCGCTGCAGCTCATGGCGCAGGGCCTCTACAACCACAGCACCGTCACCGAGAGCGACGAGGACGAGGAGATCAGCGTCACGTAGGTGCGACAGGGACGGATGGTGTTTGTCGCAGCCAACTTTAACTGACTTTTCCTCTCTCACTGCAGCCGTGACTTGAGAGGATTATATCGCTCGAATAGAAAAAAAATATCGTAGTTTCAAAGAAGTTTGGACCTAAATACCTATAGATAACTTTGCACGTTTGCCATTAAATATATTATGAAAACAACATAATAATATACTATACCATAGATAATCACGTTATCAGTTCACAAATCACAGAAAAAATTGTATTGTATAATTGTATCCATATTTTGTAAACACCCATATTTTGGTAATAAAATAAGTCATTTTGAACATAAATTGTAAATTCTTTCCTAACATATTACGGCAAACAGATTTTTTTTTAAAAAATAACAAATTAATGTAAGGTCTTTCAGAATTTTTTTCTCAATTTTTTTTTAATGACGCAAAAGAACTTGGAATGTCCCAAGCAGAAGCAACGCCTTTGCGTTACTCGAGACAAGTAGAGAGACCAAATCTCTACGGTCATTGGGCGATGTATTCCCCTCAATGGTGATCAAGTATCGAGATTTTAAATTGTAAAATATACTATGAATTTAGTCAAAGAGGCTTATTTATTATGAAATGTATATTGAAATTATTACTCTAACGGTTAATTAGATTGAAAGAAGGTTTAAGTGATTAAAATGACTGTTGGAACTTAAATTAATCTTACGTAGGTATAACATTGAATTGTAGATAGCGAAAACAATGTTCCTGTATTAAAAAAAAATATCTTTTGTAAATAAATTAATTTTCATCCATACTTTTTAGTCAATTTATCTATACAGAGTGTATGGTTAGACGAGGGACATATTAAAGGAAGGAATTCAGTAAAAGATGAAAAGATTTCAAATATCTGAAAAAAAAGCATGGTAATAATTAACTGATGTAATAAAAATAATATTATTATAAAAGTAGCCGATGAAAGGATCATACCCTAAGTCCCTTTGTTGACGCGCCGACAAAATACGTCACTCATTTGAACTTACACCTGTAGTGTATAATATAACCTATATTTTCAAATTGTACCTATATCTAGTAGGTAGGCTCATTTTCAAAACAATGTTTTAGATTCCACGAACAATGACGCAAATTCATTGTTTCCTTCCAAAACATTAGTTGTCTTCTTCGCACTTCTAAGTGCCAGAAAAGGAGAAAACCAAATAAGAGAGGGAAAAATAATTCTAGATTCTAGAATATAATAAAATATTATCTATGTCAGATGCAATTTGATAACCAAAATGGTGTGAATGTAAATATTCTATAAATAATAATATTTGTAAATATAATCCCGAGTCTTTCATTTAAGTAGTCTATCGATGTTTTTCTCGCAAAATTGTTTTTATGCGACTGATTTTATGAATTTAAATTAAGTATATTTTGTGTTTTTTCTTTCATTAGTTATACAACGTGTAATATTGAGGTGAAATATATTAATTAATTAAAGTTATTGAGGTTAAAATAAGAGGCAATCCATAGATTTCTTGAGTACCTATACTATGTATTTACTTTTTAAAGTTGACTTTGGAATTTAATTTCCCTTTCTAGCTAATTGTAGATTTATAGCGACGAAGATGAATATTTTGAAGACGCATTTCTTCGAAGATGCTTATTCGTTGACTTTATAGTAGCAATAATAATCTAATAATATTTGTTCGATCACTTTTTACACGGTGTATAACAAAAGTTGCTTCCATTTTTATTTTCTTCCTGATAAAGTAGGTGCGTTAAGTTTCAAATAAAAGATAGTGTAAATATTTATTGGTAATTTAATTAATTGTAAGTAAATAATTGATTTAACTAATAATCGTGACTGTGCTAATTTAAGTCGATGTAAAAAAATTAAACAAAAATATTATTGTATATTATCAATAAATTATATTTATGATTTTAAAACGATGAAAATGTGAAAAATTTGTTTCATTTCCTTCTCCAATATTGGCAACTATAGCCGTTTGCTAAGGATTCGTCTATCCCATGGATAACAACAGTTTATACACCTAAATTTGTGCAAAATTTCATGAGTCTAGACCCAGCGGTTTCAGTTGTTCCATACAAACTTTTCATCCCCTTTTCACCCCCTTTGGGGTTGAATTTCAGAAAATCCTCTCTTATCGGATGCCTACGTGATACAAAGAACACACCCTCCAAGTTTCAGGTCTCTACAATCAGCGGTTTAGGCTGTGCGTTGACCCGTCAGTCAGTTGTTCAGGACAAAGCTTTTATAAAATTTGAAGATAGTTACCTATCTTCTATAGAACACGAACTTTGATGAAAATTCGACACGATTACAACTAGATAGCAACCTGCAATGTAATCACTATTTTTCGGTTTCACTCGCGCGAATTTCGGAGTTCACGTAGGAAATCCGGGATAAAAAGTACCCTATGATAATAAATTATGTTACTCAGTAATACTGTAGCTGAAAGAATTTTTTGAAGTTTTTGAGTTTATCCATTACAAACAAACACAATGTGATGGATAAGTATGGAATTCAATGGAATTTGGCACTGAGATAGATCATAGTCTGGAACAGGACGTAGGTAGGCTACTTTGTATCCCGGAATTCCCACAGGAACTCCGAAATTACTCCGGGGAACAGCTAGTTACACAATCCTTCCTATTATAAATGCAAATATGAGTTAGCTTAGGCTCAACCGATCATTATGAAACTTTGCACACGTCGTCAGGGGTACAGAGAAGGACATATAATCCGCGTAAGAGCTTCTTTTAAAGACTGCGTATTTGCTTTTTTACAGGAGGAAGTAAAAACTTAACATCTCAGCGAGCTTGCTCTTTACAACTTTCTTTATTGGAAAATAACGTAAATTTACTCCTGGTTGGCTTACGGCCGCACTCAGCGTCGACTTTAATGATTACTTAGTTAAGTATAGATTTTTAAAACAAAACTGCCGCAATCAGAGACGTTCAGTAAATTAATGTTAATTGGCATTTAATGAGATGTAAACTAGTGAAATGCTAATTCACATTAATTTATCGAACTTGTCTGATTGCGGCAGTTTTGTTTTAAAAATCTATACTTAAATCATTAAAGTCGACTCTGAGTGCGGCGGTTAGGTTTCGTGCAAACTCACTGATTCTAATTTTGCGCGTTTTGCTGTTACGCGGCATTTACAAACTGCTCTTGCCCGGATTCGCACGCGCAGTGACGATAGGGTACCTACTTTTATCTCGGAATTCCCGCGGGAACTCCGAAATTACCGCGGGAAAACTGCAGGGAACAGCTTGTAACACAATAATAAGTACTTAGGCACGTATGGAGAATCATTATTACAGTGCGAAGCGACGCCCGCGTCTTAGTGGGAGCGACGAATGATTTACAACGAGACAATCTGCGACACAGGCTGTTCTAAAATACGTAAGTACAGGATGTCCTAAAACTCACTGCTTGCTCAGTGCTCATAGTAAAGAAATTCCTAGAAATTAGCTTTTTTTCAGCTATTCCTGTTAGATTTTAAAGAAGATACAATATAATATAAGCACGAAAAATAAGCCGATCAGGTATGTGATAACTTAATTTCTTAGGTCGTTATATGTTATCGAATGAATTCTAGAGTTTGTTTGTTTGTGACGCTTTCACGCTTTAACGGCTCAACCGATCATTATGAAATTTTGCATATACGTCGTCGGAAGTACAAAGAAGGACGTGGAATACTTTTTATCTCGGAATTGCCGCGGGAATTCAGAAATGGATGCAGGTGAAAACCTGGGGAACAGCTAAAAATATATCCGTTATTGTTTCGTTTTAATACAGACACTCCGTTTCAGAAAAAAACAAAGTAGGTAGGTAAAATATTTTATTAGGCTCGCTCGGTGTCCTTCGCCGCCCGCCTGCTGTAAATGGAGTGTCACGGATATTGCTTATACTCAACAGCAACACCCTGTATGGCCGAGCTGCGCACGCGCATCTTTTAGCGTATGACACTTATAATTGGGCCCCAATTAGCGGGAGACGCGGCCATATGTCTAACTCGTTAATTTTAGCGCATTCTTCGTTAATACACCGACAAAGTTTAACTACAATACACCCAACTAACTTCAGCTACAGATACTTCTGTAACTATATCTATATAATTGTTGTAGTTTTTGACGCGTATTGACGAATTCAAACATTTTTTTAGAAGTTATGCGCTTATTACACTTTACAATTTCAGAGCACCAATTTAGGGCTCTAAATCGGATACAATTTAGGGTCGGTGAGTGAGAGAGAGAAAACGAGTAATCACACTACACTAAATTGTACCCTAAATCGACTACTCTAGGTTACATTTTAATGTAGTGTGATCACTCGCTCTCTCTCTCATTCACCGACCCTAAATTGGTCCCTAAATTGGTTCCAATTTAGGGCCCTAGATTGGTGCCTTGAAATTGGGAAATGTACCTAATAAGCGCTTTACGCACCAAGAAATGTACCTACAACTGTTTCCCAATAAAGTAAAGAAAAACAATATAATAGGTAAGTATGGTTAAAAAACTTTATCTAGATAAGTAGTACTAAAAATTTTAAATAACTAAACCTACCTATAGCAGCTGCTCCCGCGGTTTCAACCCCGTCCATTTTGGCGATCGCGCGGGAAGTCCGGGATGAAAATACCCTATGTACCTACCCCCCTTCACCCCTAGGACCTGACTTATGAAAAACTTCATGGCGAATGGTTGAGTAGTTGTTGCATTAAAGCACATTTGTGAACGCGCCTTCTGAGGGCCTGGAGAACCGGTAGGTATGTAAGCACCCAGTATTGGCAACCAGCAAATAAATTCCCAAACCTATAACCAAATGCAAGGCGGACTTATATTACTTGACTGACACCAAATGATCAGCTCCCAGGTGGTCTTCTTCAACGTGCGTTCACGCCGCAAGCTTCTACGGAATCCGCGGACAAGCGTGCAAAATGGCGACAAAGCAGTGTCCAAGCGTGCCACACAGGCGACTCTCGTCGCGCTTGTTCACCAAATTTAAAGCACCACACAACTTAAATAAATAGTTCACCAAGCGTGCGGTGGGCATGCGTCCATAAAAGCTGTGTATTTGAGGGTTGAAAGCAAACACCAAAGGGTCACTCCAGAGTCCGGCACTCGCGAGCGAAGCTAACGCAGAGCAGCACGTACACCTCAATACACAGTCGGGAACACACTCGTTGGCTCAGCCAAAAACGAGTGCAACGCCGCCATCATGATGTGGGGAACTACCGCGCCCGCGCCGATTGGTCGAGCGTTCAGTCCACCCATGGATGGCATAGGCGCGAAATTTAAATACCGGGTTGCCAATATCCAGATTTATAAATAGCCCAAACAACAACAAACAAACAAACAAACTCAGATCCTCATTTATACCTAATAGGATTAACAATAGATAAAGTAAGGATAATTATATTCCAAGAACAATAATAATAATAATTAAATAATTTATTTCAACAAAAATGTCATATTATTAAGAAAATCATTCCACTATTAAACATTCAACATTATTAAAAAATCAAACCCAAAAATTGACAAGGGGCGACAAAAGAAGACTACCTAACCACAATTTCTGTCTGTCTGTTTGACTGTTCGCGATAACCTCCGAATCTACCGAACGGAATGTCATGCGGTTTTCACTGGTAGATTAAGCTTAGCCTGGAGCTACATATAGGCTTTGCTTCATTTAAATCAGATGTCTTCAATGACTTCGCACCGACTCCGATACAATACAATAAATGTACAACCGATACAACACGAGAGCAACCGCATGCAACAGGCAGTCCCCCTAGCCAAATTGACATTCTAAGTATAAAGTGAAGACTAGAGTTTTGGTTGGCTGACCACGTGATAATTATGAAGAAGAAGAAGAAGAAGAAGAAGAAGAAAATACATTTATTTCAGCACAACACACAAGAAAAAGAAACAAACATCAACAGTGCCTAATCTTAAGAAACTAATGACGATTTGTTACTTAGTTTTCTATGCGTTAACGATTGTAGTAAGCCAATTTGGCTAGGGGGCCAGTTTAGAATAGATCAAAGCTCACCCCAGTTGGCTGCGTGGTGTGTTATTCAAGACAATTAGCGTCCCAAGTTCAATTCTCGGTACGACACACAAATCATATTTAACTGCGAACGGTTGGCCCGTTTTTGATTTAGTGCACCGTTTAGTTTAATATAGTTGCGTGATTTATATCCGTTAATGAGGATGCAGTAATTACAAGTGAGGATAAATTTATGCGGGATAAATTTGAAAGCACTGGTTAGTATAATGGTTAATGTTGCTACGCCAGACAGTGTAGGTTCAGTCCCCGTTCTGGAGTTAAAAAAGAAGAAGGTAGAAAGAAAATGAGTTTATTGGTCCCCATCAAAAAGGTACCGAAATTTTTTTTAACAAACATTGTGACAGAATGTTGACTGGCAGAGAATGCCCCTGTGGCATTAAGTCCGCCTTTTGTACCGTGGTGTGCATAAAGTTTAAATGTGAAAGTGTGGATGTTTGGTTTTTGTTACTCAATCACGCAAAAACGGCTGAACGGATTTGGATGTTTTTCATGCACGTTGTCAAGGGTACAGAGAAGGACATAGGGTACTTTTTATCCCAGAATTCCCGCGGGAACTCTAAAATTACCGAGGGTGAAACCGCGGGGCACAGCTAGTAAATAAATAAATAAAGATTCTAATATAATATGATTAAAAATGTGTTTAAAATTGGTTCAGGATTTTCAAAATAATCGATTCCCCACGGTTACGTTCACGTTAATTTCAGAGTTCCCGCGGGGATTCCGGGATAAAAACAACATATGTCACTGAGAAACACTGTTGCTTCATATAAGTGAAAGAATTTTTTTAATCGGTTCAGTAATTTTTGACTTTATCCATTACAAAAAAAAAATCTCTTCTCCTTCCTCAAAAATATTGTACATGACGAAAAATCTCGGTAACACGAAGAGTTCCCGAAGGAATGGGCATGTTGACTAATTTTTATTTTTTAGTCCGTCTTGTAGATTATTAAAAAATATTGGACACGTATTTTTTCTTTTTTTACGTAATCAAAAAATAACGGCGATATATTGAGTTGAAATTTCGCGTGACGTCACTATTCTGACAGTTTGTATGGCTGTTTGCGGTTAGTGACGTCATGACCTCCTCATCCTAAACTTTAATGCGCTTTATCTCTGTATATTTTAATTTATTTAAAAAAGCAAAAAATACGTGTCTATTGTTTTTTTATTTTCTAACTGACGGACTAATTAGAATTTTGATTTTCAATAGTAGTCAACATCCCTATTCTGAAATTAATGCCAGTGCAATCACGTGTCACGTCCAAAATAGTCTGTAGTCATAAACAACACAACAACATTCCCCCGACGTTGTCTGTCGTCGCTTGCAGTAATAGTTTAATGGGTTTCCAATACGATATAATCTCACAGATAACCAGTCTTTCACTTATCTATATAAAACAGCGGATAGAATGTCTTTAGATTTGGTTGTTTCGAATATTTTTAGTAGAGTAAACAGAGAAGGCAATCTGAAGGCTGTCTATGATAGAGGGGGGTTGTCTATTGGTTAATATTAAAATTTCATGTAACTGATAACTGTTTGATTTAAAAAAAAAATTAGCTTGTAATACCGATAAGTACCAGACACCTGATCTATATAATACGTATTATATTGTTTTGTAATCTTAATCTTCTTTAATATATATAAATCACGTGTCACGTTGTTTGTCCGCGATGGACTCCGAAACTACTGAACGGATTTTGATAAAATTTTGTTACCATTTATAATATGGTCCAACTTAAAAGATAGGATAGTTTTTATCCCGGAATTCCCTCGGGAACTGAAGGACATAGAGTACTTTTTTCCCGCAACCTCCGCGGGAACTCCGAAATTACCGCGGATGAAATCGCGGGGGACAGCTAGTCACTTATAAAATTCATAGTAGACACCCAGACGTATATTTAGACATAATATAATAAAAATAAATAATAATATATTCAACAGACGACAAGTTGTTGTACAAATAGCCCATTGCTCAACGAGTAATTTTTTAATTTTTTGTACGTATATAAATAAAATTTTTGCAGCAATAAACTACTAGGTATACTTATTTGAAATTGAATATTTTACTACCCAAGTGCATACAGGAATCGACACTAGTCTCTAGGTATATACCAACACAGCGCCGACGTTTCGCTTATAAATCTGTCAATCGAAAGCATTCCATCATTTCAGGCGCATGCGGCACACATATTTGTTTATTTACAACACAGAAGCGTCAACACGTTAGCTTTTTGAGGCGGGTCGAAGAAAAAAAAAACACTAGTTTATAAGTTTTTATAAAAATAACTTTTTTCAACACCCAACTAACTGTATGGGTGTCGAAGGGTTTCAAGATTAGATTGGGCATAGAGATTGTATGTAAAATGTGCTAGTTGACTGGTTTTTTTAGTCCGTTTTGTAGATTAAAAAAATATTGGACACGTATTTTTTTCTTTTTTCTTGCGTAACCAAAAAATAACGGCGATACATTTAGTTGAAATTTCGCGTGACGTCACTGACCAGTGACCGGGGCAGTCTGTACGGAGCTTATACCGGTGACGTCACGAGTCCCCCACCCTAAACTTAAATGCGCTTTATCACTGTATATTTTGTACCTAGTGGTGCGATATGGCAGAACCCAGAGCAAACTGCTTGTTTGCCTGCTTGTATTCCTTGCCTTGGAGCCGATAAGAATCCCCAGAAACCCAGTAAAAGGGTACATTGACGAAATGAAAGGAGAAAGAAAGGAGTAAGGACTCACCGACCGGACGAAACACGGAGTGTGACAGTCTTGGGTGCACCCGTTTTCTTTGACCACACTTCCACACGACAATATCACTCTGAGGAGTACTTAGATCGTCCAAATAATGGAATCAGCACCAGTTTTCTAGTCCTTTTCACCGAGAACCAAGCGACGACGTGCGGCTCAAACGTTCGCGGCGGCCATAACGTTTTGTTGTTCCTTATTCGCGCATCGACAAGAGCGCGTAGGCCGGTCGGTGCGCGGTAAATTTGAATTGGGACATTGGAATAGATTTATGTATGAATAGGGAAGGGATGCCGCAACACCTAGTGAATTTTGTAAACAGTGATTAACACATACAATAGACATATATTTGACTAATTTTTTTTTTAGTCCGTCTTGTAGATTAATAAAACATATTGGACACGTATTTTTTCTTTTTTTACGTAATCAAAAAATAACGGCGATACATTGAGTTGAAATTTCGCGTGACGTCACTAACTAGTGCAGTTTGTATGGCGGCTTGTAGCGGTAATCACTCGTGACGTCACCGTCACGAGCCCCCACCCTAAACTTCAATGCGCTTTATCTCTGTGTATTTTAATTTATTTGAAAAATAAATAAATACGTGTCTAATGATTTTTAATTTTCTAAAAGACGGACTAATTGAAATTTTGATTTTCAAAAGTTGTCAACATCCCTATTGGCTTCCATACTAAACTGAGTTGGTGGGATTCTATCTGCTCTGTAGTCATTCTAAAGGTCCCATTACCTATAAGGTCCATCTATACCTCTTGCCACTGCCTATCCCTTCGGGAGACGGGCTTGAGTATGCGCTGGTAAAACAAAAGCTATATTTAACATCAAAAACCAATGTTTCCTTTTCAAATCGTATCGATTATTGCCTACTTATTTAGTATTTGTCTACTCCAGTTTGTTTTGAGTTTTCACATATTGGACGTTCACGACTATTCCGTCTGTTGAGGAGTAAACAGAGGCCCAAGGGTTTTAATTAGAATGGAAGAAAGAAGAATAACTGTATACTTTACGCTATAGTCATATTTTAAAGAGAAAAGATTTGATTTGTATTTTGTATATAAAGGATAAATTCAAAACTACTGAACCGATTTTAAAAATTCTTTCACCTATAGGAAGTTAAGCCGTTCCTGAGTGACAAACAGAATGTTTTATCCCGGAATTCCCACGGGAACTCCGAAATTAACGGAAGTGAAACCTCAGGGGATTGAATAGTATATAAAAGTGTCTTATCTTTTTGTTTACTAAGTAGTCGATCACTAACTTCAAGACTATTTTCAATTGTCATACAAACTTCCAACCTCCTCAGAAAAAAACCGTTTTCTTATTGGTTTCTATATTATTAAAAGAAAGTCTTCATTTCGACTTCATTTTTCTTATTCCATTTTGAATTTCTTATTTTTCAACCAAGCGCTAATTTAGTCAGTGGGGAAGCTTCTTTATTAAGAAGAAAGACGGATGAAGGTTAAACAATTCGTTCGTCAATAATTAATTCTCCAAAGCGAAATCCCTCGACAGCTAGCGAATAGTGATTCTACACAACGCGTGGCAACCTGCGTCCTTATTCACTAGGACCAACAGCATTCCTTGCCCATAACGCTCCGTTTCGGATGACAAAATATTAGGAACAAAATACAGAATATTAATCTATATAAAATAGGGATGTTGACTACTTTTGAAAATCAAAATTCTAATTAGTCCGTCAGTTAGAAAATAAAAAAACAATAGACACGTATTTTTTGCTTTTTTAAATAAATTAAAATATACAGAGATAAAACGCAAAGTTTAGGATGAGGGGGTCGTGACGTCACTAACCGCAACACCGCCATACAAACTGTCAGAATAGTGACGTCACGCGAAATTTCAACTATATCGCCGTTATTTTTTGATTACGTAAAAAAATAAAAAATACGTGTCCAATATTTTTTAATAATCTACAAGACGGACTAAAAAATAAAAATTAGTCAACATGCCCATTATGTATATATTATATAAAGACTAGCTGTCCCGTGCGGTTTCATCCGCGATAAATTCGAAGTTCCCGCGGAATTGTTCCATCCAAACTTTGCCCCCCCTTTTCACCCCCTTAGGGGTAACATTTCGGAAAATCCACTCTTATCGGATGCCTACGTCATACAAAGCGCACACCTTCCAGGTTTCAGGTCTCTACGATCAGCGGGTTAGGCTGTGCGTTGATCCATCAGTCATTCAGGACAAAGCATTTTATATAGGTAGACTTCCTATATAGGTATTGCCCTTGGTCACGCCATCACGCGTGAAAGGCATGACCAATTTCGCTAATTCTTTTTTGTTGTGTTTGTTATTGTAAGGAAAAGAAGAATATGAAAGAATTTCGGAGTTCCTGCGAGAATTCCGAAGGTGACGCGGGTGAATCTCCAAAATCTATTTTAACAGGACTTTCACTGCTAATTAGCTGATTTTTAAGGCGTAAATTAGGCTACTGCGGACTTTCTGCGGGAGTTCCGAAGCGCACGCGGGTGTAAACACGGGGGCCAGTTAGTTTCTAATATTTTGGCAGCTAGAGCGTTTGGGATTGTGTTTTTGGGACGCGCGTTATGGGCAAGGAATGCTGTTGGTCGTAGCGAACAAGGGCCAAAGGCGCTGTGTTGAAGCTATAAGTGTTGTGTAGGCTGTGATAGCATACGTATATCTGTCTACGTCACCGCGGCACCGACCGGCGCAAGCGCAGCGACGTGTGTGGTCCGGCCGGTACGGAAGGATGCTCCACTTGGATGGAAATTTTAGTTACACTTCTGTTATGTACATTCTTGTCGGGGGTAAATCTACAAAATAAACGTAGTCATAGAAATACTTTCTGTTGCTCGGCATAATTTCGGAGTTCCCGCGGGAATTCCGACATAAAAAGTACTCCGTGTCCATTTCTGTACTCTTGACAACGTGTACGCTAAGTTTCATAATGATCGCTTGAGTAGTTGAGGTGTGATATAATGAAATTTTTGCCTGAAAAAGAAAACAATTTATTTTTACATTTCCATCCTTCAGTAACCTTCAGGAAGGGTATACTTACCTAAGTTTTTTTTTTTGTTAGGAAAAAACCAGTCGGAGTGGACTATCCTTACCATTACAGATAGATAGATAGATTTGTTTGTGCGTTTGTTATACGCCTTCACGCCACAACCACTAAACCGATTATCATAAAACTTTGCATACACGTTGTCCAGGGCACAGAGAAAGAAATAGCGACTTTTCAACCCTGAATTCCCGCGGGAATTCCGGTATAAATGCGAGTGAAACCTCGGGAGCTGCTAGTAGTTAAAGGCGGTGACTCGTAAGTCGTAGCTTTTGAGCTGTTTACTCAAACATTAGAGGATAGTTCACGAACGATCATGCGCCGGTAATTGCGCCGGCAAACATCGGTATGAAAGCACTAAACCGTCCGGTACACACGATACACGGCAGCTTCCCGGTAAACAATGGTGATTGGTGGTAATTCGAAAACTGTAGCAGCGGTAAAAGTGTTTGTTAATCAATGAAGGTAGGTACTTTACAGGTTTTTTTATTATCTTTGGAATTCTTTTCTTTCATTCAAGCACGGTGGGTATAATATGTGGACATAGATAAGCAATAGTGTGTTAACCCACACTGGAGAAATTTTGAGTAAATCGTGTTTTAAAAGTATAGCGCCATTTTGTGTCAACATTTTTTTATGTTCAACATTTTGATACATATTTAAACAGCGTAATAAGGTAAAAATATCATTAAAAAACGTTCTCTAACTCTCAATAAATCGTTCTGAATCAATAACTTAATTTTGTGGGTTAACATGTTATTGCTTATCTGCGTCCACGTATGGTGCACATATGGGCAAGAAAATCTAAGATTCTATACTGTCCGTCAGTTTGACAATCCTACTTTCTACTAATATTATAAACTAATTGTGCCCCGCGGTTTCACCCGCGTTAATTTTAGAGTTCCCGCGGGAATTTCGTGATAAAAAGTAGCCTATGTGTTAATCTGATGTATAAGCTATATTATTGTAGTAAGTTTCATTTAAATAAATAAATAAATCCAGTAGTTTTTGCGTGAAAAAGTAACAAACATCCATCCATCCATACATAGGTACTTACAAACTTTCACGTATATAATATTAGTAGGATGTGAAAGTGTGGATGTTTGGATGATTGTTATTCAATCACGCAAAAATGGCTGAACGGATTTGAATGAAATTTGGCATACACGTTGTCAGGGGTACAGAGTAGGACATAGGGTACTTTTTAAATTCCCGCGGGAATTCCGGTACCAAAAGTACCCTATGTAAATTTCATGATGATCGGTTGAGCCGTTAAGGGGTGAAAGCGTAACCAGACAGACAGAAAGACAGACAGACATAGCTACTTTTGCATTTATAATATTAGTAGAGATAATATCTGCTTGATTCCCACGATACAAGCTTTGTATGTTGCTTGTTAGATCAAAACAAGTTTGTCTAATTAAGATATACCATATTAATTGGTATGTTGATATTATATAATACTAGCTGCGCCTCGTGGTTTCACTCGCGTTAATATCGGAGATACAGCAGGAATTCCGGTATATAAAGTACCCTATGACCTGAAACCACTTGATTATCGGTTGGGCACGCTGACCTACTGCGCCAATCGGGTCCAATCCATGCAAAGAAAGCATAGTTATAAGTTATAACAGCTCAAATTACATACTATCGTATCAAAACGATGATAAATATAAAATTTTAATGGACCCAGAGTCCAGTCGCTATTCATTTGTATTAATTAGTAAAGATATGTTAATTGAAACGAAAATTGATCAGGTTTCTTGTGTCTTTATAAGTAAGGTTTTATAAGCCTCTTAAAGTGGATATATTATGTACCTATACTACTAGCTGTCCTGAGCGGTTTCACCCGCTATAATTTGGGTTCCCGCGGAATTGCTCCATACAAACTTTGCAACCCCTTTTCACCCCTTTAGGGTTTGAATTTTCAAAAATCCTTGCTTATCGGCTGCCTACGTCATACAAAGAACACACCCTTCAAGTTTCAGGTCTCTACGATCAGCTGTTTAGGCTGTGCGTTGATCCGTCAGCCAGTCATTCAGGACAAAGCATTTTATATGTACTTATCGATTTCAGCCGTTCTTGCAAACGGGTAAATTATACAAATGGTCTGCGACGTTTCCACACCTCAAATAGTCAACCAATCATCATGTAATTCTGCATAGACGTTGTCCAGAAATTCGAGGATGACCCGATTGGCGCAGAGGTCACCATGCCTACCCGCTAATCAAGGGGATCAAGGGGTTCCGGGTTCGATTCCCGGTGGGGGTGGACTTTGTGTGATGAACACAGGGTTCCATTTCCCAGTCTGGGTGTGTTTATTACATCCATAGTATAATATAAAAAGTACCCTATGTCTTTCTCTGTACCCCTGACGTGCATGCCAAATTTCATCCAAATCCGTTCAGTCATTTTTGCGTGATTGAGTAAACATATACGAGGATAAGATCTCGAAAGCGCATTTTCATCCGACTTGCTTCAAATTTATCGTCACTGCTCAGCTCCTATGTGTCTTTGCGTTATATTATATACTAGCCTATAACCTGCCCAGGAGTATGACTACAATCGTACCAAATTTGGTTAAAATCCCTTCAGTAGTTTTTGATCCATGCGTGCATATAAGTACAGACAGACAGACAGACACAAAAAAAATTCTGATTGCATCTTTGGCATCAGTATCGATCACCATTCATCCTCCAATATTAATTTTGAATATATATTCAATGTACAGAATTGACCTCTCTACAGTTTTATTATAAGTATAGAAGATATAGATATACCACGTTTGCTTGGTTTCCACGAAACAAGCTAATAATATCTTACTGTGGGATCAAGCAGATCTGTGTGTTGTGATGTGGATTATTATTATTAATTCCCGCGGGAACTCCGAAATCGACACGATCGAAACCTCGGAGACCGCTGTTCTAGATATAGGTAGTAGTTAATAATATACAAATCGATTTCAGTTCATTAAAAGTCGATATGAGCCGTGTAAGTCGTATTCACAACGTGACTCGTGGCGTCACGAGGACCGGAAGTTATTGTTGGCTCCCAGCATCAATAAACACCGCGCGGAGTCACTAAGCGGCTCTAATTCCCGCCCACTTACCGCGGCCCGCTTCCGTGCCGCATCAATCAAACGGAACAATGCTCAAGTTTTAATAGATCACTATTAAAAATGCTTTTCTAGCTCTGAGAGGCGTTAAGTAAACACGGCTGTGGGGACACGCGGGAGCGGAAAGCGTCCGGTCGCGCTTCCTTTTGAACGGCGAATCGGAGAGTGCAAAGGCGTCTCTGCCTACGTGCGTGACAACGGGCTGCCAACTGAAAACTCAGCTAATGCTGAATTGGTGTCCCTTTCAGCAGAGCATGCAAGATAATTTCGGTTTAGATTGGATACTTCTTTAATGTATGTTTATTATTCTTGTGTGTTGTGCAGAAATAAATTTTATTCTATTCTATTCTATAGTGCAGGGTGTGCGTTGCACATGGACGCAGCAGTCCTAGGGGGCGCCGAGCGTCGCTCGATACGGAAACTCGGCGGTTTCTTCTTCAAAAATCTCCAAACTATAGAGTTTATGGTAGGAGTTGTGGTAACTTGATGTGTTACACACTTGTACTTTGTACTTATTCCGTTTTGACCGCGCGCTTACTAGGGGGCGCTAGGGTAATGTTTGCACACGGGCGCTACATGGGCTAGAGACGCCTCTGGAAGAGTGGTAGAGTAAAAATTAAGTTTGATTTATAAGACTAGCTGCTGACTGTTCTACCAATTAAAAATATCTTTAAAAATATTAAAATCATAGGTCTAAAGTCGCTATAAGTTCTTTGAAAGTATCTTTTGTAATAAATTTAGTAAAAAGTAGTATTCCGACTTTAATGATTAAATATATTTTTTATGTTAACTTACCTAATAAGATTCCCAATTTAAAAAAACATACTTATTTCTTTCTTAACATCGAAATCGCGTGAAGTTAAAAGCCTTCCTCACCTGTCGCAATCGGCTCACGTATGTTTCCACCATCAGGTCCGGGCGTAGAGCAGCCAGCACAATCGTTGGCGGAGATCAAAAAATGTATTGGTGCAAAGCTCTTGGACTATTACCAGTTCGTACCGCGACCGTACGATCTTGGTATAAAAGAGGTTTTGTAATCCTAGCTATGTACCTAGTATTGTAATGCGAATGTGAGTTTATTTGCTTGTTTGCTAAGCTTTCATGCCTTAACTACTTAAGCAATCGTCACGAAATTTTGCATACACGCTGTCCGGGGTACAGAGAAGGACATAGCGTCGGAGATAGTGCAAATGCGCGTAACTAGCATTGGAAAACCGCGTATGTGACAAATCTTTAAGGTCGAAAATGCAATGTAATCAATTTACAATACCGCGACCGTACCGTACCGACTTAATAAATAATATTAAAATATTAGATAGATTGTTAACAATACACAGAACAGATAAATTATTTTTGGAAGATCTGTAAAAATAGAAAAATACAAAGTTTTCACCTTCTCCTGTAACTTTATCTGTAGGGCAGATACGCGCTCTCTGCCTGTAGTAGATTCGTGGTTTTTCACTATCCCCGACGAAAGGGTTCCCTTTATTCAGGAATTCCCGCAAAATCTTTTACATTCATGAAGTAATCTTTTACATCTCAGAAATCTCGCCTTTATTATGAATACAGTGATACAACTTGCCGGAGAATAGGATCGATGACAGCAAATTGTACACTTACAATTTCATATAATATCTATTATTTGTGGTACCTAATTTCTTAAACTTACCCAGACTTTTTACGAATTGTCATAAAGAGGTACCTAGCTAATAATATGATAAAACCACATGTTGTATTTCTACAGCTTAAAATGTAAATTAAAAAACAAAAGTTTGAAAAGTTTTTTTTTCATCAATCAATTATTATTATTTATTATCAATAGTAGCCTTGCAGAATAGGAGAAAAAAAGCTTTTGAAATAAAACAAATTCACGATTTGCTATAAATAAAAAATAAATCTCCAACAGACCACGAGCGCCCGTTCGCGCTACACCATCGTATGAATGCCGCTCCGGACTCCACGACTTGGGTGGTCCGAATTCATCGGTTGTCCCCGTCCTCTTCCCACCCGCGGCATCCCACATGCGCGCGTCTCGCTCCCAACTGGTTCTGCGTCCAAAGATTATGCAGATAGACTGAGTAATACTCTAATTGGATAGAACCGCGATATTTCGCGGCTCGAAAAAAATTGTCATTCAAGGCTCAATTCATAGTATTCAATTAACTTGATTAATATGAATCAATTCTTAACTTTTGCTTGTAATTACTTTCGATATTAGGAAAGGATCGTATTTAGCTTCCAGAAAGCTAGCACTTAGCTCAGAGGTGGTAGCAGCACGTGCGCGCTCCACCTGGGACAGTACCACCGCCTCGCCTCATGTACGCCGCGGAGCAGCCGCGCTGTGTCGCGCGACTACCAGGCACCCAGCACTCGGAGGTGGTAGCAGCACGTGCGCGCTCCACCTGGGACCGTATCACCTCCTCACTTATGTACGCCGCGGAGCGGCCGCACTGTGTCACGCGACTACCATGCGGCCAGCAAACGGAGGTGGTAGCAGCACGTGCGCGCTCCACCTGGGACCGTATGGTGCACCTCCTCACTTATGTACGCCGCGGAGCAGCCGCGCTGTGTCGCGCGACTACCAGGCATCCAGCACTCGGAGGTGGTAGCAGCACGTGCGCGCTCCGCCTGGGACAGTACCACCTCCTCGCTCATGTATGCCGTGGAGCAGCCGCGCTGTGTCGCGCGACTACCAGGCACCCAGCACTCGGAGGTGGTAGCAGCACGTGCGCGCTCCATCTGGGACCGTATGGTGCACCTCCTCACTTATGTACGTCGCGGAGCAGCCGCGCTGTGTCGCGCGACTACCAGGCACCCAGCACTCGGAGGTGGTAGCAGCACGTGCGCGCTCCGCCTGGGACAGTACCACCTCCTCGCTCATGTATGCCGTGGAGCAGCCGCGCTGTGTCGCGCGACTACCAGGCACCCAGCACTCGGAGGTGGTAGCAGCACGTGCGCGCTCCGCCCTTGACAGTACCACCTCCTCGCTCATGTATGCCGTGGAGCAGCCGCGCTGTGTCACGCGACTACCAGGCACCCAGCACTCGGAGGTGGTAGCAGCACGTGCGCGCTCCGCCCTTGACAGTACCACCTCCTCGCTCATGTACGCCTCGGAGCAGTCATCAGAATATAATTGTCAACATTTTATCATGATGCTTTCTCAAAGTTTGTCTTGTATTTGCAAATCTATAAATAAGAATTTAGCTAATCTATACGCTGTCCTGCGGCTCTTATACATATGTACATGTATTTTTATTATTCCATTTCTATTGTACAATTGAGTACACCTTTGACCCAATCATCCGACCACAAGCTCATGGAAGCAAGCAATATACCTACTGAGTACAAAAGAGACGGTATACGATTGCAATAAAGCTACTTATTCTTTCTGAGTGGAATTATGTTTTGTTTTACACTTTAGCAATTAGGGATTGCTCTAATTAGGCTCATGTTGTGGTATTTATTTGTTTCGTTGGAATGGGGATGTGGACTACTTTGAAGATCAAAATTCTAATTAATCCGTCAGAAAATAAAAAAAACAATAGACACGTATTTTTTGCTTTTTTAAATAAATTAAAATATACAGAGATAAAGCGCATTAAAGTTTAGGGTGAGGGGGTCGTGACGTCACTGACCGCTAAAACCGCCATACGAACTGTCAGAATAGTGACGTCACGCAAAATTTCAACTCAATATATCGCCGTTATTTTTTGATTACTTAAAAAAAAGAAAAAATACATGTCCAATATTTTCTAATAATCTACAAGACGGACTAAAAAATAAAAATTAGTCAACATGCCCATTGGTCTTTAGCACTACCGAGCCGATTCTATAAATACTTTCACTGATGGAAAACTGTGTGAGATCGCAGAGTAACTTGTCATCGTGAAATTTTGCATACCTGTTGTCAGGTGTACAGAGAAGGACATAGGGTACTTTTTATCTCGGAATTTCTGCGGGAACTCCGAAATTAACGCGGGTGAAACCGTAAACTATATTTACTAAGGTTATTTTCCCATCCAAGTCATGATCGTGAGATCTCCTAATAAGCATAACATGGCGGTTATCAATAGGCGTTCAGACTTCATCAGATCAATTAGATCGATACCGCGTTGCTTTGACAGCGCCTGACAGTTGACAGCTCGCGTGACAGGTGTCATGACAGGCGCGGTGGGCGTGTGCGCAATTAGTGTAACAGTGTTCGTCGTTGTTGTATGGAATGTTTTTGTTTTTTTTTTTTTTAATATCGATTGAACATCGATCGCTTTGTGGTTTCGCAACGTTGAATCAACTTCTATTGTAGGTATCGAATAGATTTTATTGCATTACTAGCTGTGCCCCGCGGTTTCACCCGCGGTAATTTCGGAGTTCCCGCGGGAATTCTGGGATAAAAAGTACCCTATGTCCTTCTCTGCACTCCTGACAACGAGCATGCCAAATTTCATCTTAATCTGTTCAGCCGTTTTTGCGTGATCGAGTTTACATCCAAAAATCCACACATCCAAATACACTTTCACATTTGGACATAGATAAGCAATAGTGTGTTAACCCACACTGGAGAAATTTTGAGTAAATTAAAGTTATAAAATTATATCGCCATTTTGTTCCAACATTTTTATGTTCAATATTTAGTTACATATTTAAACAATGTAATAAGGTAAACACATAATTAAAAAACGTTCTCTAACTTTCAATAAATCGTTCTGAATCAATAACTTCATTTTTGGATTAACATGTTATTGCTTATCTGCGTCCATTTATAATATTAGTAGGATTAGTTAGGTATTTAACATAACCGCAACTAGAGATATGTGTGTACTAAAGAATTCTAACTACTCACTATCCTTTACTGTTCTAATCCGAATGTAATTTTATTCGTTTGTATGTTTGATATGCCTACACGCCCTAACCATGGCATGTTGGCTAATTTTTTCGTCGTGTAGATTAATAAAAAATATTGGACACGTATTTTTTCTTTTTTAACGTAATCAAAAAATAACGTTGATACATTGAGTTGAAATTTCGCGTGACGTCACTATCCGGACAGTTTGTATGGCGGTTTTAGCGGTTAGTGACGTCATTTATTTGAAAAAGCAAAAAATACGTGTCTATTGTTTTTTTATTTTCTAACTGACGGACTAATTAGAATTTTGATTTTCAAAAGTAGTCCACATCCCCATTACTCTCCCAATCGTCACGGTAAAGTACATAAGGCAGGTACTTTTGGACGCAGATAAGCAATAACATGTTAGCCCACAAAACGAAGTTATTGATTCAGAACGATTTATTGAAAGTCAGAGAACGTTTTTTAATTATGTGTTTACCTTATTACATTGTTTAAATATGTAACTAAATATTGAACATAAAAAATGTTGAAACAAAATGGCGCTATAATTTTAAAACTTTAATTTACTCAAAATTTCTCCAGTGTGGGTTAACACACTATTGCTTATCTATGTCCTTTTGTCCCAGTACGAATGAAACCGCGGGGAACAGCTATAGTAGTAAAATAATTTAATTTGTTTTGTTCTTTTTTTCCCAATCGGCAAAAGCTTTAGCTACTGAATTTCCGGGTCAGGTTTTTTTGCCACACCCCGTACGGTCATTGAACTCGGAACACCCAACGTTAACAAGGTGCAAAAAAATTTTTTTCTCATTCCTCACTTAGGAAGTGCTATTTCTGTTTTTAACCGACTTCCCAAAAAGGAGGTTCTCCATTCGACGCGTATGTTTTTTTTATGTTTGTTACCTGATAATAAGCACACTTCTCTGCTGTATAGAAGAACTCCTGCGCCAGTTTTGCCACCCTTTGAGAAGAGATTTGGATTGTGGAGATTATAATAATTTAAGGGTCTAGATGAATAAATTTTAGTTTTTAGTCCGTCTTGTAGATTAATAGAAAATATTGGACGCGTATTTTTCCTTTTTTTACGTAGATAAGTAATAAAACAATTACGGCGATACGTTGAGTTGAAACTTCGTGTGACGTCACGCCTGGGTACCTATACTTTATACTTAGTTATGACGTCGTCGCGACTGGCGACCTGCGTTTTGTCTACGTAAGTATTTTTTGCAATAATTTGAAGAAGCAAAAAATATGTGTAAGTACATAAATTATATTATTTTTTTTCTATCTAACTGAAGGATTAAATAGAATTTTTATTTTATAATCCATCATCATGCCCATTATCAAACAATAATTGTTTTTTTACATCAATGTTAAAATCTATACTTATAATAAAAGAGTAGAATTCGCGATTCTGTACATTGAATATTTTTACCTAAAATTGAGAGGGGTGATAAAAGAAGAGTAACAAGGCCCAAAAAAAAGGTTTTTAAAATTCTTTTCAGTCTGTCTGTCTGTTCGCGATAATCTCCGTATCTACTGAATGGATTGTCATGCGGTCTTCACAGGTAGATTTAGCTTAGCCTGGAGCTACATTAGGCTTTGTTTCATCAAGATAGGACTGATAGGACGTAGGCCAAAAAAGTTATCATCATTTAAAGACTTCAGTGCATTGAAATGGTCGAAAGCTTCGAACATAACGAACATGATAAAACCTTTTTAGAGATATGCATTTTTTTCTTTTGATTTGATTTTTCGCGAAGTGACATTTTTAAGATTTGGATAGACAGATGATGTGATTAAATTTTCTTTGAGACCAAAGAGTATTTAACCATTATGTTTTCAAAGAGTGAGAAAATACGTCATTCCGTCGTTCCATCATAACCGATAACGTCATTACCGTCATTGCAAGGGTCGAAAATTCATGCGGGTGAAACCGCGGGCGCCAGCTAGTGTATCTAATAAAAGTCACACGGAGTGCGCCAGGCCAAGTTTCTATGGAAAGAAATAATAATGTACACTCAAAAATCGTAACCACAAATGATGAAAAATATGTAATTACTAATTTACTATTGTCGTTCGGTGAACTTTATACTGTTGCAATGAAAATCAACGGCTGTCAAAAGCGAATGCATATCTTGATGCTGTCTGTACCGATCTTGGTACTGACTTCCGACGCGAATGGAAATGTAACGGAAATCACAGGACGGATAGAAGGGACATCAACTGGGTTTAGTATGGAAACAGATAAAAATCAGTGTCGCCGGGTGATTGTCGCACACAAAACTATCCATCACGCAAAAAAAAACATTCTAACTTGTAACATTCATACGAAATGTACTAAACTTGGCTAAACGCCATTTGGTCACGTATTTACCCGGTGATTTTCGCACAAAAACATTCATTAACGTTAAGAAATGTATTAAATGCTTTATGGTTATGTTTTTCATAATTCACAGTTAATAATAATAATAATAAATATAAATAATTATTTGTTTCTTTCTTACATCTAAATAGTACAAGGTTGAGGTCTCCTTATTGGAATATAGTAGAAAATATACTTGGAATGCTAGCAAAGGAAGTTTTGGGAGACTAAATAGAGCAGATGCTCTAACTCCCTTTACAGTCGTGGTGCGCCTGCTACGTGGCCTCTCTAGTTGATATATTATTTATTATTTTCTCTGTGACGGAAACCATTGCCGAGTTATTTACACTTTAGATTGATAAAAATCTAAATTTTAAATTGACATATTAAGCTGCGGCCACCCAAGCAACTCGGCGCGTGTTATTATTCATTTTTATATTTACATATTGGACTCGGCCTCGGAGGGGCCCGCGGGGTGTGAGGAGAGCGGCCGGGGGGGGGGAGTGATAGATCGGCGCGCGCGCACAATGCGCTGATTGGTTTAACGCTAGGGTTGTCACTTGTGCCACTTCTAAGTAGTTTCAAAATTTCGAACAATGTAGAAAGGCGTATTAGCAGTGCCTACTCACAGTAATTATTATAATAATTTGTTGGTTTTTTAGCTCCGCTTAAGGCCGTTATTGTTATTATTATTTATTATTATTTTAACCCTTCATCCATCAAAATTTAGACCTTATTTTTTATTTATTAAGTTGAAATTTAATAAGCGAAGGATTTATGTAAGTTTAAGATAATATTGCTTTGAAGTGGTTTGAAACCCGCTGGTGACATGACGTTTATTTCGTCAGTGGCGTCGCTATAACGCACTTTTTTCCCGGAATTACCGCGGATGAAATCGCGGGGGACAGCTAGTTAATTATATATAAAATTGCTAACGAATAGTGATATGATATTCTGTAGCCTTGTATGACTAAATGGCCAATCAACCGGGTTTGAATCCGGTGCTATTCTAGATGTTTATGGGTGTTTATCGGGTTTTAAAACCCAAGCACTTGGTTTAAACCTCGTTGATTTTCAATCTATAATTATGACTATGTATATAATTTTTGGTGCGTGACAACCCTGCCAACTGATTGGTCTCGCGCCTCGCACATCCTAAAAATTGTAGTAGTGGGTACTAGCTGTTTCCCTCATATTAATTTAGGAGTTCCCGCAGAAATTCCAGGATAAAAGTACCCTATGTTTTTTTCTGTACCCGTGACATGTGTAGGTATGCAAAATTTCATGATTAAATAATAATACTACATGTCTACATAGAATTATACTATAGATATATAAACACACCCAGACTGGAAAATGGAACCCTGTGTTCATCACACAATGTCCACCCCCACCGGGAATCGAACCCGGAACCCCTTGATTAGCGGGCAGCCATGGTGACCTCTGCGCCAATAGGGTCGTCAAAATGATGATTTCTTATAATTTTTCTTTACAAAATAAACTTAGGTTTATTTCGACATGTATTCGTTCAAAATATTTTGTGCAAATAAGATAGTAGCACACATCTACCTACATACATACGCAGTCACACACACATGCGCGCAATAATTGAGCTAAACATAATGGGCTAAATATTTCTTAATTAGTCGCAAACATCATATTAATATTATGTAGGCATATTTTAAATGGTATAGGTAGGTAAAAAAATCAACATTTACCAATTGCTATTTCAAGATTAGGATTCTTTACCTTTACCTACGTTATATAAATACTAAGAACCGATTTTATAATACATAATATTTTGGTTATAATGCATTTGTGTAGTAATAAAGTTCTCTTAAGAGAAGTCTGGATTTGAACTGACAACGTAATAAAAGTTCAAAAGAAACTGTTACAGGTCAACCATAGAGTTGAGATGCGGTTGGAACTAAGTAACCGAAGCTCATAAATGGTCAAAGAATGTATAATCTTGGTTGAGAGAACCCTATAAATCCACGGCCCATAACTGGCAAGTGATAAAAAAGCGAACTAGAATAAAAATAAACTTTATTGTTGTTTTTTTTAAGGATCTTCACACATTGTACAATTTAGCCAGTGTCAAGTAATAAATTATCTATATTTTTTGGTACGGTTGTAGTTTATTAATAACTAGCTGTGCCCGCGGTTTCATTCGCGTGAGTTTCGGAATTCCTGCAGGAACTCTAAAGTAAACCTACTCTGAACTTCCACAAATATTAAAAATCAAAATTAGCCAAATCGGTAGACCAGCCACTATCGAGTTTTAGCGAGACAAACCCGCGATTTGTAAATTGTGCGATTTGAATACAACTAGCCGCGTCCTGTGGTTTCACTTGAAGAAATTTTAGAGTTCCTGCGGGAATTCCGGGATAAAAAGTACCCTATGTCCTTCTCTGTACCCCTGACAACGTGTATGCAAAATTGAATGGTTATCGGATGAGCCGTTAAAGCGTGAAAGCGCAACAGACAGATAGACAGAGTTACTTTTGCATTTATATCAAGTACCTATGGATTTGACTGCAATGTTCTTATGTTCTTTATTGAAGTTTAACAACGCGTACAATGAAGGAATGTCTCAGACATCAACTATGCATATTTCTGTGTATCACCTAAAGAAGTCACACCAAATTCCGTTTTCAACAAAAATTTGATCTTTATGATAACAAATTATCTTTCCGTCGACCTGTCTGTTCCCGTCACAACATCGTACTATTATTATTAGATGTGAATAAAAAAATCACCCAAATACAGGTGCTACGGTTAACTAATCGGAAAGGTGAATGACCTTTTGACGGCGTATAAAATGGCGGACCACCCACGTCGAAGCCATACTTTAACCACCAAAATGAATGGAGCTTAGTGTACTAACCATGTATGCGAGCTCGGAGTCCCAGCTAATATGGACGATTACTGACCGTTATAAATAGATCTTTTTAATCGTTTGTCGGTGTTGTTGTTTGGAGTTCAGGTTATGTCAGTCTCGATTATAAATTAGGTTTCATTATTAAATGATTATGAGATAAATTAAAACGCTCCTTATTAATATAGGCTACGATATGTAAATGAGGCATCTGTTTGTCCGTCTTTCACGTCGCTATCAACGCAACAATCGATTCACGACACTTGCCCACTTTACTCCAGCCGTCTCCTCTGGATCGTCAGTGTTACAGGAAGGTTATAATAATGTAGGTTGTTAGTTCTGTTTTTGTAATTAACGAAGCTTTTAATCTATGTTAATTAAAAGACCGAGTTAATGACCCTCCCGCATATACCATAACTAGCTGTGCCCCGCGGTTTCACCCGTGTTAATTTGAGGAAAAAAAATAACTAAAATATATTCCACAGCTATCCGTTAACGCAGCGTAGGCAACGGAAGCTCTAAAAAAAATTTTTTTTTACTGTTTTAGCAACATTTTTTGTTGCTACTCCGATCCTATTGGTCTTAGCGTGATGATATATAGTATAGCCTTCCTCGATACATGCGCTATCTAACACTGCAATAATTTTTCAAATCGGGCCAGTAGTTCCTGAGATTAGCGCGTTCAAGCAAACAAACAAACTCTTCAACTTTATAATATTAGTTATAGATATTAGATATACCTACATAAAATGTCAAAAAAACTTTTACGTTACCTCTATGTAAAAAGTTTTTAATGCATCCATTTTATTTTATTTGAAACTAGCTAAATGCGAAAGTCCATAACAAGAAAAAAAACTTAGTTTGATATTGTTTTAATCTCGTTTTAATATATTTTGTTCGTATACCCAAAATGGGTTTTGTTTAGTTCTTCGTCTTGAACATGACTTTGGCGTTAAAATATTTAAAACTGGGGTTTGATATTACGACACCCGTGACGTCATTCTTGAAAAATTCTCCGCACCAAATTACTTTGCCACCCCCCAGTAGGTACGTAACGGTACAACTTACAAGTCAATGATCAAATAAACCGTGTTATTGTGTTATCTGACAACATTCAACACGGGGTGTGTCCCACCCTATTCGTGGGGTGTGAAAAAAATACTCGCCTACGGATTGCCTTCGCTATGGAATGTCGGGGATGCCCCACGTCTATAAAAGCTAGGGCTACATAGCTGTGGCCCGGTGTTTTAGAGAAATGGGAATTTTTCATGTGTCTTTGGAAACTAACATTGAATCCATTGAATTTTTAGATGTGCGCACTGTATGCAATCAAAAAATAACGGCGATAGGTAGGCACATTGAGTCGAAATGTCCCGTGACGTCACGCCATGTTACAGTTTATACGGGGTTATGACGTCACGAGCAGACTCCTAAACTATAATGCGTTTTATCCAAGTATTTTTGCATTAATTTGAAAAAAAAAAACAAAGTACACGTAATTATCTATTCTAAATATAATTTTGATTTTGCATACCTCGGGCACCACCCTATAGTAAGTTTTATTATAACGAATATGACGGATGGGAGTAAAAGTTCATTTTCCATTTTCCGTCACGGCGTCATGCGGCTGCTCTACGGAAAAACAGAGCAATTAATGTAATTTTTTTAAATAAGTTTTTTTTTTTTGCCTCTTTTCAGGCATAACGGGCATATAACGAACTCAGTTTAATATGGAAACAATTTCGTTCTGACCAACTGTCCGCGACACGCGTTTTGTTTCTGTAGTAGGTAACTTTGATTTTTTAAATTTTGTTTTATTTTTCTAGTTATGCCTCTAGGCTTAGGTAGCGTGGAAGAAATTGCTTTTAAGCAACAAGGCCGCCCTCTGTTGCCTGTATTCCCCACCATGTATTTTGTTTTTTCTTTCTTTCTGGTGAAAAAAGTACCTATCTATACCTATTTGATTTCATTTGATTACTATCGTACAAGCTAGTTGATGTAGCCCTGGCATTATACATCGGAATGCGAAACGCGCACTCGCCCAACTAAATTAACTGTGTTTTTTGTTGCTACAATCGATTGCGCTACATCGAATGGCGAATCGATTATAAGGCTACAAGATACGTGTAAAATTAACACTAAAACTCTAATAAAAGTTACGCCGTACGCGTATAGATCTATACACATAAAATTGTAACATGTCGATGTCTGTACCTGGGAGATAAATAAGAAAAAATAAATTTAGGCGACTCTAGTGAGTGATATAGTAGCCAAAAATACAGTTTTTAGAATTTTTGTCCGTCTGTCTGTATGTTTGTATTCGTGCTACGCAAAAACTGCTGCACCAAATTGAATGCGGTTTTTTTTTTGTTGTATTGCTAAGGGTCTAACTTAGATACTCATGTTTAGATTTTTTCGAAATTCCATCTGGAACTCGAGATGCTGGTCATCCTACTAATATTGTAAATGTGAAAGTGTGGATGTTTGTTACTCAATCACGAAAAAACGGCTGAACGGATTTGGATGAAATTTGGCATGCACGTTATCAGGGGTACAGAGAAGGACATAGGGTACTTTTTATCCCGGAATTGCCGCGGGAACTCCGAAATTACCGCGGGTGAAACCGCGGGGCACAGCTAGTAATGAATAGGAACTAAGAAACGTAGAATAAAAAATTATATAAATAGGTCAAGATACTACACTAAACTTATCGAAAAGCCGCTTGCTTACTTTAGTTTCGTAGGTGCTAACTTTTAGTTGCTTACTGCTTAGTTAAATCTACAAATGGCGGTATAGAAAGTTTAAAGGTGAAGCTATGAATTCCTGGTCCCACAGAAAAACAAGCAAATTCTATTCGGACAAATATAATATCAATATTATTATTATAATATTATAATTATTATTATTATACAATATTATTATATATTACCTTTGTTTTTTTATGAATTTGTAGCTGCCACAGGAACTCTATATTTTCTATGGCAACAGCTAAATTATAACTCGTAACTAAATTTTTCCGGCTGAAAACCAGCGCTGCCTCACACTGTTAAGTGTGTGAGATAGTATTATGCTGAGCCGGGACCATTTTGTCAACATTTTTGTATTGTCGCAGTTGTACTTAATATTATGTGTTGGTTGAAAAAAAAATTTATTTTCTTTCTTCTTTCTAACTACGCACCAAACGGTTATAACTCTGTATTATATCGTATTACTGGTACTAGCTGTTCCACGCGGTTTCACCCGCGTTTATATCGGAGTTTCCGCAGAAATTCCGGGACAAAAAACACCCTATGGTCTTCTCTGTACCCCCGACAACGTGTATGCAAAATTGCATGATGATAAGTCGTTGAGCCGTTGAAACAAACAAACGAAACAGACTCATTTTCGCAAAGATTACCTTACGTAGAATAATATCATTCAGTTTACATTCACCCCATTAATTCTGTAGCCTATAAAAAAGCGAACTTAAAAAAACACAAGCGGAGCACAAAATTAAATGTCTTGCCCGGGAATCGAACGAGGAGCATTCCCGATTCGCGCCGCCCGCAACTATTCTAATAAAATCGCGAACCCTCACCCTTCCGTCCGTCCGTCTGTCACTCCAGAACTAAAGGGGTCGCGCGAAGATATTTAATCGCGCCAAGATGAACCCGCGACCTAACCCTGCGCTGTGGATGTCAATGACCCAGATTATGCCTCAGTAGGTAGGTAGGTTCTCATTGTTAGAAGGTACTAACAATAAGTATTCGCTTTTTTTGATTTATTTACTAGCTGTGCCCCGTCCCCCGGGGTAATTTCGGAGTTCCCGCGGGAATTCCGGGATAAAAAGTACCCTATGTCCTTCTCTGTACCCCTGACAACGTGCATGGCAAATTTCATCCAAATCCGTTCAACCGTTTTTGCGTGATTGAGTAACAAACATCCAAACATCCGCACTTTCACATTTATTATATTAAGTAGGACTAGCTGTCCCGCGCGGTTTCACCCGCGATAATTTCGAAGTTCCCGCGGAATTGATCTATACAAACTTTTCAACCCCTTTTCATCCCCTTAGAGGTTGAATTTTCAAAAATCCTTTCTTATCGGATGCCTGCGTCATACAAAGAACACAACCTCCAAGTTTCAGGTCTCGACGATCAGCGGTTTAGGCTGTACGTTGATCCATCAGTCATTCAGGACAAAGCATTTTATATGTAAAAATATATATTAACTAGATTCGCCCTGTGCGCGAGCTGCGAGCAGCTCGCGTTTCCGAGCCAGGGCCAAAACAATTTCCCCATACAAACAACTAATGTTCGGCGGCCATCTTGAAAAATGACGCAATCGAAAAACTGATTCGATATTCGGCATCAGCGACCCCAAAAACCCCCGGATGCCGAACCTCACCCGGATCGGATCAACTTGTTTTTCGGCTGCCATTTTGAATCCGCCATTTTGGATTTTTACTACGCCAGGCGGTTGCCCCCCATTGACCTCTATTTGTTCGAGCACCCCCCACCTGACTCTTTTAGTTTCGGAGATAATCGAGTTTGAATTTTGTTCGGCGGTCATGATTTTTTCCGCCATTTAAAAAAAAAAGTTTCACTATTGAAATTTGCCCAAGGTGTGGATCAAACTTTGTAAGTAACAGTTTTACTTTTGATGGATAGTTTCGGCGGGCAGTCAACTCACTACCTGATGAGGAGCAGGAATCGAAGATGTCAAGGTTTTCCCACAATCACAGAAACCTCCTTTCCACATCTTAAATACATTATATCGACCTAGAGATGCTCCTTCTGGGAGAACAATTATGTCAATGAGTGAGTGGCGATCCAGCTTTATATATTATAATTTTCTTGCAAACAAAATGGCCGCTGAACGGTGGCTCAACTGCAATCTATACGACAGACTTTCTTTGCCTGATAAGTATTATTAAATTCATAGATAAGCGCAAAAAGTAGCTTTAAGAAATATCATATTTCGGACAAATATATGCTTAATGGGGTTCTAAAATAATAGACTTGAAGTCGTTTTTCATTTTGTTTTTAATAATAGGTAATTGTTATTTATTAATTTTTAATCTCTACAAATTAATGCATACAGAATGACGACAATTTTTATATATTTGTGTTTTTTTATGACTTCAAAATTCTTGTCGATCCTCACACTTCTACTAATACTGCTACATTGCACAATAAATAACTTATTAATTAAATGTATTACAATTAATTAATCAATTTAATTAATTATTATAAATAAAAATATATTTACAGTTGCTTTTTAATTATGTATAAGTAATTAATTTTGTTACTTTTCTTTTTTTTACACAAATCGTGTGGGCAACAAAAGGACTTTGTATTTTGTTATTATACAGATTTTTTAATTTATTTATTGACATTCAATTTACAATTTAAACAATCAAGTTTAATTATATTTAATCATAAATTAAACAATTTTACTTTTCCGTTAATCAATATTAATGGCAAGATACTTTTTTAATAGGATTCAATTTTATTATTTACAAGGATAACATGTACCTATCTATAATATTAAATCTGCAAAAGCAAATGCAGGTCTACATCAATCATAGAACTTAGAAGTTTCTTCAGGCAAGTAGGTATTGTAAATTATTTAAAGTGTTCATAAAAAAGCTGAGGTTTTAACTACAGTAATATCTACATAGTATGAGTCAACAAAAATGGCAATGGAGACTCGAAATTTAATATACACAGTGTATTTGCGTCGATTTTGGAGTTGAATACATCATATAAGAACAAGAATCTTGTGTCTATATACATAATAAAAAATGCAAAAGTGTATGATCGGAAATACATGGTTCTAAGCACGTCGTGAGTCGTACTTTGGCATGAGCCCCGGCGAGCTTTTGATCCATTTTTAGCGTGAACTGTGAGTTTCCTGTTTCTTCGTTTACCGATTTCGACTCTATTATTAGGTAATAATAGACTCAATATCGCTAGACAAGGACTTAAACTCGCAACTTCGTGCTAGAAAATGACGCAAGTCATGCGCGAGCGCTGCAAAACAGCTGATTTTAGTTTTGCTCAATGATTTTCCGCTACGAATTGTAATCACTTTGTATTTGTTGTATTGGCGATAAATATAAAGAAAGATTCGATTCCGAAACCGACGAAAATGCACCGCGTATAACAAAAATGTCACCGTAAAATAGTAAAAGCCGTTAATTTGTAAACCAACGGTAATTTTGTATGATGCTGAGGACAGATAAGATATTGCGGTGGGCGCTCGCACGCGAGACATAGGTACCATTTGACTCTTTTGTTGAGATAATACCAACCGTTTACAAACAAACGGTTTTACAATTATACGGTGACATTTATACAGTCATGAAAATCACCAAGCTGGCGTAGTCTGATAGAGATCACTATTAAGTCATAAATTACAACTGCCTCATCGTTTACTTTAGTTTTTGGAGAAAGTTCAAAGTTCATTTCGTTAAATCGAAGTTTGAAACCACACTGACCGTAACCACACAGTCCGTTCACTGTCTGTTCTGCTGCTCCCGCTCCCTGGCCTTCATCTCCAACTCCTCTTCCTCCTTGGTCAGCGGTATGGTGCTGTGGTTGTAGAGGCCCTGCGCCATGAGCTGCAGCGCGAGCGGGTTGCGCTGGCCGGACGCCTTCTTGATCTTGGCGCGCTTGTTCTGGAACCAGATCTTGATCTGCGCCTCCGCCAGCCCCAGCTCCGCCGCCAGCGCCTGCCGCCGCCGCTCCGTCAGGTAGCGGTTCTCCGCGAACTCGTGCTGCACATACACACACACGCACGCCGGTTAGGTTAGGTTAGGTTAGGGTCAATGTACTCTCGAGTGGCTATGAGCTAGCCTCGCCAACTATGTGACAGAGCACGTCCTCCCCGAGACGCGGTGGTACCTTATGACATCTCTAATAGGGTTTCTCCACAAAAACAAAAGGAAGGATGGTACACTCTATATAAGACACGGCACATCTTCAAAGACGAGGAGGTCAGTAGGGGGAAGAGGCTATGCACTATGTGAAAATGAAGTTCGAACGGTGGGATTCCAGTAAACCCAAAGAGGTTTAACAAAAGCAAACCTCTATTACGTGTATTACGTATTTGCTTTTTTCCCCTAGCTTGAAAAACTATTTGGGAAAAAAGGGATTGAAGTGAGATTATGTTTACCTTTAGCCTTGCAAGTTGTGGTCCAGAGAAGGCGGTCCGTGGTCTCTTCTCGTCGGTGGAGGCGGTCTCTCCGGGGGGCTTCTTGGGGCGGCGCGTCCGAGGACCTAAGACCAAAGACGACGCTTCAGACTGATGGCCTTTATTGGATTAGTCACTAAATATCAGCGCTTCGATTATTAGCTACTACGGTCGCAGCGTGTACTGAGTGGTGACCCTTTTAGACAAGTGGTTAGCTTACTGACTGCTATGCTAGGTGTTCAGGGTTTGATTCCACACATCAGGATAAATGTTTGTGTGATGAACATGTGTTTACCCTGAGGCTGGGTGTTTAGAATGTAGGTATATGCGTATGAAATCTAAATGATCTTTATTTTTTAGAGCAATAAAACATTATCACTCTATTATAAGTATGTAATTTTTTAAACGCTTAGTTTGGGACCTGTTACTACTTCTTTACTTTAGCTAATTTGTCATAGGTACATGCCGGCGTCATCTATTAAAAATACAAGGCACAAACAAACAAACAAACAAAAACAAAAAGTGGAAGCGAAAACAACACAGTCAAAACAAACACAACATAATCGAAGCAAAAACAAACAAAATATAAATTAAATGGAATGGATCTTCATGCTTCATGTCGCTGCGCCGGTCGCACGTGGTACCAGAGCAAGCGAACGATGCAATATCTTAACCAATTCAAAGCGCACGCGCAGCTATCGGGCGCGCACTGTCAGTTACAAAATTGGGTAAAATATTCCACCTTCCGCCTGCCGGATCTTCTACGACGTCGATGGAAGCCCTGGAGGGAATAAAAGCTCACGCAAAACAAAGCAAAGCTTACTTGATGAATAGATAATGGAAATTAGCGTCGTGGGACTATACGTCATAGTTCCATGGCATATTCGGAGTGGTTCGTACCTTATTTACTTTCAAACTTTTTAAGTTTTTTTTTTTTTATGTCATTGGGGCAAACGGGCAAGTGGTACACCTGATGGTAAGTGATTACCGCCGCCCATAGACATCTGCAACACCAGGAGGCATGCAGGTGCGTTGCCGACCTGGAATAGGGATGGGAACTGGCTTTCAAGCGGGGCTGCCGGAACACACCGTCAGGTGCTTGGCGACAGATTTGCAACTTGAAGGTGGTAGCTAGCCAGCCGGGCACTAGAGAGCGCCCTACCACCATGCTATGGTTTCAAAGTCACTTTATATTGGTGTCAAATAAAAAAGAAAGAAAGGGAGGCAAAAAACACGATGGGAAGAGGACATTAGAAAGGTAGCTGGAACAACATGGATGGCAAAGGGAAGCCAAAAATAGGAATAGATGGAAAAGCCTAGGGGAGGCCTATGCCAAACGGCAAGCCGATAATAATGTTACCGATGTTGAGGACGAATGACTAAATTAAACATTAATCTAATTAACATAATTTAATTAATTTATTATGATGATTAAAAAAATAAAAAAAAAATCAAAAAAAAATTCATAAACTTTTGTGCATGAATTTTTTTAATTAATAAATATTAATGAATTGTAATTATTAAAAGTGCATGAAAGTTATACTAAATAAGTATGAAATGTATCGTATATTGGGAAATTATATAGTACAAAAGGAAAGAAACACGGAAAACAACTGTAATTAATTCAATGTAATACTATCGGCAATAAAGGCTATTTCGATTTGATTTTTGAAGTGCGATCGGATTGGCGCAGTAGGTCGCCATGCCTACCCACTAATCAAGAGGATCCGGGTTCGACTCCCTCGTTCAACTTTACACCCTGTATATTACGTTATTGGATGGATTATAATATTATATTATCAGAATTTATTTTAAACATTTTGTCTGTTTGTTTGTCTGTGATTTTGAACGTGGTAATAACTAAAAAACGTATAATATTTGGATTAAAGTTATTGAACGGGTATTACATCTCAATTTTAATGTTTACAACACTTTTCATTTCTGCTGTACAACAAACAGCTGAGTGAAGCCAATGCCAATAATCTTAGTTGGATAGGATTTAATATAATGGTATAATATAGAACTGTCGTTTGTCCGTTTGTTTGTTGTTTTTACGTATGTTTAAACTCGCAATATACAAAAAAAATATATAACATCTACAACGTGTTAATGAATTAACTGAAAACCTGATACACCCCATTTAAAAAAATTAACAATAATATGATTAAAATATATTTTATGTCGAAAAAATTTATACTTTAAAATTATTCAACATTAGTTTGGAGGTGACCTATCTACGAAATTCCAAGCACTACGCCCGCGCCTACCGGTTCGAATTTTTTGCTGCGGGCGGCGTACGCGCCTAATATTGTATTATAAATAATTTAGACATGGGCTGATAAAAATGAAAAAATATAACCTATATGAAAACATAGTGTTATCGATTCTCTAGTAGATTCTGAGCAAACTACATACTTTTTAGTTTTCAGTTAATTCATTAACACGTTGTATAATTTAATATCATAAAGTTCACTGGTTCATTTCAGTGTTGGATAGCGCATGTGTACGCAGATAAGCAATAACATGTTAACCCACAAAGTTAAGTTATTGAAACAGAACGATTTATTGAGAGTTAAAAACGTTGTTTAATTATGTGTTTACCTTATTACATTGCTTAAATATGTAAAAAAATGTTGAGCATAAAAAAAAAACACAAAATGGCGCTATAATTTTAAAACACGATTTTCAAAAAAAATCTCCAATGTGGGTTAACACGCTATTGCTTATCTACATCCATGTATCATATCATTACGCTGAGACCAAAAGGAGCCGAGCAGCAACAAAAAGTGTTGCTAAAACGGTAAAAAATATTCCTTTTGAGAATAGCTAGTTTTTTCCTCAAATTAACACGGGTGAAACCGCGGGGCACAGCTAGTGTTACATAGGTACTTTTTATTCTAAGACAGCAATTATTAACCCAATTTATTTCACTCCAATTCAATTCGACCTTATCTGGACATCTGATTGTGTTATAGTCGGAGAGCTTGCACCTTCACTGTTGCGTACAAAAACGCGTCTAATAGAGTTAGCAGGGTGTCCGTTACGCTGGCACGACCGCTTGGTCAATAGTTTTTTTTATTAATCAAATTCCAAAATTGAACCACGTTACATCCGACCATCTTAACTGGCTGGTGCCCACGAGTTTCGGTTTGATTACCTCGATAATTCTTTGAAAAAAAAAAATACAATAAAAAGTGTCCTAAATGTTAGTTCAAGACATAAGTTACTTAACAAGTATCATTTGTATACGTTAAGAAGTTCTTGCATGGTGCGTATTTAAAAAAAAATGTGGATTAGACGAAAAAGGATCTCTGCTTATACCCGTCTAGAATACATAAGACGTGAGAATACCTACCTATATTATAATTATACATGTTACGGTCTTTTTAATTAATGCGCGGATTATTAATAAAAATATGTTGTTATTATTAATCATATTGTAATTAATTATATTAATAAATAAACCAAGCCGACGTGGTATATACTATACAACGTGTTAATGAATTAACTGAAAACTAGAAAGTAGTTTGCTCGAAATCGACTAGCGAATCGATCGCACTATGTTTTAATATAGGTTATATTTTTTCATTTTTATTAGCCATGTCTAAATTATTTATAATACAATATTTGGCGTGTACACCGCCCGCAGCAAAAAAAATTGAACCGGTAGGTGCTGGCGTAGCGCTTGGAATTTCGTAGATAGGTCACCTCCAAACTAATGTTGAATAAATTTTAAAGTATACATTTTTTCGACATAAAATTTATTTTAATCATATTATTGTTTATTTTTTTAAATAGGGTGTATCAGGTTTTCAGTTAATTCATTAACACGTTGTATATAACTACATATATATTATACTATAGCTATCCCGTGGTTTCACCCGCAGTAATTTCGGAGTTCCCGCGGGAATTCCGGGATAAAAACTATCCTATCATTAAAGTTGGGCCAAATTACAACATCGTGACCAAATTTCATCATGATCGATTCAGTAGTTGCCGAGTTTATCGCGAACATATCTACATCGTGACACGAAATTTTTATATGTATAAGATAGGCATGGTGACTTCCTACTGTGCTAATCCGGTCGTCACATAGGTAGTCATCGACAAGCGGGCCAACAAGGTCCGTTGTGTGGAAGTTTCAGCTCGAGTGGTCGTCTCATACAATGTCCGCAAAAAATCAACCAGCCGCGTCAGTCAAGCGTGATAATTACCACCGTTACCACTAAAGCTTGAAGCGAACCAAAAATGGACGTCTTTGTGACGTCGATCCGCTAAATAGTTGATGTTTTGACACACATATATTCAATCCATAACTGATTATATATCTATCAGATGCTAGAGCAGAAATCGGCAATAGGGATGTGAACTACTTTTGAAAATCAAAATTCTAATTAGTCCGTCAGTTAGAAAATAAAAAAACAATAGACACGTATTTTTTGCTTTTTTAAATAAATTAAAATATACAGAGATAAAGCGCATTAAAGTTTAGGATGAGGAGGTCGTGACGTCACTAACCGCAAAACCGCCATACAAACTGTCAGAATAGTGACGTCACGTGAAATTTCAACTCAATATATCGCCGTTATTTTTTGATTACGTAAAAAAAGAAAAAATACGTGTCCAATATTTTTTAATAATCTACAAGACGGACTAAAAAATAAAAATTAGTCCACATGCCCATTCTACTTTTTAATAGAGCTATAACTTATATTGCTTTTGGATATAGAAATCACAACATACTTAGCTGGTTTCACTCGCGTCAATTCCAAAATTCCTGCTGGAATTTTATCTCAGAATGAATATAATATTTCACTCAAGTATAGGTGTTCTAATGTGGGATGTGGAATAACAGACAGATGGCTTTTAGGTATCCTGTTATAAGGGGATCCTGATAAATTGCCGTGGGCGAAACGGCCGGGAACTGCTAGTGAACATTGATAACTAGCACCTAAAATAATAAAAACACATCATGCTAATATAATAGAGACATTCCAAAAACTAAAATATCTGTAAAAAAGTTGTCATGCCCACACTAAGAATTTGTTTTAAAAGATAGCTCCAAATCAAATTGTTTTAACCAGTGTCAATAAAATTCGATAGCTTACGGTAGTAAATTGCAAAACAACTATAAGATTTTTTTAATTACTTTCAGCCAATTAGGTATAATACTCGTGAAAATTACAGTGTGAAATTCGTTTTTAATTAAAAACTGTCATAATTTTTAGTCAATTAAGTCACCCACTCATACATTAAATTTTAATTTTCAGTCAAGTAACAGTGAAATATCATACAAAAACTATATGCCTATTAAGATTCTTAATCCAGATGTACCAGCTGCGCCACTTGATAAAAATATCTTCTAATATACTTAGGTATCTAAATATCCCATTTAAAAAAAAACGATAGTGGATAGATTATGCAAAATAGGATAAATAGCTACTATTAAAAGCCTGTTTTATTTACGTTAAGATTTAAAAAAACCCTACTAATATTATAAATGTGGATGTTTGGATGTTTGTTCCTCAATCACGCAAAAACGGCTGAATGGATTTGGATGAAATTTGGCATGCACGTTGTCAGGGGTACAGAGAAGGACATAGGGTACTTTTTATCCCGGAATTCCCGCAGGAACTCCGAAATTACGGCGGGTGAAACCGTGGGGCACAGCTAGTAGTTTTATAAATGCTATCGAAAAATACCTAGTATTTTTATTTCTCACCATAGATTTCTTTTCAAATGGAATAGGTAACCTATGTTATATCCTGGAAGATATGATTACTTTAGCGAGTGACGTCAGTCCAGATCGAGCCCTTTAGAACAAACTTGGAATGTTTTATTAATATTATGTTACTAGTCCTACGTCATTTTAACGTTATTAAAATTTAATTAAACCTTATTTTTATTTTTAGGTAGGTACATATAACAAAAATTAATCAAGCAAAAAATTTTATTAAAATTAATATTATGCCTCACGTGGTTCCCGTGAGGTGCGCGACCCGTACTTACTTCGTCCTGTAACAAACAGAAAACACGTTTTATTATATATTGTAACATTATATGAAAGTATATTGAAAGAAATCTTAACTGGGTAGACTTAAAGATCAATATGCCTGTCGTGTAGATTAAAAAAAAAAATATTAGATACGTATTTTTTCTTTTTTACGTACCTACCTAAGCAAAAAATAACAGAGATACTGAGTCGAAATGTCGCGTGACGTCACAAGCAGGCGCAGTTTTTAGCTGCGTATAACGTTACGAGCCCCCACTCCCAAACTTTAATGCGCTTTATCCAGGTATATTTGCAGTAATTTAAAAAAGCAAGCGTTAAGATTTTTTTTTAACTGACGGACTAAATATATAGAATTTAGAAAAAAAAAAGAAGTCAAATAGCCTATGGAACAAAAATTTCAATAAGTATGGCAGTTACTCTAAGTTAACGCATGAAACTTATTTTTGGCTGTTTACACATACGTAGGTACGTATTCGTAATTCGTAATTTCATTTTGTTTTATGTACAGCGAGCATGAATAGTCCGTTTATACAAACATAAATAAGAGCTTTATTAAGTTCAAATTCCGACCAAAAAAATATTTTTAACTTAGGATCGGTTGGTACAGTCGTCAGCGAGTTCTCAGAACTGTCAGTTCGGAACGTGCCCTCTACTGAGAAGAGCTGACGAGAAACTCAGTGGACTTGTACGGTATCAAACAAGTGATACCTACTCCATAAAAGCGAACCGATTGAACTCCTCACTACTACTACGGGGCTGTGTGCACTCGTACCAGCAGCGACGCCACACACCGCTGTCATGGCGGGACTAGGAGTGTCGCTTCTTTACCTATAGCAAAAGTATTCTTTGACCAAACTTTATGAGCAAAGCTAGTTAGTACAACGATATCAATGGCAGCTGTTGTCTGTCTCAAGAATTGCATATAAATTTATGATAATACACATAATTGCTTCATTAAGCGGCCGTAAAGTTTGGGTGGTCAGCCACGAGCAAGCATTTACGTCTTCGTTACCGATTGTAATGAGCGAGCGGGCAAAGGCGACATCGCGTATACAGTCAGATGTTACTGGCAACGATACACGATTGTTTTTATGTAATCGCTTTTGAAGAAAAAAAAAGTAAAAATTACTTGATTTTTCGGTATGTGAGACTGCCTATAGTTACTTTCTCTCTGAAGGTGATTCATTCCACCAGTCCAAAACGAGTTTTATAGTTAAAACGAATTTTTTCCCGCAATTATTATCGAAAATACCTGTAGTTTTTATCCTATAGGTTACTCTATGGCTTAATCTACTAACAATTTTCAGAAGTTTTAAATCTGAACACTCAAGACTACATGGCAGTGGCGGTACAACTTTACAACTGACAAAAAAAATACCTTTTTTTTTCTTCCGCAAATACCTAATTTAAATTTAAAAAAATTAGCGTTACAAACCTGTAGGTAGGTATAAGTAACAAAAATAACCTGAACGGGCATCTTATGCACAATATTTTTAACTTTAGGTAAGTAATGACTACTGAAGTTAAAAGATTTTAAGATTTTTATTATTCTTACAAGTTTTTTTTCTAACGGTGTAGTACCACATCATATTAACAATATTATGTTAAAAAATTGGGTAGAACTTTTTGGTGGCAGTAGGTAGGTACAAAAATATAAAAGGTAGGTAAAATACAGTCTGGCTCCCGTACTAGTGTACAATACCTATTTTTTTTTCTTTTGTTCAAAACGTAACGCGTTATTAATATACAACGAATTAACTGAAAACTAGAAAGTAGTTTGCTCAGAATTGACTAGCGAATCGATCGCACTATGATTTAATACATATAGGTTATATTTTTTAATTTTTACTAGCCCATGTCTTAATTATTTATAATACAATATTTGGCGCGTACGCCGCCCGCAGCAAAAATATTCGTACCGGTATAAAGTATAAGTTTTTTCGACATAAAATATATTTTAATCGTATTATGGTTTATTTTTTTAAATGGGGTGTATCAGGTTTTCAGTTAATTCATTAACACGTTGTATATCACTGATTCACTATAGATGTTTCCCGCGGTTTCACCCGAGGTAAGGTTTGGAAGATGGTCGAAAATTAAAATGTCCAAAACCGGAACTGCCATTGGACGTTTCCAATATAAATTTATAAAGAAACAATCCCAGGGCTTCCGTGTCCAATCGTTCGGATTGATCTCGCCGTGTGTTATGGCCATTGTCCACTGATGAACAACTTAATGTTTATGAAACAAAACCTCAACAAAAGCCATCTTAAATAAACACCGCGGCTTTAATTGCCTCATATAATTTATAATTAATAAATCTTCGACAAACAATTTTCACATTTATTCGTATCACGGTATAAAGTTTAAAATTATTTATCATAAGCTGATCGTTTTACCAAACCTTATTGATGAACTTTTGTAAAGATACAAGCTATTTGCAACTCTATTTGTGTCGTATCTATAAAGTTTAAATTGAATTTTCGTATGTTTTCAACATTATTAATTTCAAGTGTTAAAACAAAATTTTCAAAATCGTACATACAGTTCAATTTCATTTGAAAATAAAAGTTTGCCGCGAATTTCTTTTCAAATGGACATTCTAATTTCAAGAGGCTTGCTTAAGATAAAAAAAAGACATTAGAAATCAATCGAAATTAAACTTTATATTGCGGCGATCAAAGTTGAATTCCTATTGTCAACCGCTAGATTGTTTATTAGTTAAGAAGTAATAATGGGTTGGTTATTCGAGGCAAATGTCTTCATTACGAAGCTTCGTTGGTGGCATTCTGTTCAGTATAAAATGCCCAGCGGGTTTATTATGTCTTTGGCATGTTGGTTAATAAAAAATAATTGTACAAAAATACTTACCATTTTGTAATTCAATTAGCGAAATTGCGTTTGAACGAAAAATATTTATTTGTCCTTTTCTGTTGATTGCATGTTAATGTTTTCTTTTAATTCGAATAAGTGATATTGTAAAAACTTTATATGGCAGTATGAATTGATTAAAAATATTTTGGCATCGTATCGCTGAAAATATATTAATTTAGAACTTAAAAATACTGGTCGAAGTCTGTATTATATTATGGCAATGCTGAATTTCCGTGTGTTCTAAAATTTAAAAAGAAATAGGATCCAGCTTAGAATCATAGGCAAGGAACAAGCAGAGTGAAGTCATTTCAAGTCAGAAAAAGGTCGTGTATATGCTTAGATTAAAACAAAATGTTTTAATCTAAGGTCCGTATTCCAAAAGGTTACTCAAGTCATGAATCTAGTTTTAAAACTAATTTCAAGTGAAGCTTTAATTTTAGAAACTTACTTGAAACGAGATTCATCAATCAACAATCAGCTGAGTTATTTCCTTATTCTAGATAGAATAAGGAATAAGGAAATAAAGGAAATAAATTAATAAGGAAAAGAAAAAGGAAATAACAGGGGTCTACGCTTGCGTGAAAAAAAAATGGGGGTCCACAACTGTTGGATGAAGATGCTTTTTAGACTGACCTTGAAACTTAGCATAAATGACATCCACTCACAGCAAAATAAAAAAAAAAATTCTCACCTTGTTTTCGAAAACTTTTAACTCATAGTTGATTGAAAAATAGCCACAACACAGATTGCTATAGACATATACTTTTTTCGGGTTTCAGAAGAAAGTTAGTAAATTTAATAGTTGCAGGAGGTCCACCAGATCCAGCAAAATGTTTAAAGTGGTCTATGAGAAAGAAAGTATGGGAACCTCTGTTCTAGAACGACGCTTGAGTACTAATCTGTACTCAAGCAAAGATTTGGTCTTTGTTTACGTCTGTCATGTCAAGACCACTCAACCAATCAGAGTTCAACATCTCTACTCAAGACTAGTTTCAAGTGATTAGAACCAATCAGAGTTCAGAATCTCTACTAAATACTAGTTTCAAATGATTAGAACTTAAAACGCATTCTATAATAAGATGTACGCTCGAGTTATTATTTGAACTTAAAACTATCTCAAGAGAAATGTGATCTGGGTCACCTTCTGGAATACGGACCTAAGTGTACATGTACGTATATGTACGTACTACGTATTACGCATTCGTGCCTTTGTGTGCGTGTCACCGAAAGTAATTTCTCGCCTTTCCGCGCACATGTCGAACGTAATTTTGAATAATCTCCATATTATCTCTTTGGCCACCAGTAAAAAAAAAATACTGTTATTTTTTAATGATCTGGCAAATAATAAATAACTGGTATAATTATAAATATTCAAAATTGGTAATGCCCATTCTGTCAAGCTAACTAAAGATGGCGGCCAATAAACTGTATGGATTAAAAAATAAATCTCAGATAATAAAGCCATTAGTGTCAACGAAGAATACATTTATAAACCACATTAAAATATATCGATTTACTCTATCTTATATTTGCATATTTTTTCTAATAATAGGTATAATAAGACTGTTATATTTTAAATAAAAAATAAAAACGTTTATTAGATAAATATAAATAAATACCTAACAAACTTTTTGAAAAAATAAATCAAATATCCATGAGCCTTTTATTTGTTAAGTATCTTTTTGTCAGATATAAGTAGACCACTTAGCTCCCGGCCAGCTCTACAATCTTCATCAATATCAAAAGAGGTAAGACCAAAAAGTTTATAGTTACGGGTAATTTAGGTCTTCGAATTTAGATAGGTACGGTACCTGCCTACTTTCTTTCTGATAAAAAGAGTTCCTGCGAAAGTTCCGAAATTAACGCGCGGGTAAAACCGCGGAGTAAAAAAATGTTTTTTATTTTAAGTTGCAAAACTATTATCGGAAATTACCATTTATCCTGTTCTAAATATTCTTCTACATAGAATTAATAGGCGTAAAATGATAGTGAGTGAAAGCGGAGTGAAGCTATTTAAAGTCAGACTAAAACGGCTGATTACGTCGTCGCGTCGCGGCTTTGTGTGCATGTCACCGATGATTATTTCGCGCGCTTACACACACAAATCGATTGGTAATTTCCAATTCGAACAGAAGTTTGAACCAAAACTCAATGTTCTATTCGTTTTGCAAGTACATAGATATCCATAGAGTTAGTAGGCATAGAACTGCAACTGTAGAGTCGTTTTATTAATTTTAAGTAAAGATTTTAAAAACAAAACGTCTCTGATATGAATGCGGCAGTTTTGTTTTTAAAATCTTTACTTAAAATTAATTAAAGAGTTTAAAGCGACTCTGAGTGCAGCCATATGTCTATTATAGTGCTTTCTTTGGCTGGTGGTGTGCTAGTGCGTTCTTACTAAGCTATATTCTAACTTGACACTGGCTAAAGTATAATTATCCTTGAAAAGGAAGTTTTAAAAAAAGAATATTCATCATCTATTCCAAAGCGCACTCTAGATAAACGCTATCGAACGTCCTATTGGACTTCAAATGGAGGTATCGCTCGGGCTACGGGTGCGTTTGGACTTGGCCGTTGAGTCGCGACCCGCGACTCGACTCGCGGTCCGATTTGAACTCCGCTGACTCGGCCTAACACAACATACATGTGCTCGGGAACCGCTTACGGGTGGTCGGCCCACCCAGCGCGGAAGAAAACTGTGGAGTCGCCGATCAAATTTTGCGACTACATTTTTTCAGTGGTGGAATTATATCAAATTTATAATCGCTATCAATATAGAAAGACATAATTATACTCTAAAGTCTCACGGCCGCACTCAGAGTCGACTTTAATGATTATTTAGTTAAGTATAGACTTTTAAAACAAAATTGCCGCAATCAAAGACGTTCAGTAAATTAATGTTAATTGGCATTTAATGAGATGTAACTTAATTAGTTAAATGCCAATTAACATTAATTTATTAAACTTGTCTGATTGCGGCAGTTTTGTTTTAAAAATCTATTCTTAACTAAGTAATCGTTAAAGTCGACTCTGAGTGCGGCGGTAAGATATTTAATTTAAAAAGATAGAAGATTGTGTAAAATAGAGTCATTTTAAAGATACTTCTGCAATGTTGCAGCTTACTTCTGCAAATATAAAGTTTTAGTTGAAATATAAAAAAAAACTTTATTTACCTACCTTGTTTTACATATTGTACTACAGACTTCTTTTTAAATAAATTATTAGATGATGTTTATTTTTAAAGTGTGTTTGTCTGTCTGTTAGACTAATAAATAAGATGGGAATAAATAATAACATAATATCATACGGCACCATCTGGTCGCAAATTAAGAAGAGCTTGTTCTACTATGTCTACCTGACAACTGATATATTTAACTGTCTGATCTGATCAGGGTAAACACGTATGGGTATTCTCCAGGGTATGAAAATCAAAATTGTAATTAGTCCGTCAGTTAGAAAATAAAAAAATAATAGACACGTATTTTTTGCTTTTTCAATTTAATGAAAATGAACATAGATAAAGCGCATTAAAGTTCAGGGTGGGGGGCTCGTGACGTCAATATTCATTATAAGCGCCATACAAACTGCATCGGGTTGTGACGTCACGCGAAATTTCAAACTCAACGTATCGCCATTATTTTTTGATTACGTAAAAAAAGAAAAAATACGTGTCCAATATTTTTTACTAATCTACACGATGGACTAAAAAAAAAAATTGTCAAGTAGCCAATTATGATCTCTTGTGGAGATCGAACCACAGCACAGCATAGCATAGCGTAGCGCAGCAGTCGATAGCCTTTACACCAACTTTACTTACTACCAGAAAGGCCGGCCACCTTTTTGCTGGCTGGTCTGTCCGGCCTTTAGGTTTTGCGACTTGGCAATATTACTCCCGATATCGCCTCTGATTTTAGGGCCGTGTATAGCCGCTTTTAGCAGTATAACAGTAAATATATAGTAGGTACTATAAACGATCTCACACGGTTTACTCGCGTTAATTTTGGAGTCACCTTAAGAATTCAAGTTCAAATATACTTTATTGTCCCAAAAGAGATAGTACAACTAGGAAAAATAAAAGATAAGACAGAGCAAAAGGCGGCCTTATTGCTAGAGGCAATCTTTTCAAGTCAAACTTAAGGTGATAGAGGGCTGTAGATAGAAACTATTGTAAAAGCGGGTGGTGGGTGCAGAAGAATTCCGGGAAAAAGTACCCTATGTCTATTAAAATTGTTTAGGAAGTTTGGAGCTTATCCATTACAAATAAACAAATGTTTTCTCTTTATAAATTTAGTATATAGACAACTGTTAAAACTCTTTTGTATATTGAGATCAGTGACGTTTTGATAATTTGAAAGTTTTACGAGTCCGCATAAGTCCGAATGAATAAAGTTGTAGGACTTTACTAGTAGACCAACAGTACCTAAAAATATAATACGACGGTCATCTCTGTAGAATTTTTGTTCTCAACTCGTATTCTCTGTCACCAAAACATTTCAAGCTCGACTGACTTCGACTGTACATCTCACAGTAACGGCGAATCAATCAAAACCTGCCTCTAAAGCTACCACACAAGACCCAAATTTGCATATCGCATTCCATCCATTAAACAAAGAATTGACACTACACTTTAAGACCATCGAGATAAGATTGTCTTTCCTATAAGCCGCGTGTTAAAGGATTAACTAAGGAATTTGTGCGAGATGCGGAAAATTGAGGTTTTATGCTTTGTGTAGAAGGAGATAAGTTCTATAATGCCTTGGTCGGATCGAATCTATTTGGAGATGGTATCTGTGTGAACTAATTGAGATGTATTCCGTTTGCGTGTCGTCTTTTTGTCTGTCTGTCTGTCCACCTCGCCCGTTATCTAGTGGATGTGTGTTCAATATGAGCCTAATACTAATGAATTATTTTATTTTTGCTCGTCTTTTTTTGAATAGGTTATTTAAATTCGTCCGTCCGCTGTAGACGCGATCTCAAATTACTTCCATATTGAACATTTTAGTATTAATTACAAAGTACTTATGCTTTTATAAACGTAGTTAATAGTTATAATGGGATATTTTCCCAGTGTAACATGTCTCTCCTTTTTTGTGTCGGTAAAAAAGTAGTCTAAGATCCCAAAGTCGCTGTCTACAATACATATATGTGAGAGTCATGTCTAGGTATAGCATTTGGTTATTTGGAATAGACAGACAAATAAAATAATAATGTGATTATTTCCACCGTCCGTTTGATGGTTGTCTGGAAGAGATCGCTACTATAGCGACACCCATGACTATTTTACCGATATACTAAAGTTTATTTTTTTAAATATCCTTACTTAATGAAAGTGAGTTTGTTTGTTTGTTACACATTCACGCCTCAACGGCTCAACCGATCATCATGAAATTTTGCATACACGGTGTCAGGGGCACAGAGAAGGATATAGGGTAATTTTTATCCCGGAATTCCCGCAGGAACTCCGAAATTACCCCGATTGAAACCGCGGGGAACAGCTAGTATCATTATAATAAGTATAAGTAATTAAGTATTTACCTAATAGAAACTCTACCTAATTCCAACAGCCGAAACTAGGTACTAAAGCTAGAAAAATTAAGGATTTTTGGTTGCCTATAAAGGCAACCAAAAAGTTTCTTGTATTCAAATTTGGAAAAAGACGGGACGGGACATTTTTTTGTTTAGTATGTATAAGTATTTGACGTCGGTTTTGAGGTTAGAGTCATGGATATTTGTGTTTTGGGTTTTTTTTTGAGATAAAGTATCTCGTATGTTAGGATTTTTGGTAATTTGAAACCGCGCGTGCCAACTATGTTTCTCAATGGAGAAGTGTCAAGATCGGAGTGCCTTACCCCTTCAACATATCGGTACACAAGTGGGTAGGTACATAGCTTACACAACCTTAGTTAAAACAAAGACCTATTCAAAGTAGCATACGCTACCGTACAAACTACAAACATTCGAACAAATCCCGTCAATCAATAGACAAACGAAAGCGTTTTTTTTTTCTAAACCAACTCACTTGACGAGGCAAAGGAGTTAACACGTCTCGAGGATTTATTTGAATGAGAGTCACAGAAAAAAAGCGGTTTTTATAATCTGTAAAGCCATCCTTTAGCTACTCATAATCACTGAGTATGAGTCACTCCATGCCACCCAAGAGATGGGCATCGCTTTCTCGATCGTGTATATAGCTCTGTCTCTTTCCGGCGCTTTTTTCTGCCTCCATTCAAGAGTTTGTTGTCAAAATAAGGATTAAAGAGCATTTGGATGGTTTTATGCGATCTGGTATTGTTCAATTTGATTTGGTTGTGACACGTTTCAGTTGGATTATGGTTTTATGGGTGATTTTTGGCGGAAACCGAAGGTAATTTCGCCTTTTTTTCCCAATTCAATTATATCTTTTTTTTACATAAACAATTATTGTGAATTGGTTTGTGTATAAATGATAATATGTTGTAAAATTAAGTAGGTACCTACCTCAATAGCGGATTTTAATTGATTTGAATTGAAATTAATCCTAAAAACGCGAATGTACTTTTCAGTAGATACCTAGACCTACCCCTGACAACGTGTACCTATAGTTATGCAAAATGACAAGCGACTCTATTTTCTTGATGATTGATTGAGTAATTCAGATGTGAAAAGATAAAACAGACAGACAGACGAGAGAATTATAATATTACCTAGTTAAGATTCTAGCATAGACTATACGTATTCTATTGCATAAGGTTTAAAAATGCGTGACTTGTATTAATTCAGTTAGTAACTGGATATTTAATAAGTATCTCCCAACCATAGATTTAGGCAAAGATCACTTAAGACCGCTCAAATAAAATCAAATGCACATCACTGCGGCTGCATAACGCCCTTCCTTAGCCGGTCCGCGGTTGGCATTTAAAAAAAACCAACAAACATAAGAGGTTTGTGAGTGATGACTTAATTTTTGGAACCACCGCAGAGGTTCGACTCGGTACACACACGCGGGCGATACTTGTAAGAAGACAATTCTAATTCAATTAAAACAACAAGTATAACAATAAATAATACTATTCTAACTAATATTATAAATGTCCGAATCTGGGATTGTTTGTTTCGCGTTTACACCTTAAGTACTGGATCGATCATCATTAAATTTACTTAAGTACACGTTTATACTTACACGTTTTACAAACGGACATAGGCGTCTTTCATTCCCAAATATCCGCGAGAAATCCGAAATTTCAATGAAAATGCAATTAAAAAATAAATGAGTTTAACGCAAGTATTACTTTTGCAAACGTGCCCAAAGGTTTTTTCAAATAGGTATGTATGTACCTACCTAGCTACTCAATAAAACAGACAGTTCTTGTCGTAACGTATCACATTTTAATTTAAACTACGAATACTGCCAAAATAAACGCCCAAAAAAAAATCTGCGTATTTTATTTTGAAAACCATTTTACTATTAAAACCGCGCTGTTACATAAAATAAAGCATAAAGTTAAGCCTGGGCGTGCGCGTGCGCCTACAACCAACGTTGCCACCGTGTGTACTCCGCTGTTATTTGATACATCCGTGATATATGAGACATTATCTTTGCGAGTGTGCGTTCGATATATTTGATTTACTGAACCGTTATAAAAATATATTACAGTGGTTTCTTTGCCTTTTTTATATTAGATATATAGGTTCCTTCATCTCCGAAGGTGTTGGGAGCAAAAAAAAATGAATTGAATTGAATATAAATTTTTAACACCTACCTAATTTAATAATTTCAAAATTTACGGCAAGATCTCGTGGCGCTAAAGCTAAAATATACAAACTATATTAGAAACTATAGGTGATAATAGATAGGTATATCCATAATAGCAGAGTATTACGAGTAGAATAGAATAGAATAGAATACATTTTATTGTACACCAAAATAATTTTACAGTGTATTTACAGAAACTTATGACTAAGGGCATACAAAAGTAAAGAGTAGGTAACGGTTACCTACATATGCGAACTACTCCTTTAATGAAGTTGGTTAACATGTAGCCTATGTTGATCACAACCTTCCTACAAAATTTAAATGTTGTCGAGTTATTTTTTTATGGTTAACGGAATAAAAGAACTTTTTCGACATGATCGGGATGTTGACGACTTTTTAAAACCTAAAATTCTAATTAGTCCGTCAGTTAGAAAATAAAAAACAATAGACACGTATTTTATGCTTTTTCAAATTAATGAAAATATACAGAGATAAATGGCATTACAGTTTATGGTAGGCTCGTGAGTCGTGACGTCACTAACCGCTATAAGCCGCCATACAAACTGCACCGGTTAGTGACGTCACGCGAAATTTCGTATCGCCGTTATTTTTTGATTAAGTACGTAAAAAAGAACATACTATTGTGTACATATATACAAGATGGACTAAAAAAAATATTAAGTAGGTACCTACTACCTAGTACCTAGTCAACTAGCTGTGCTATCGGTAAAGCTTTTACTAAACACACAGACTTACAGCCGCACTCAGAGTAGTTTTAAAGATAAAGATAAAGAAAGATTTATTTAAGCAAGAAGAAACACAACACAAATGAACACATACAGAACAACACAAATGAAGACAATTAAAGAATAACAATTTAATTTAACAATTAATTACTTAATTTTAAGTAAAGGTTTTAAAAACAAAATTAAGTTAGGTAAATTGAGTTAAATGCCAATTAATAGTAGATTAGTAGCCAAGGGCTGTAAGGCATCCATTGCAGCCCGAGATATTTATATAGTTCGCGGGTGCAATCGATGCTTACACCCGAGCTAACTACTCTGCTTTACATCTCGATTGTGAGGTAAGTAGAAAAAAACCGGCATTACAAGAATAAAACGTTTTATTATTTTTTTTTTTTCAAGAACGAAATTGAGCTTCGCCGTTCGATATTTAAAATTGATGACTATTATACTCATACGAAGACAAGGCTGAATAGCGAAGCGACCTCTTTTGTCATTGGGCTGAATGCATGATGTCTATTGCCAGTATGATGGTTAGATGTACTTTTTGAAGTTTTTTTTTTTTTATTACTTACCGCCCTAGGGCTTTTCTAGTTACATTATTACCCTAGAGCGCTAATTGGTCACCTACAAGCCCTATTTGGGGGTAATAAGGACCTACTTACTGAATATGAGAGATGTAAAATTAATTTATTGAACGTCTCTGAGTGCAGTAGTTTTGGACACGCTCAATGTCTTTTGGACACGCTCAATGTCTGTAGATATAAACAAACCCTTAAGGTGTCCTCGATGCATCCCTTAGTTTTCTTTAGTGATAACGAGTGTAGATGGTCAACCACTAGGTATAGGTAGGTAAACCAACTGCGTTGTAACTAGATCATAAATTGTAATGACATAGTTGCATTGAAACTTTGATGTCAAAAACCACAATGATAATGCCCGATGAGCATTAAGCGTCAATGTAAATAATATCCGAATATCGCCTCCATCCATCATGGCGCGGGTGCTGTTTTGACAGCTGTCAAATTAATGTCAACATGGCGGCCGGCGGCGCGCTTGAAGTGGCCGCACGTCACAACAGGAGAGGATGCTAGTAATTGGTCTCAATAATCGATTAATATTAGAAAGTAATTTTTCATGTTTTTGTTTTCTTTTGTCATGATTCACTATGAGCATGCAGGCTGTGGTTACTGATCCCCTACTACAGAAAATAACCGCTTTTTTATTTTCCTTTTTTTGTTTTACTTTTATGGCTGACCCCAACTTCACAAAATAAATGACAGCATGGTCAAAGCTCAGACCAAATAAAAACTAAAGACGGAACGCGTAGAACAAACAAGGGAAGCCAGGAAAAAGACACCATCGTGCATCGCCGTGCACGTATACACAGAAACACGCACACACTTGCAAGAAAAAGACACCATAAATCCTAAGTAAACTTTGCAAATCCATACACTTTCCTAATCACCACATGCATACGCAACCGGCTTCACTTCGTTGTTCGAGACGTTCAGTCTTTAGTTTTTATTTGGTCTGAGGGCAAGTTTGTGAACACACCTAACCAATATCTTTTTTTTTTAATTTATTTACTTCAGAAAAAAAAAAACAAATACATTAACAACATTATACAAGACACTTAAGCCCGAAAGTTAACGGCTTATTGGTGTTGCATCTGACTTTTTTAATTTGTGAGGTAGCTAGTTGCTATAATTTATTTTCTAATATCATACAGGTACCATATTATACAATAAAACACCAGACAGCAAACACCAACCACATCACAAGCCATCATGGAGGTAGGTAGCGCGGTCTGTTGCTGTGAGCGAGATGGATAATTGGGTCTTTCGTGGGTACTCCCACCCAAAGTCAGTACACGCGCGATTAACTTTAGATGTTAAGTACTTTTTTAATTCATATTTGAATTTCTTTGTTCCATACATATGTATAGCCTTAGCCAAGTTGACAACCCTTGTCGCTAAAGCAAGCTAAGGCACTTATCATCATGTCACGTGGTCACGGAATGGGAAATTGCCATTGGTCAGCTGAAACAGGCTTTATACTTACGCTTATTACACTTTACAATTTGTCAGACACCAATCTAGGAAATCGGAAGGTGTGATCGAAGTTTTTTTTTATGTCATAGGGGGCAAAAGGGCAAGTGGTACACCTGATGGTAAGTGATTACCGCCTCCCATGGACATCTGCAACACCAGAAGGCTTGCAGGTGCGTCGCCGACCTGGAATGGGGATGGGATGGGTTAGAACAGATGGTTCCGATTTAGGATCAGTGAGTGAGGGAGAGAGCGAGTGATCACACTTCATCAAATGTACCCTTAGTCGATTTGGGTACAATTTAGTGTGGTGTGATCACTCGCTCTCTCACTCACTGATCCTAAATTACAGTACCTATATTATTCTCCGTATGTATGTCAGTTACCCAATTAGTCACGCAGGAAGTCAGTCAGTCATATTTTCGGAGCATAAATATCTACAAAACAATTAACATTCCTATGCTTAATGTCCTGAAGGGGATCTGTGTCGGTTTCCATCTCTTCAATTTGTCGACAACACATCCCTGACATAAATAAAATGACAAACCATATCCCGAGAAGTTAGAAGTCAAATAATTTCACTTTATACTCAAAACTTAAGTAACCAATTAAGAGTTGATACTATTCTACACGAATATCGCCTTTACAACTATTAAATTAAGGATGCAACATGTTTTTATTAGGCGAAAATCTAATTAAGCAGTCGTAAACATGTCTACAAGCGACCCGAGATTCACTAATTACGGTATAAACGCTTCTAAAATTAGTGAAAATTAGCTGTGTGTCGAAGTGTGAAACGGAACGTGTGCGACAGTTATCCGTTGGCGCCAAATCCGCTGTCACTGTGACAGCTCTTCTTTAATTTACGCGCGAAAACACCAAACAAAATGTACGGGAACGAATTTTATTAAAGCGTAGTCTATAAATATAAAACTCTATCAATTTAATTTAATAGACAGACCACACACATCTGCAGAAGATTCTAATATCTTTCAGTTTCATTCTCAGTGTTGTTTTATTCGTTTTTGCAATTAGTTTTGGTTTTTTGAGCATTTTATCCGACAAACGGAAGCTGGGGACACTTCATCAAATATTTCCTTCTGATATTAACTAATTTTATTAGATCATCTCGGTGTAAATTAACGAGATGTTTTAAAAAAGGCGCGAGTCAATGAAAAAAAAAACTATTCTAATTAAAGTTTTTTTTTTAGTTGAAACTTTCGTTTCGACGGGCGAAGGCGAAAAAAATCGTCAGCCTCACTGCAACCGTTGACAAATCGGGTTGAAAACTTGAAATCTCTTTTGTTTTTGGTTTTTTTTCCGTACCTACAACGATTTAACACGGTCAGCGTGGAGATAATTTAACTGACGGATAAGGAGCGGCTAATAGTTGTCATTAGTTCATGTCTTCTTACAATAAATCAAACATCAACGGAACGGCCACTTTTTTACTTTTTTTTTAACCTAAACTAAAAGATAAAAGTTGCAAAGTCGCTTTGACGTTTCATCAGATTATAAAATGGTGAATGACCTAAGTGAATAGTTGTAATCGCCAGGATATGGACAGTTACACCAATGAGTGAAAAAAAAAACTTAGATGAATTGTTTTACACTCTGAAGCTGCCTACGTCTAGATAACCCGTGAAAATATCGGAACACAATGTACGTATGTAAATCGCCGACCCTGATGCCGTATTAAAAAACCAAATTGGCACCATAGTGCATAGGCCACAATGTCTAAATTAATGGCAGTTGCCAATAAAAAAATAAGAGTTTTAATAAGAATTGTCTATGGCATTTTAAATTTTACTTACCGATCAAATGACCAATATTTTTTTTTTAATCTTTCTATACCCTCCGTCAAAACCAGTTCCAAATTCGAAGCACAAAAGCAATTGATAACGTTCGCACCGAGAGACGTAGTAAGCTGATTTCCCCCACTTGTGAGACTGCGTCACTCTCACTGAATCCGATTCTTTACCCATCAATTCTATACAATCCTACTTATAATCTCAACACCTGTATTGAAGAGTTCCTCAGGGAGGATTCCGCAAATTCCCTTCTTCAGCGACACGCAGCCGGCAAAAAGACAAAAAGAAACGCAACGGCCCGCCCAGCACACGCGTCGACATCCAAACATCACGCCAGCTCTTGCGTGGGTAGGCGACAACTTTATAGCCCCAGCAGACCACACACGGTGACGTGAACACAACAGTTTCAAGTGATCACTCTCATGACGGCTTTAGTTTCATATAATACATAGGTACCTACGCAAAAGGATAAAAGAAATTTATTTATTAACTAGCGTGTTCCCAGCGGTAGTTTCGGAGTTCCGGCGGGAATTCTGGTATAAAAATACTCTGGGATTTATGTTCTGTTCCAAAATAAAATCTATGTAATATCTGTCTCATCCGCGGGATCTCCGAAATTAAGAAAGAAAGAATTATTTCTTAATAAAAAAAGAAAGAATTCTTTCTTTCTTTCGGTTTTTATTGAAGCAAAATGAGGCACAATAATTAATGCGGGTGAAACCGCGGGGTACATTTATCTTTACCATTATAAATGCGACTGTGACTTCATTTGTTTGTTTGTTACGCTTTCACGCCTTAACTACACAACCGATCATGAAATTTTGCATACACGTTGTCAGGGGTACAGAAAAGGATATAGGGTACTTTTTACTCCGGAATTGCCGCGGGAACTCAGAAATTAACGAGGGTGAAATCACAATATGAAATTTTCATACACGTTGTCAGGGGTACAGAAAAGAATATCCCACCAAAAACATTTTCATGTAAAATGATGCCAAGACGAGTCCTTATGACGAGCACTGTCAAAACGTTATCAGACTTCATGTAGAGCCAAGCTTATAACTCTACACGCCCTAACTCTACAAGGCCTAATTTCTCAAACTCTACACCTTAGTCAGAATATGTGGCTTGGCCATTTCGCTCCATTCACATGAGCGTAAGGTGAAAAATTTATCCACTGTTAATTAGTTTTCTGTTATACAAAGGTTCTTGCAGTCACGAAACGGCCTAGCCAACTATTCTGAGTTCTGACTAAGGTGTAGAGTTAGAGAAGTTACACCTTGTAGAGTTAGGGTGTGTAGAGTTATAAGCTTGGCTCTACATGAGATCTGATAACTTTTTGACAGTGCCCGTCATGAAGTTATAAGGGTTCAAAAAAACGACGAAGCGCTTCGAGAAAAGATAGATAGTGCTCCCGCTTCGCTTGGCTCGTCTTGGCGGGGGCACTATCGTGCAGATAGAGATAGGGGTATCCGCAGATAGGGTACTATGTACCTATTTATCCTGGGACTGAAATTAACGCGGGTGAAACCACGGGGAACAGCTAGTATAAGTGGACGCAGATAAGCAATAACATGTTAACCCACAAAATTAAGTTATCCATTCAGAACAATTCATTGAGAGTTAGGGAACGTTTTTTAATTATGTGTTTACTTTATTACATTGTTTAAGTATGTAACTGAATATTGAACATGAAAAAATGTTGACAGAAAATTGCGCTATAATTTTAAAACACGATTTACTCAAAATTTCTCCAGTGTGGGTTAACACACTATTGCTTATCTATGTCCAAGTATAGATATGTAATATAGCCTGTGCACGCATCGAGTCGGTCTCGACTCGTTGCGATGTATGTTTTGACAAATTAATTCCGCACTGGACCTTAGGCATAATTATTATTCGAGTCGAAGGGTTGTCCCTCGTTCTTGAAATCAAGAGATTTTCATCTTCTACTTCCATAAAAGTCTCAACATGTTATCCAGTTCAAAATTTCGTACAGGTAATAATAGGTATATCGATTTTTCTACATGCTTAGACCCTTGAGCATATAGAGTTTTGGACCACTGAAACTTAACGCTGATTCTTAATTGTGCAGTATTTCAACATAGATAACAACAAAGTTTATTAGAAATAAACCACCACAAATTCCAAAAATGGCCAACCATTTTTGGAATTTTTTCTTCTGTTTTTATATTAAGTTTAAATGATGCCAAATTAATATCATGAAAAATTATTATGTATCCAATTTACATTTTAGAAAAAATTGTTTTTTTTTTTAAACCGAGTGACTTTAATTAAACTCCTGCTCTGTTGAGCTTCGGTGTCTCATCTAGCCGAAATTTTGCACGCAGCTCTATCCATAAATATAGAGTACATAAGAAAAATATAAAACTTTATTTTTGAACAGAAAGTACTTATAAATAAATGGGACTACGTGCCAAAATTTAAAAGTCATGTAGCTGAGCAAGAAAATGTGTATCGAACCCTCAAATTGTTGGCAATGAACATTAATTCTACTTTCGGTGTCACAATAAACCGTCTCTTTTAGGATCGTATTAAAAATACAGTAAACATTTTAAATACTAAACAATTGGCAACCCTACCACCGCCTCTGGGTGGCCCACAACTCCGATAGCGTGACATCGAAACAAAAGCAATGCGCGCGCGCAAGCGGCCGAGTGAGACAGCACGAGTGACGTAACTCACAGCTCCTTCCTCTCGCACTCGTGGAGACGGGGCGGGCGTTTGCGAAATTATAAATAGCCGGCTTCTTAATAATTTCGTTTTATAGCGTAATTTAATTGATAAAATCCTAATTATTGAGTTTGAAAGTAGCACGGGCGCGCTTCTCCTTCACAGTACCACCTCCTCACTCACGCCGCGGAGCAGCTGCGTTGTGTCTCGCGGCTACCAGGCGGCCAGCACTCAGAGGTGATAGTAGCACGTGCGCGCTCCACCCGTGATAGTACCTACCACCTCCTCACTCATGTACGCCGCGGTGCAGCTGCGCTATGTCGCGCGACTACCAGGCGGCCAGCACTCAGAGGTGGTAGCAGCACGTGCGCGCTCCGCCTGGGACAGTACCACCTCCTCACTCATGTACGCCGTGGAGCAGCTGCGCTATGTCGCGCGACTACCAGGCGGCCAGCACTCAGAGGTGGTAGCAGCACGTGCGCCCTCTGCCTCGGACAGTACCACCTCCTCGCGGCCAGCACCTAGAGCCTAGAGGTGGTAGCAGCCTACCTATTCGATGGTCGCAATGTAAAATAATGTGTTTTTTTCGGATATCATCCTTCGGATATCAGCACCGACCCCTCACATCGGCCCCCGAGCTATTTATTCCAGTCAGCACACGTCTATTAGGCGATTGCGCGGAGTGTACGCGTGAGATAAAGCGCATTTCATTCCGAATCATTAGTTTAACGCGGTCCGCTTCGAGTGTTGTGATAAAGGTGCAACTTTACTGACATAACTACAGTCTGAAGACATAGACACGGCTCGATGCATCTATTGTGTACGTTGGTTCACTGACCAAGCTTATTAAAAAATACTTTGTAAACGGACCACTTTAAAGAATAAAGACAAGTGATTTTAAGCGGAAAATGGGAACCGAAGGCTGGTTTTGTCATATTTTGCTTTTGATGTTAAAATAATAAGGCTCACCTAATATATCTTAGTAGGCAGTAGGCTTAAGGCTTATAGACTTTTGATCGTAAAAATCATAACGTCGAAAGATATTTAAAAAAATTAATCGGTAGTAGAATACCTATGTGAAATAGGGTGGTTAAATATCATAAAGGTAAAATAGGTAGCAATGTTTTACACAAATTTTGCAGTATTGCCAGTTTCCAATATAATCCTACCTGCATATAAAAATATATTTTAAAAATTACGCATATTTCAAAAACTTAGAAAATACGCAGTTTTCAGTTCACATAATCTCCTGTCGAATTATTGTGCTATAAAATATCTTCATAATTATGTAGGTACCCAACATGTACGTACTACTTCCTAAATAGAAATAGGAATGGAGCCAAACGATAGATGAGTAGGTCAAGTTGCAAATCTGTCGCCAAGCACCTAACGGTGTGTTCCGGCAGCCCCACTTGAAAGCCAGTTCCCATCCCCATGCCAGGTCGGCGACGCACCTGCATGCTTTCTGGTGTTGCAGATGTCTATGGGCGGCGGTAATCACTTACCATCAGGTGTACCACTTGCCCGTTTGCCCCCTATGACATAAAAAAAAAGATGAAGAATTTTAAAATTTAAGGTTGTAAAGATATACCTATTTAAAGATTACATAGTAATTCTTTGTGGCTTTTCGTATTCCAACAACGTTATTATAACAAAGGGCCATTAGTAATTTCCGAAGGGCAAGACGAGTCGGGAGAGGCGCGAAACTTCCATCTGTCAAAGTTGACAGCCGGCCATTTTGGATTCCGCTGTTACTTCTTACTTCCACGACACCCAATAAGGCACGAAGGCGCCTCGCGATAATTACTCTAACAATTACTCAAGGCTTGAGTCTTAGCGGACGCATTTACACAGTAATACATTACTACGCACCAAAATGTTGGGTTTATAAAAAAAAAAATATTTTTAGTTAGTAGCTCATCTATCCTAATTACATACCAGATTTAGCGTAACGTGACCTAATATAATTATTTAGGTAGCGGCTGTACATCTAAACTTATAGGGGAAAGATTAGATTTTTTGTTTGTTAACTCAAAAACTACTGGACCGATTTCAAAAACTCTTTCACCATTAGAATGCTACATTATCCCTGAGTGACATAGAAGAAAGAAAGAAGAAAGAAAATAAATTTATTTGTCAACCAACACATAACTAATATATAACTGCAACAATACAAAAATGTTGACAAAATGGTCCCGGCTCAGCATAATACTACCTCACACAGTTAACAGTGTGAGGCAGCGCTGGTTTTCAGCCGGAACCACGGTAAAAAATAAATAAAAGTAAAAAATAAACTATAAAACCAAAATTACAATAAAAAAAAAATGAACTATAAAACTAAACAAAAAATAGAATAAAATAACAATAAATATATATAAATACGTGACGTCTCGGACACCGTTACTTACAATAATCAGATTATAATACATAAATTACTATATACAAAAATGACATAATACGATATACCTATACGATACTGGATACAATACATAATATACATAAATGGTACCATAAATAGTATACACAAGGAAAAAAATAATTTTGTACATCTATACAAATATTATAAAGAGGAACATAGGCTGTATTGTGACCCGGAATTTCCCCGGGAACTCCGAAATTACCGTGGACAAAACCGCGGGGAACAGCTAGAAAGCAGTCGCTTAAAAATAAGAACCAATAGGATCCATTTCGACCGTATTCAGATAGTTGTCGGAACTTTTGATAAACCTGTTTGACAGTTTGTCGCTTTTTCTTAAAGGGAAAAAAGTAAGTATGTAATTGTTTTAATTAAAAATTATAAATCAGATGCTAATGCAAAAAAAATATATATTTCAAAAAGTAGTATTTAAACGCAACTGTTACTAAATATTAATAAACAAAGGTTAGGCTTTGAATTCATCAAACAAATTCGTACAATCAGCATAGAGCATAAAACTGGTTTAAAAATAAACTGTCCTATTCAAAAAATGTACTTACTCTAAGCATTCTTACAGATATGAACTTTGCGGTTATTTTTTCCAGGAAATTTGTTCGTGTAACTCAACTCTTGATTGTATAACAGTGATCAGATGTTACACAACTGTGTGACAGGCGGCCGCCTAACTAGAGTAGGCAAAGGTAATATCCCGAACAGCCGTTCGCTTAATTATTGAGTCCGCATCTCTGACATTTCGATTCCCTCGCCGAGACAACACCTATACCTCTTAGACGAGTATTTAACTAATTAAAGATTTTTGCTTTCCTGCTCCAACGTTGCTATCTTATTGGTTTCATGTACCGAGAGTAATTATCCGCAATAATATAGGACGAGGAGCTTAAAGACAAAAGTGCTATTCAAATAAAAGGTCTTTAGGTATATAGAGTTTCTTAGACTTTGTCGTGAAATCCGTGAAAGTAACTCTGTATGTTACATTTTTGCACCTTAACTACTTAACCGATTATCATGAAATGTTGCATACCCCTTGTCAAAAGACACAGGTACCTACTTTCTATCTCGGAATTCCCGCGGAAACTTCGAAGTTAATTTGGGCGAAACAACAGAATAGCTAGTACTCATATAGTTTTAACGTAGGTACCTACTGCTATAGACTATCTTGTAGTTAAATATTTTATTAGACCCCGTATAGGTACTATAAGAGATCTATAAGCCCAGGAATGTGTACTAATCTATTATATAGATTATTAATAATAATCTATTATAGAGATTATACAACGTGTTAATGAATTAACTGAAAACCTGATACACCCCATTTAAAATAAATACACAATCATATGATTAAAATATTTTTTATGTCGAAAACATTTATACTTTAAAAATTATTCAACATTAGTTTGGAGGTGACCTATCTACGAAATTCCAAGCGCTACGCCCGCGCCTACCGGTTCGAATTTTTTTACTACGGGCGGCGTACGCGCCTAATATTGAATTATAAATAATTTAGACATGGGCTAGTAAAAATTAAAAAATATAACCTATATTAAAACATAGTGCGATCGATTCGCTAGTTGATTCTGAGCAAACTACTTTCTAGTTTTCAGTTAATTCATTAACACGTTGTATACCTATCCATATTCTTTCAAATAAATAAATAAATACAAAATAAATAAATAAATATTATTTCGTGTTGATTGAGTTAGGGATACGGAATTACAGACAAAACTGCGGTTAAAAGCCAGTTGTGTGATTAAACAGTAGAGTTCGAACGAGGACCGCCGCTGAAGAGCGAAATTAGCGAAGTGTCAGTACAAGCGGAAAATGTGATTAAGCGATGTATAGCTGACCAAGGCATGAGCTGTAGCGGGCGTGGATTTATTAATGAGGTGTCTGACAGAAATGAAGCTTTGACGAGCAAATTGGCACAGTAGGTCACCATACCTATCCCGCTGTTCAAACGGTTCCGGTTTTTTTTTAAATGTACATATTATATTAAATATCACTTTTTAAAGATTCTAATTGATGAAGAATTGATTTAACTATCTAGTTCAATTTTCTGACGAACTTTCACTTTTATTATAGTACCCAATCTCGCTTACTCTAATGAGCTAGTGAGATTCATGAATACATTTTGGCAAGACAAAAGCATTGCAACTTCCAATCGTACTTCCGTTCGTGAAGATCCACTATTTCAGAAAAAAAAACCTATCACAAACGTGCTTCTCATAAAAAAGTACGTTAAAAACAAAACTGTCGCTTGTCTTTCAGCCGCAATTCGATAAACGCTCGGCGCTTGTGCTTAGAGACCATCGTTCGACTTTCAAACGATACGATCTTCGCAAAAGTATTGCAATTAAAATAGTTGCTATCCGCCACCGCTCCGTATCCATTACCAGTATCCGCTAACACTGGGACCGGGTTCGAACTGACATCTAATTTTGAACTGTTAACCCTTTGGTCTTAACTCTTAAGTGACGGTGGGCGGGGTACAATGCTCTCGGAGCTGGAAGCACCAGAATGGTAGATGGCAAGACCAGCTGGCGAAGAAGGTTCAACTGTGAAGAGTTGCTGCCAAAAGTTCCGGTAAAGCATCGAAATGCATCTCACCAATGCATATCGATGTAAATAACTTCAGAAAAAGAAAAATAGTACTGAATTGGCTGTATGGACTTAGCTTCCTTTGCCTTACCCAAATTGGGGTAAATTAAAAAAAAAAACTATGGGTTCCATCCAGCTCGGGTAGGGGGGAACACATTCAAATTGATACTGCAGTGACGTCTTTTTATGTAGTAGATAAATAATATAATATTAAAAAAAAAATTGTCCCGCCTATCTGTTACCTATTTTTATGTCCTGTTACTAATTGTATACCTACCTACTGTTTGAATAGTACATTGTTATCCTAGGGTTGAAAGTAACTCTTTAAGAAAAGTCTTTCTCCCGAGGATAACACTGTGCTTTTCATTACGAATGTAAGGAAAGTCAAAATAAAAATAGGAATTAGCTAAAGAAAAAAATGAGTGAATTTTATTTTACATAAATCAACCATTAGGTGTGCTACTGGCCAGTAAGTATGCCCCCTATGACATAAAAAAAAACTTGAGTTTCTGCCGTATCCAGCTGTCAGTTGAAAGCGATTCTCCCTAGGGCTGAAAAGTGTTACTTTCAACCCGCTTCTCAGGCAACTTCAGACCTACTTTCCGAGTATGAGTAATGAAAAGCGATTTGTTGACCACTGAATGAAACATGCCTAAATAGGCTTGTTTCTCAGGTATGAAAAACAACATTCAAAATTAGTCCGTCTTGTAGATTAATAAAAAATAATAGACCCGTATTTTTGCTTTTTCAAATTATTGATTAAATACTAAGATAAAACGCAAGTTTAGGAGGGGGGCTCTTGACGTCATAACCTGCTATAAACTGTAGCACGTTGTGACGTCACGCGACATTTCGACTCAATGGATCTCCGTTATTTTTTGATTAGGTAAGTACCTAATATAGAAAATAGAAAAATACGTGTTCAATATTTTTTATTTCTACAAGACGGACTGAAAATTAAAATTTGGTTGACAAGCCCATTGTGCCTAAATTCGCGACTTTCTATTTGCGTAGCGCGTAGGTATTCGGAACAAAGTTCGCCGGCTTAAAATACGATCCATTTTGAAATTTCAATCCGCCCCCCAAGTTTCGCAATTAAACTTCACTCAGCCGTCACCCGCTGACGGGCGACTCCACATTCTGCTAGTCAAGTGAACAGTGACATCTAGTGATGTTAAAGCAACAACTTTGTGCCGTTGATGTATTCTTTTAACCCCCATTCTATGAACTTTCAAAGCTAAAACCACCATTGAATTCGGCAAATGTCAAGTGAGTATTCTACGACCGCGTTATTTTCGGAGTTCCCGCGGGAATTTTGGGATAAAAAGTAGGTACATGTCCTTTTCTGTATCCTGGTGTTAGATATATGAAAAATTTCATCCAATTTCATTCAAAGTTTTACCCACATCCATCTCGGAGTTTCAGATCAGAGGAAAAAATGTATATGTAAAAATCTTGAAAGACAGTCATACTTCCTCAACGTTTTCGTCAAAAAACGATCCTTAGACAGGATCCGTTTTCAATTTTAACAGATTTCACGGTTGTTTAAAAGAGAAAAAAAATAGGTGTGAAATCGTCGAAAGAAAATAATGAACGTTTGGAAACATTGCAGCAACCAAATAGCACGGAAGAGAATCGCTTGCGGAATAGAGATGTTGCATGATCGATATCGATATGACAATAACTTACAACATTCATAGCACGAGCTTTGCTTAGTTTGAGACTAGATGGCGCTGTATATGTTCCAGCATTATTATCAACTATCATTGTATAGTCTAACTAATTTTGAGTTTATTTGTGTTTGTTTGTAACGCTTTCACGCTTTAAAATTATAAAAATTTTCATACACGTCAAGAGAAGGACCTTAATTTCGAAGATCCCGCGAAAATTCCGGGATAAACAGTATTCAACGTCTTTTCTGTACCCCTTACAACGTGTATGGCAAAATTAACAAACAAACAAACAACTCACATTCGCGTTTATACCAGAGGATGATTGTTAAATTGTTCTATTTTATGTTAAGTTTATATAATGACATTGTGAATAATTGAACTGAAAACATACAGCAACTGTAACCTAAAAAAACAATCGATAAAAATAAAACAAAACAAGCGACGCATTAATTCGGACGCAGCGCACTGTATTCACAGATAACAGCTCGCAACATACGTTCCATTCAAATGTTTGTGTGTCTATTGAATTAATGTACCTCAATAAATTCACCCACAGTCGATGGGTGCCACAGAACAGATAGAATGAACATGGACTCAGTTTAGTATCGAAACTAACGAAAACCGCAAAAAAATTTCATTAACTTAACAAAATTAAATGCCATTTTTTTAGTTTTTACTTGCAATTAATCATTGTTTTCAAAATTCACAGTTATGGGAATATTGTGAAAAAATGTATTTGGGATGCCAGCAAAAGAAGTTTTTGGAAAGTTAGACCATTTGCTCTAACTTTCTTCGCGACCGTGGCGCGCCTGCCCCGCTTACTTGGCCTCTCTGTTCAATTTATTTTCTCCGTGATGGGTCTTGTATGAGGCTGCAACTTGCAACGTTTTGCGGCAAGAATAACGTACTTGCTGTGCTCTAGGAGTGTACTAGTGATGGGACTGCGGGTTGGTATTTTTCGATAAAAATCCTTATTTAAAAACTAATTAGAGCTTGTACTATGATTACCAGAAAACTCATATAATCTAGAAATTGAAGTGTCTGTTTGTAATTAAAAATTAACTCAATAAATGCATAAGAAAATATTTACGGTATCTACTTACATTAAGAAATCATTTTTTTATATCTGTCTGTTTGTATGTCTTTCTGTCTGTCTGTGTCTGTTTGTCTGTTTGTTCTGGCTAATCTCTGAAACGGCTGGATCGATTTTGAACTAACTGAAAAAATAGTTCTTGCGGAAATTACGAAACTCACTCGGGTGATTCTGCGAAACGAATGGACCGATTTTGACGGGACTTTCACTGCTGATGATGTTATGAGGAGTAAATTAGACAATTTTGGAGTTGCTGCATAAGATCATATAAGATTAGGGGCGTCAAGACCTAAAGAAATCCAAAAATAAATATGTGACAATTTTGCGGTTTGGTTGTGGACTGAATACATACAGGGTGAATTTTTGAGACGGGACAGTAAGGCAGGCACCTTTACCGTTATAGTTGCAAGAAAGTGGTAATTTAACACAAAAACTTTTTTTGATGCTAATCAGTCATGTTTTTTAAAAGGATCAAAAGTCTCGACTGGACCGACTGAGGTTTGAGAACTAGAAATGTCAGAAATCGCAAAAAAGTTTTTTCTAACTTACTGTTACGTCTCAAAAATGGGCATGTTGACTAATTTTTATTTTTTAGTCCGTCTTGTGGATTATTAAAAAATATTGGACACGTATTTTTTCTTTTTTTACGTAATCAAAAAATAACGGCGATATATTGAGTTGAAATTTCGCGTGACGTCACTATTCTGACAGTTTGTATGGCTGTTTTGCGGTTAGTGACGTCACGACCTCCTCATCCTAAACTTTAATGCGCTTTATCTCTGTATATTTTAATTTATTTAAAAAAGCAAAAATACGTGTCTATTGTTTTTTTATTTTCTAACTGACGGACTAATTAGAATTTTGATTTTCAATAGTAGTCAACATCCCTATTCACCCTGTATAATAATTTAATACTACGTACCTACTTCCATACTCTGACATCGCTGGCAAGTGGCAACTCCCTGGTCAAAGACGTGTAAATCATCACAAAAGAATAATTTAATTACTTACTAATTTGCAATTATAAACACTTACCTTATCTTAGCGAACTCACTCGAGCGTCTTTGAAAAAGCTCACATATCAACAAGGCCGTGTTTACACACCGCTAATTGATGAGCAAACAACGTTTTATAATTCAAGCATTGAGCTAATTACCCGTGTAACGTTAAGCTATTCCAGCAATCATGCACAATTACTCATAGATGCGGCGCAAACGATGTTCAACTTTAATGACTAAGTGGTAGAGATGAATTTGGCGTGTGTCGAATCATCATTGTGTAATGAATAATTCGCACTGGATTCAGAATTATATTGTTACGTGGAAATTGATATAGGAAAATTGTTTGGTTTTTGCTCGGTTTGTTTGGTTGGGTTTATAAATATATGGACTATCCGCAACCATTATAAGCTTACTAGCTGTCCCGCGCGGTTTCACCCGCGGTAATTTCGGAGTTCCCGCGGGAGTTTCGGTATAAAAAGTACCCAATGTCCTTCTCTGTGCCCCTGCCCACGTGCATGCAAAATTTTGTGATGATCGGTTAAGCCGTTAAGGCGTGAAAGCGTAACAAACAAATAAGCAAACAAACAAACAAACTCAGTTTCGCATTTATAATATTATTGATGGTTAAACAAACTTACCTAGTGATGTTTGACCATAATTATACGAGACGTTGCATCCGAAGAGATTTATTAGAGATGTTTTACTATGTAGTCCATTCTTCAATGTACTGGCATCGCACACAATTATTTAGAGCTATAAAGGAGAATCAAAAATAAAAAGATATTCAATTGACTACTGTGTACCCCTCCTCCCCGCCCCACCCGGCGTAGCGCCTGCGTTGCCGCACGCCGCCGTGCCAGCTCATTTTTTCAGAGCACCTATTTCATGGCATGGGGTAACGTTAATACTTATAGATGTATAAGTTTTTAACGAAACCTATGGGCTGGGAGGGTAATAAATCTCTTCGGATGCAACGTCTCGTATAATTATGGTCAAACATCACTAGGTAAGTTTGTTTAACCATCAATTATACTGCGACGTTGCATCCTCGAGATTTATTAGAGATGTTTTACTATGTAGATGTTTAGCGCTCACCATGAAATAGGTAAAAGATAGGGAAAGAAGAACGATGATAAACCAAGTTAAATCAGCGAACACGAGTAGAGAAAAAATATAATTAGACTTGTACGAATAATTTTACAAAATATTTATATATTTTGTTTATCTTGTATTTATATGAATGTTTATTAATCAGAGTCATTATTGTAAGCTGCTTCTGCAAAGAGTCTATCCTCATTTATGGGATACAGTGGGATAAAGTTAAGGCATTGTGAGTTAAAGCATTGTGAATAGGTCGTTTCGTGGTCAATAATTTTCTGTATTTAGTAAGTTTTTTTTTTTTTTTTCATTAGAGGTATTGACTTTCAGTTGGTTAAGCAGATCAAGGACAGCGTCTCTGCACGTTGTGCAGTCGACAACGCAAGTAGAGCTATTCGTTTCTTGGTTAGTTTTTCGAGCGGAAGGCTCTCTTTTGGGTACTAATTTGTTATATTGAAAAATTTAAAGATATAGGTATATCAGCGATAAAGCAATCAATATTATTTCAGGAAGAGGCGTAACCAAGGTTTACTTGGCCGGTTTAAAACTATCATTGTGCCTGATGCTCTATCGGTAGCTTATTTTTTTTTTTTTTTTAAGCATTTGAAGAGAGAGAAGAGAGGGAAAAAAAAATCGTAACGGAAGTACTAGATACTCCAATCTACCATGAGTGCGTTAAAACGTCTGTAGATATGCCGAGATAAATAAAGTGGGCTTTTCTTTGGCTTTGGAAGCAAAGCAAAATTAATATCGATGATCAATTTAAAGACTGAATGAGTCAAACTCCACTCGGTATCCGACAAAGGTTTTTTAACACCTTTAAAAAATTTTGAACGGAAAAAAGTACATTTACTGTAAATAAATAAAGTATCAGTCAATATACTATGTCAAGACTCCACATCGGCTTCGCGGTTGTTTCCTAAATTTATGTACGACGCGATGTGAAGATCAAAAGAAGTCTTCCCTCGCGTCTCCTGATCTGTCGGAAACTTTGCAAAGCACATTAGACCATAAACCGATGTTCACCGATGCACGATAGGTACACCCCAACCTGTTGGAGAGGCAGCGGAGAATATTTCCAAAGCGTTAACGGTTCTTACGAGTTTTGTTTTTTGAATGCCTAATATTTTATTATTAATCCACCATGAAAAAACTGATTCAAGGGAAGTACCTGCCTGGCATGATTTTAAAACTGTTTAAAACTCTCTCCAACAGCTTGGATTGTTTGTCTAATGGCAGTATTTTTCTGTTTGAAAACCAAAAAATATGCTTCTTTTAGGTCTATGGTCGCCATAAGCGGTTTTTAAAACACAAGTATCGTAATAGTAGCTTAGAATCTTCAAAAAAAATTGTTAGACCACATTAAAAAACAAGACCTTTTATAACTTGGACCACCGCCTTATATTGTCAGCACTTGAAATATTGTCTCCTCGCAGCTAACTTGCAACTTACCTACCCTACACTATGTTGATTATTTTGTTCTGTGTGACTGATTTTAAATTTTATTAATGTACTCATGTAAGTGGCATGTGTCTTAATGAGTATAATAAAGATCTTTAAACCGAATAGTCCGTAGGTCTTCCATTTTGAACTGATTTGACTTGATAAACTCGTTAACTCTCGTTAACTCGTTTGAAATTCTTACCAATATTAAAAAAGCGAGAGTGTGTGTTTGCAACTCTTTCACGCAAATACCACTGAATGGATTATAATGAAATTCACATTAACATAGCTTATACATCAGAATAACACACAGGGCACCCTTTATTCCGGAATTCCCGCGAGGTCTGTGAAACCAACGCGGGTGAAACCGCAGGGAACAGCTAGTCTATACTAATATTATAACGAGGAAAGATTTGATTTTGGTTTGTTTGTTACGATTTAACTCAAAAACTACTGGACCGATTTCAAAAATTCTTTCACCATTAGAAAGCTACATTATTCTTGAGTAACATAGGCTATATTTTAATCCGGAATTGCCGCGGGAACTCCAAAACGATCACGGTTGAAACCGCGCGGGACAGCTAGTTAAGAATAAAGTGAACTTTTGAGTGTTGAAAAATTGTCAAGACTGCACTGCAATGACTGTATAACTTAGTGGATTAGATATTGCAATATTTAGGTGGTAACTTTTAGTAGAGCTTAAAGTGTTATATTCGGGGACCGTAAACTGGAATACAGTGCGATCAAAAGGAATTTTAAAGCTCCTTACATAATTAGGTATATAACAACTACATCTAAAATGACTAAATCATCTATAATTGATTGCCACATATTAAAAATATCTAGGTGACCGAGCTTCGCTCATAGTGCTATCTGTCGTTAAGTAGAAAAAGCAGTACCAAACACTCATTTTTCATTGCCTGAAAACACAGATAAAACAACCCTGCATACTAAATTTCATGAAAATCTTTGGAGTCGCGTCCGAGATTCAGATTATAAGTATAATATGTATCTATACCACAGATTCCATACTAATAATTATTATAAAACTGAAGAGTTTGTTTGTGTGCTTGAACGCGCCAATCTCAGCAACTACTGGTCCTATTTGAAACATTTTTTCAGTGTTAGATAGCCCATTTATCGAGAAAAGCTATACAAATACATAATATGATCCCGCTAAGATCAATAAGAGCGGAGCAGCAATGAAAAATGTTACAAAGAACGGAAAAAATATTCCGTTACGCTACTTGAACGGTTAAAGTTACGCAAAAATCATGTAGTTATGGAATATATTTTGCATCAGTAAAGAATTCTTCTTAAATTAACGCGGTTGAAACCGCGGGACACAGCTAATGTATATATATATACACGAATTGCTTTTTAGTAGATGTAGACGATATAATCTACTTGCGTGGGATACTACCTCAGTTATTACGGTTTGTATGGTTTGGCTCGTTACTGACGTTATACGTTCGTTACGTATAATAATGAATTTTTTGTCTTTTATATAGCAAATCCTGTTTTTCTTCTTATGTAAGGCCGTCTACTAGAAGCCATCCCCAACGTTTAGAGATTTTGTCGGGAATGGCCAAACACTTCTTTGATCACCAAGGGATTTTAGGATTTTTCGAGGTAAGGTATCCTCAATTACCATACTAGTGCTTGCGTCTGGTTGTTCAGTTGCTAGTAGCACTGTCATCTCCTTCTGAGTTATTTCAGGGAGTGAACCTTTCGCTGTTCACTTCGGTTTTCATCTCCGAAGGCCCAGTTCTCTTCTATGGAAAGAAATCTCGAACCAGATCGTTCGTGTAAGGGTGCACTTGTTTAATCACCGCGACATGAAGTTGACCTTGGAAGGTACTTTAAGGGTGATCTGGACTTTAAGCGGTGCTCATTTCGATCGCGAGAGCCTGGTAATATAGTGCACAAACTGTTGAGGCACTCAAATATTTTAACGTCTTTGGGCGTAATCACGTTACTACACGAGACAGATGAAGCTATCTATCATGAACACGTCAAGTAGTATAGCTTAGAGTCGACACGATCCTGGAAATGTAGTGCACGAGCTGTTGAGGCACTCGAATATTTTAACGTCTTTGGGCGTAAGCACGTTACGACGCGAGACGGATGAAGCTATCTATCATGAACACGTCAAGTAGTATAGCTTAGAGTCGACACGATCCTGGAAATGTAGTGCACAAGCTGTTGAGGCACTCGAATATTTTAACGTCTTTGGGCGTAAGCACGTTACGACGCGAGACGGATGAAGCTATCTATCATGAACACGTCAAGTAGTATAGCTTAGAGTCGACATGATCCTGGAAATGTAGTGCGCAAGCTGTTGAGGCACTCGAATATTTTAACGTCTTTGGACGTAAGCACGTTACGACGCGAGACGGATGAAGCTATCTATCATGAACACGTCAAGTAGTATAGCTTAGAGTCGACACGATCCTGGAAATGTAGTGCACAAGCTGTTGAGGCACTCGAATATTTTAACGTCTATGGGCGTAATCACGTTACGACACGAGACGGATGAAGCTATCTATCATGAACACGTCAAGTAGTATGTATAGCTTAGCCATGATTGCATCAGGAAAAATAGCCATATTCCATTCTTTCGTCAGAGTATCTTGTTATCAACCATGATCACGTAAATAATAGCAGTACATAAATAACAGGCACGTAAATAGAAGCAAGTAGTATGTGTATCTAGGTTTTCGTACAAAAGACACAATGCAAAATACAACATAGATAATGTCAACAATCAATCATTAACCACAAAGTCTGTATATACGACACATACGTAAATAAAAGCATAATAAAGCATAAAATGAAATAAAAAGTGGGTATGCTAGCAATGTTACATTAGCTGTGCTTTTATTATGGCTATACTCGTTAAAACGATGGTTCAAGAACACACAAAGGTGGGTAATTTTACGATGAATGCATATTATCAAAGCTTTCCATTTATTTGTTTATTAATTGAATTATAATAATGTGACACCTAAAGGTGAGTAAACAACGACTTACCATCGCATGTCTGATGCACAGGGACCGACGAAGGTAAAGCTCAATGCGCTGTAGTCGTTTGAGATATTCGCTTCTTTCTCTTTGTTTGTACGTTTACCCATAGTTAACCTTTAACTTCACATTATTTTATTATTTTTTGTAGGTAGAATAAAAAGTATTTTAGCTCAAGATTACAAAAAACCTATTTAGTAGTGGCGATGCCGGCACACAAAAAACGAATGAGCTGGCACGGCGGCGTGCGGCAACGCAGGCGCTACGCCGGGTGGGGCGGGGAGGAGGGGTACACAGTAGTCAATTGAATATCTTTTTATTTTTGATTCTCCTTTATAGCTCTAAATAATTGTGTGCGATGCCAGTACATTGAAGAATGGACTACATAGTAAAACATCTCTAATAAATCTCGAGGATGCAACGTCGCAGTATAAGTAAGGATTTTATAGATTAAAATATTGAATACAAACACAATCGTTAGAAAACATGAAATATTGTTTAGTACTAAAAGCACTTCCTTTATAAGCTGATAAATTATAATTATCACGTCAGAAAACAAGCAATAATGACTTCTATTCGATGGGCAATAAAAACTGAATCGCTCCGAAGCGGTCCCGCGGTGAATTATCGAAAATTTATTGCATATTTTCTCATGTGGTCGCTACCTTAGTTATTTTAACGAATGGACGTTTACGCTCGCAAGTATGTCGGCACACATCAAAGTTAGCCGACCGCCATTTTGTATTCTACACATCGCACGGTTAATAATTCTATTAGTTACTTTATATAATTGACGTTTTTAGTAATTGAATTTATCTATAACGTTATAACATTCTCTGCAGTCTATAGTATATTTTGAGTGAGCTTTTTTCAGGAATGATTACGTTTTATAATAAAATAAAATTTATTAAGGCTCCTATTAGATGAGTGAAAGAAGCTCCCTCAGACATTTCATTTCATAAGAAGAAATTTCCAGTCATCTTTATTTTTTTAGATACATCTATATATGGACATAGATAAGCAATAGTGTGTTAACCCACACTGGAGAAATTTTGAGTAAATTAAAGTTTTAAAATTATAGCGCCATTTTGTTTCAACATTTTTATGTTCAATATTTAGTTACATATTTAAGCAATGTAATAAGGTAAACAAATAATTAAAAAACGTTCTCTAACTCTCAATAAATCGTTCTAAATCAATAACTTCGTTTTGTGGGTTAACATGTTATTGCTTATCTGCGTCCATATATAAAATCCTTTGTCCGAATGACTGATGGATCAACGCACAGCCCAAACCGCTGATTGTAGAGACCTGAAACTTTGAGGGTGTGTTCTTTGTATGACGCAGGCATCCGATAAGCAAGGATTTTTTGAAATTCCACCCCCGAGGGGATGAAAGTTGCAGAGTTTGTATGGAATAATTCCGCGGGAACTTCGATATTATCGCGGGTATAACCGCGCGGGTCAGCTAGTATGGTATAAAATGAAGACGATCGTCGTCAGTTCGCGATAAACTCAAAAACTACCGAACGGATTTTCATGCGGTTTTCACCAATAGATAGAGTGATTCATGAGGAAGGTTCTAATCTATAGTTTATGCTGGAAATCCTGCGGGAACTCTGAAATTACCGCGGGTGAAACCGCGAGGAACAGCTATCCTGTCCTTACTAATATTATAAATGCGAAAGTTTGTGTATATGGATGGATGTTTGTTACTCTTTCACGCAAAAACTACTGGATGGATTTAAATGTAACTGTACAATAATATAGCTTATACATCAGATTAACACATCAGGTACTTTTTATCCCGAAATTCCCGCGGGAACTCTGAAATTAACGCGGGTGAAACCGCGGGGCACAACTAGTACCTACTTGAATATATTGATAAATATTTTTCATAATTAACTGTAACAAGTTGCAAATAGCAACCGATATGTTACCTACATATACCTACATTCAGTAACTGTTCAGTTATTATTGACTCATTCGATTCTATCGATAGTGCAATGTGATCGATTGCCGTCCCTAATGCGCCTGCGCAAGGTTGCGCGTTCAAATGAAATGGCGAGACAGGCGCGCCACGATTGTAAAGACAGTGTGAGCAAACGCTCATACTTTCCGAAAACTTATTTATTTTCTCGTTCCATATGACGTCACACCTAGGTACACTTTACTTATGGGTAATTAGTTATGACGTCGCGACCTACTAAACTTTAATGCGTTTTATCAAAGCATTTTTTCAATAATTCTAAAAATCAATAATTGTTTGTGTAATCTGTTTATTATTTTTTTACTATCTAACTGACGGACTAAATAGAATTTTGATTTCTACACCTTGTCATCATGCCCAATGCCCATTATAGAATGTCAACGTGGTAAAGGGGCTGAGATATCATCGCAACAGGCGTGTTGACTAAATTTCTTTTTTAGTCCGTCTTTTAGATCAATAAAAATATTGGACACATATTTTTTTTTTACGTAATAAAAAAATAACGGAGCTACATTGAGTTGAAATTTCGTGTGACGTCACTAACCGGATAGTTTGTATGGCGGCTTGTAGCGGTTAGTGACGTCACGTCCCCAGCGCCCACCCTAAACTTTAATGCACTTTATCTTTGTATATTTTCATTTATTTAAAAAAGCAAAAAAGCGTCTATTGCTTTTTTATTTCCTAACTGACGGACTAATTAGAATTTTTATTTTCAAAAGTTGTCAGCATCCCTACTGTGGCGCGACTGCCCCATCTACCTAGTTGAATAAATTATTTTCTCTGTGACCGAAACCGAACGGACAGAGCTGGCCCTTATTCTCTATGACCAACAACATTCCTTGCCCATAACGCGCGTCCCAAAAACACAATCCCAATTGCTCCAGATGCAAAAACATTAGAAATTTATATTCTTTATGACAAAAGAAACGTTGTAAATGTATTTTTTTGAGCTGAAACTTCTTTGGACACGAGGGAAAATCAATTTAAGTGGCTCCTTGTCTTAACGCGACGCGTCATGGTCACAGTGAATAAGGGCCCCGTATGTGTAACATTACATACGTGGACGGTGGAATCGAATCATGGTAGTTATGTATGATTGAGTGCGATTTTATTATTAACTATTACTGAGTACTGACACGATTCTCCGTGTTAACTCAACTAGCAGATTGGAGTTCTAATGGAGAGTTCACGCTGCTTTAGTACTTTAGTCACGGCTTCAGAATTTAATTTTGTATTGGATTGTTAATATTAGCTGACCACATGTTTTATATTATACTAGCTGTCCCCCGCGATTTCATCCGCGGTAATTTCGGAGTTCCCGCGGGAATTCCGGGATAAAAAGTATCCTATCTTTTAAGTTGGAATATTTTATGAATGGTTAAAAATTTTTATCAAAATCCGTTCAGTAGTTTCGGAGTCCATCGCGGACAAACAACGTGACACGTGATTTATATATATTAGATGTTTGTTTAGCTTTGACAAAAGGATAAATTGAAAAATCGGCCAAGTGTGAATCGGACTCGCGCACCAACGGTTCCGTACTTCTGTACCATTATCTATAAAAACTGCAAAAAAAATACGTCTATTGTATGGGAGTCCCCTTAAATATTTATTTTATTCTATTTTTTACTAGGTAGGTACATATTTGTTGTTATAGCGGCAACAGAAATACATCATCTGTGACAATTTCAACTATTTCAACTATTTCTAACTATCACGGTTCATGAGATACAGCCTGGTGACAGATTTACAGACGGAGTCTTAGCATATTATGGTCTTAGTAATAGGGTCCCGTTTTACCCTTTGGGTACGGAACTCTAAAAATCATCCAAATAAATCCATATAGAGAGGAGGTCCTCTTCAATCCTTCATCCTGATCATATGAAATTTTACATACACGTTGTCAGGGGTACAGAAAAGGACATGGAGTACTTTTATCCTGGAATTTCCTCGAGAACTTAAAACCACAGGCAACAGCTAGCAATATAGCCTACAATGGGGTCGCAGGTTCGATTTTCTCGTATAAGTTATCAGTTCTACTAAGATTTGTGTATAGTAAAGGGATCTTACTCTTGACATGCTACTACATGCTACATTGCAAGTTGAGTTACCACCAATTAAAATTATAGATATACCTATATTATAACTTTAAACTGACAGCGTGCTGCTGAAGAGTTTGCTGCGCAGCTTCTTCTCCTCAGCCATAGAACTAGGAAGCTGTGAAGGGTGGATATTTTATGGGTGCTGTCATAATAACTGTAATTATATTGACGTCAAAAAGAGCCACATTATGGGCCAAATTTGAATAAAGGATTTGACTTTGACTTTGACTTGACAATGATTTCAATTTTGATTTGACTTCGATTTGATTTCACCTCGATGTCACGTGTCGAAATCAAATCGTATTTGGAATCGTGTTAATTTCTAAAGATGGCGTCCGACAAGTCAATACCACGACTCCTATATTGAAATCGAGAAATTTGACAGATAAATTCGATAGAGACGCGAAGCCAAAGTGCAAAGCTTCAAAAGTAGCAAAATTCGATTCCGTTTCGATCTCATTTCGATTCGAGTTCGATTTGATCCTAACACGATTACGTCAAGAAAGAGAAACCTTACTCGATTGCGTCAAGAGTAAGCCGGCGGGTTACCATTCTATCGATACGATACACAAGTGAACAGCACAACACTAAAAAGCAATTTTTCAACAGGGGTGCGGCGCTAGTCCCTCCACCCTTATTCGCTCACTATATTTGAAGATATCCAATGCAGTAAGTGACGAAATGAATTATTCACAACTACATTATTATTTTTTCAATCCGTAATGATAAGGTAGCTTTCTATACTAATTAATTACATTATCAATTCTGATTACATTACCTTAAGTAATCCTCGACACTTTACTTCCCATACACTCCCCAATGTTGCTGTTGGAAAATGTTTTTTGGGGTATTTTATTTTATTTTGTTTGTTTTTTACTGTGGCACTACTTTAGGTGCAGGTTGTGTTCACCTCGAGAAGGTCGTCGTACACTGTTTTAAAATTGTGAAATAAGTTTTTTAAGTGTTTTACGTGTGTTTGTCCAGTTTGGTGAACCTTAAATAAAAATTAAAAAAAAAGAAACTTCTTCAGCGTTGTTGTGATTTGAAATTATATGAAACGAAAAAGCGACACTAAAAAGCGACATCCACATAATATCTATAGGGTACAAGCTGTGCCTCGCGGTTTCACCCGGATAAGTTTCGGAATTCCCGCAGGAACTCCAAGTAGCCCAATTCACTTCTAATAAAATCAGCCAATTCGCAGTGAAAGTCCAGTCAAAATCGGTTCAACCGTTTCGGAGATTCATTCAGCGTCAGTTTCGGAATTCCCGCAGGAACTCCAAACTTTTATCATAAGAATCTTCCTTACATTAACAAACGCGAAAAAAAAGAAATTGTTATAAATTACCCACACGTATATCGAAACAAGAACCGATGCGCAAATTGCAGAACAAGATGCATTAACGATAAAAGTGATAAAACTAAATGACAGAACCGCCTCCCTCGGTTCCCGCCAGAAACTCCCGACCATAGAGTCCGTAGAGTTTATTAACCGCTAAACTGCTACGTCGGTACCCCCTCCCGGCTTATCTGCAGCGAAACATCCCCAGCGGGGCCATTATCAAATTATTAGCCGTGTTGTGGTCCACTGAGCACTCGTTACAACTTACAGCAGGGGGTGGGGCTAGACCCTTCGCGGATGTACATTCAGCACCGGCAACATGTACAGACTTTAGTCAGTCTTTGGACGTTATTACTACTGCAATAAGATTCAACGGCTGTCAAAAGTGTCATATCTCTGCTGCAAACTGTACGCACATTGATATTTGGAGGGTTAAAGACGTTCGTCTTGGGTTTTTACAAATGATTGGACGAAGATGGGGAACGCAATGAAAACAATTTAGGGTTGAGTTTACTTGAGGTTATTGTTACTCATAATCTAAAGAATTAGGTATTTATTTGGCAAATAAGCCACAGAGACGTCTGTTTAAAAGTACTTATATTATTTAACACGATAAATAATCGAAAATTCGGATGTTAGACAATCTAGGATGACTGCAAAAGCATAAAAAAAGCCTAAAAGATTTTTTTAAATATTGAATTATCACATTGATCCGATTTGTATAAGTTTTTTGTCGACGTAAATAAAGATTGATATCTATTATAATAAGTCGGAACCAATGACATTATCGTTTGTTATTATTATTTGTTAAGGCACTGAAATTAAGGAAAACTTAAAACGACTGATGACGGCCGACGGCAAAGGAAATTCGTCTTACCGACGGCTATCGAGAGTCAACGGTGACTATTGGTTGACCATAGATGTAAATATAGGGTTCAGTAACTAGAGATTAGTACAAAATACAAATGTTTCACGAAACATACGGTCTACACGGGAAAGTATAGGTACCTACTTACAAGCTAGAATACGTATATATATTTAAGGTTTAAAATCAGTTAAGTGCAGACTCACCGGAACTAGGTCGGTCGCTGTATCTGGTGCAGTAGACCCACGCCGGCCACACCATGGGCCCGTCGCTCGAGGAGGTGCCTGCAACAGTGATGGGTCAGTCAGAACAACAGTAAAAAGCTGATGAGACTAGGGTCAGGAGTAAGCAGCTCATGCACGCCGCGGAGCAGTTGCGCTGTGTCACGCGACTACCAGGCACCCAGCAATCGGATGTGGTAGCAGCACGTGCTCGCTCCGCCTGGGACAGTACCACCTCCTCGCTCATGTACGCCGCGGAGCAGCCGCACTGTGTCGCGCGACTACCAGGCACCCAGCACTCAGAGGTGGTAGCAGCACGTGCTCGCTCCGCCTGGGACAGTACCACCTCCCCGCTCATGTACGCCGCGGAGCAGCCGCACTGTGTCACGCGACTACCAGGCGGTCAGCCCTCAGAGGCGGTATCAATACCACCTCCTCGTTTACAAATTACTGAATAAAAATGGTTACCTGTCGTAGATCCTTGATTGCTGCCACTGTCGTCAGCTTTGGACAGATCTATCGCCCCGCCTTTATCACTCGGTTTGACTTCAGGCACTCTAGATTCTAGATCAGGCTTCAGAGGGACCGTTTCTGTGACGGGTGACTTCACCGACTCAAAGTGCCTCGCCTTCAAAGTTTTCCTTTTGTTCAGTGGGTCTGTTATTCGTCTCCCAAAATCTGCTTTCAAAATATTATCTATGCTAAACTTAAGACAATTCTGGTTCATGAAATCTCTACTGGACTCGTTGTCGGGTGATTTTGGACCTGAATTATTGTATCTTCTATTCTCATCGCCCCTCGCGCTCCTTAGCTCTTGACTGCTTTTTCTTATACCGAAATTTAGACCGTAGGACTGCGGGTTGAGATTCATATTGGCTTGTGGTAATTGGATTCTGTTGGCACCGTTCAAACTGGATTTCATCTCGACCGCGTTTATCAGTGGGTTTTGAAATATCAACGGTTGGTTTAGGAACATTAGTGGGTTTGGGTTTATAGGGTTAGGCCGTAATAGCAGAGGTTGGTTGATGCTTAGATTTTGACTTAACTGCGAGATGGCGTTTAGGTGTGTCTGTATGTGTTTGAAGGAAGTTAACCCTTGATGTGAATCCGGGCTTTTAATGCCTTCCATGGATATAGGGACCTCGTTACCCACAGACAAGACGGTGTCGTCGCTACAGCACGAGGTGTCATCTACACTGATGTCGGCTCTTGACTCCTCTGTTTGATTGTCATCGTCGTCGAACCTTGGACTTGTGCTCTCGGAGTTCCTGGACGCATCATGGTTCTCATCGAAATGCGGTGTGTTCTGTAGCAACTTATCCGTTGAGAATACATTCTCAGGACTGTTGCTCTCCCGTTCTTTCTTCAGGACGTTGCTGATGGAGAAAGAGGACGTGTGTGCGGGTCGCTCTGGTTTCTCTTCGTCGTGGTACTCCGGGCTGGTGGTGTCTCTGGTGTTTGGGGAGTAGGCCTCGTCATCGCTGCGCTCGCGCATGTCGATCCTGGACTCCTGGAGGTGGACCGTCGTCGACACCGCCGCCATTTTGTTGTGGTTTTGAATAACTCACGCCATCTGCAAAATATGAAATAGAACACTTTAATCTATAAGTATTAAGTAGGTATACATCCTTACTATCGTTATAAATGCGATTTTTTTTTTTTAATGATATACCCAAGGAGGTAAATCATTATAATACAATCTAGCCAATCTAGTTATGACTAATAAGTATTTTCAATTTGACCTAAACTTCTAAACAAGACTATACTAAGAATGTGTCCAATAACACTTTTCTTATTGTCTCTATTAAGGGGAAGACACTTTGTTCTTGTGTTCTTTGGATACAGTATAAATGCGAATGTGAGTGTACTTCTTTGGCTTACCTAACTACTCAACCGATTGAGATGAAATTTTGCATACACGCTGTCAAGGGTACAGAGAAGGACATAGGGTACTTTTTATTCCAGAATTCCCGCGGGAACTCTGAAATTAAGGCGGGGAAGAGCTGGTATTATATACAAGAAAAAAAATTCCTTTGTCATTATTGCTATTCATATAAACGTGATTGAGTAAGAAACATCCATCCGTTCATCCAAACCTTCACATTTATAAATTACTAGCTGTGCCCCGCGGTTTCACCCGCGGTAATTTCGGAGTTCCCGTAATTCGGGGATAAAAAGTAAACTATGTCCTTATCTGTACCCCTGACAAGCATGCCAAATTTCATCCAAATCCGTTCAGTCGGTTTTGCGTGATTGAGTAACAAACATCCATCCGTCCATCCAAACCTTCACATTTACAATATTAGTATAGATTTATTAGTGGCACTAAATTTATCCAGACAGCCGTCTTGTTTATTTATCTTTCAAATTATTACCCGAAAACATGAGTATCAGTGTGTGTGGACGACACCCGAAACTGTGGTTCGACGTAATTAAACATGCGTTTGATATTGGACTGACTGCGAGACGGCGACCGCAAGTTGACTGGAAGGAACCGCGAGCGCCCCTGATATGACGCGATATAGGCGGTCACAGGGATACTCTACTTCGCTATTTCTTATTTTAGTAACGTGTAATGCAATAACAAGTTTGTTGCCAATCGTACTGGCTGCGATATATTTTTTTTATACCAAAATGTCACTTTTGAGATGATTTTCCGTTAGAATAAGGCCACGTAATTATCGATAATAATACATTTTGATATAGAATATATATTTAAACAGGTATTTAATTATTTTTCACATAGTTTCCCGCGACTGCAAAGTTATATTCTCTTACTGAAAATATTACATTTCGAAATTTACATAGGTAGAATCTCATCACAGGTTCCATATAATTTTGATCGCGTTGCCTTAGACGTATGAATATTTACAGCTCCAACGAATTGCATTAGACTTCAGTGGGTATTTGATATAAGTAAATTTCAACTTGCTACTTTAATACGCGTTGCTAAGAAAAGCTGTCTTGACAGACAGACAGACGGACGGACAAGGAAGTGATCCTAATAGGGAACTCTAAAAATTCTGCAAATTGCGTCTATGACGTCTCATTTGGTTAATATATACTCGATTATGGGTTGAAACCGAATGCGAAATAGAGCATCCTCCATGTCTAACCAGTTCGGACCACACACGAAGCTGCGCGCGCGCCTCAAAACCAGACTTCTCCCCCGCCAATTTATCATTTGCCGCCATCTTTCAAGAAACCAACACCAAAATATACGAGCAGAGCACCTCGCCCACCGCAAAACTAACTCGGTGCTCGCCGCAGCTATCGCGGAGATGTTTTTCAATCGATTTTCAATCTTATCTCCAAAGGAATAAGGGTGTCCGTGTGCGCATTTAGATTTTGCGGTGACGTACGTGTTAAAGTGTGTAAGGAAATTGAATCGTTTTATTTTCGTGCCGGAGCGAACTCGCAATTTCTTTTCTTCAGTAATCTGTTTGTTTTTTAACTTTGTTTTTTTTTTGTTTCTAAATAAACTATTAATAAGGCATTACAAGTACACTGTACAATTCGAACTGTAAAAGGCGGGAATAGCACAGTTTGAAACTTGATTTTTAAAAAGGGAACGCGTCAGCTTTTTTGTCTTTCGCTTTATTATTGTATCTTCGTTCGCACATTCGATATTTAGCCTGTGTCAAATAACAATTATTGTGTTTTTTTAATAATCACGTCACATTATGATTGTGGTGTGATCTTGCAGTATAAGTACTGTATACTGTACCTTAGGTATATCTATTCAGAAAAGAGCATTTTTAAATAGAGCCAATGTACCTACAAATAGTAGCAGGAATATAAAAATCGATTTCAACAGTCTTTGGACCTTATTATCTTATCTTAATCTAATATATATAAATCACGTGTCACGTTGTTTGTCCGCGATGGACTCCGAAACTACTGAACGGATTTTGATAAAATTTTGCAACCATTCATAAAATGGTCCAACTTAAAAGATAGGATAGTTTTTATCCCGGAATTCCCGCGGGAACTTCGACTCCGAAATTACCGCGGATGAAATCGCGGGGGACAGCTAGTATAATTATATAAATCACGTGTCACGTTGTTTGTCCGCGATGGACTCCGAAACTACTGAACGGATTTTGATAAAATTTTGTAACCATTTATAATATGGTCCAACTTAAAAGATAGGATAGTTTTTATCCCGGAATTCCTGCGGGAACTCCAGATTTAATGCGAGGAACAGCTAATCACCGTAAACTACTGTCAGGGGTAGGTACAAAGGACATAGACCGCGGGAACTCCAAAGTTACCGCGGATGAAATCGCGGGGCACAGCTAGTTATAGTAACAAAGTTCACTAGCCGACCGAAGTGCTTACCCACATAGGTATTTTTGACACTACTGTACGCGGGCCAAGAGCCTTGCACAAAATAGTATAAATGGCGAACTTAATGCCTTGCGGCATTCTCTAGTGTTTTCCACCATAGCTGTTCCCTGCGGTTTCACCGTCAATGATTGTGGTGATTCCGGGGTAAAAAGCCCCCATGTCCTTTTCAGTACCCCTGACAATGTGTACCTACGCAAAATTTCATAACGATCGGTTGAGCCGTTAAGGCGCTAAAGCATAATAAATAAATAAACAAACAAAAGCAATATAGAGCGAGCTTAAACACATATTGTCAGTAGACATTCTTTTTTTTATATTATCAAATTTTAAACTATTAAAAAACAGCGAAAACTCTCAGTCTACATATAGCTATTATAAACACATTATAGTATATTTCATTATAAGTGCGGAAAGCCTGTTATTGCAAAGAGTTCCGACATATGTCTACCCGAGCCGAGGCGCAGCCGAAGGTGAGGGTTGACAGTCGGAACTAGTTGCAATGACGGTTCCGCACGTGTACTGAACAACTATTTTTAATACAGTTGCGAAAAAAATGAAGAAATTTAATAAAATATCAAAAACACAACAAACTCAACTAAGTTCCAACTGTGATCAAGAGATGGCGCTAGTCGTATTAGTAATGCGAAACCTACGTTTCGCAATGCAAAAAAGTGTGTCAAAGTCGTGTCGCCATTTGACAGTTGGCAAAGAGAACGCACGAGTTCGGGAAAGGTAAACAAAAAGCTCGAGTATGTAATAGCCCACATCCCGAACGCTAAACGTCCCTGCAATACGCCACTTTTTGAGCAACTGTATTAAAAAAAAAGTTTTAACATTGACCAATCACCAATTTGCTAATTCGAAGGTGATATAGGAAAGGCTGTTGAGGCTTTCATTTAAATTCAAATGGTTCTTTTATCTATTCCTTGTGCAATAATATTCCATTTATTATTATAGATATTTAAATTACTTAAACTTCGATTCCGTAAACATCTCTGAGTTCAGAGGACGTCCTATAACTTGCAAGCCACTGCAACAAAACTTCGCAATGTAGGTATGTAGGTACGTACCTACCTACCATAATGCCATATAAATTAACCAATTAAGACCACAAGGTGTTATTCTATCAGCATAACCCAATATAATAATCAATAAATACACACTCACTCATAGATAATTATAATAATAAATGGGCATTGAGTTTTAAATTGTTTTTTCATTTGCTAGACTTGTTTTTAAGGTTCCGTATTTAGAAAAAAGGAACCCTTATACAGAATCTGCGCTTTGTTCTGTCTGTGTGTCAAAAAGATTTAAATTATGAGAGCCGCAGCCTGGTCATACCAGGCCGTATATCCTTAACTAGCTGTGCCCCGTGGTTTCATCCAAAAAATATATTCCATCAATATAATATGTAAGTACCTACATCATTTTTGCTATAATAATATTTAATAATAATGAACAGAATACATACCTGTATTGTTATGTACCTATATTAATATAACCAATAAACTGAAACTAAACTTAACCTAAAATAAAGCTAAAATTAATTATTATTAAAGGAGTCCCTTTAAGCAAGTGTCGGCGAGAGGGTAGTTTCGTTATCAATAACGTTCCCCCGCTCCACTCCATTGCCCGACTCGTCTTTGTTAGAACTTGATATAAAACGCGGGTATGCGTAAGCCACGATTCATTGTTACATTGTGTTCGGTTCAGTGCAGTTATAGTGTCGTATCAGTGTCGTATCAATCTAGAGTGGCTATAGTGATTACGTGTGCTGTGTCATCTAATTGTTTCCAGAGGTTTGCTTAAGTCGGGAGCACGGGCAGTGGAGGTGAGCGTTCATGCATCGTAAAGGGGCCCCATTAAACCTACACCTGGGTCGCAAGTCCCAGGCACTGCTCCGTGTTCCCTACGGATATCTGGTACCTATGCTGTATTATCTATAACTATGTTGGTGCAATTGCTTATTAGGTATAGTCCTGTGTTCCTGTCTTTAATTTCCTACACAAGGTTATTTTTGCTTATTTTTGCTTAACTATATAGGCACCTACCTACTTAACCGTTTACACAGCATACGCAACGGACGCTCTCGAAAGGAATAATTTTGTCCCGTTTTATGCAACATTTTTCATTGCTGCTCCCATATGGACATAGATAAGCAATAGTGTGTTAACCCACACTGGAGAAATTTTGAGTGAATTGAAGTTTTAAAAATATATCGCCATTTTATTCCAACATTTTTATGTTCAATATTTAGTTACATATTTAAACAATGTAATGAGGTAAACACATAAAAAAACGTTCTCTAACTCTGAATAAATCGTTCTGAATCAACAAATTTGTTTTGTGGGTTAACATGTTATTGCTTATCTGCGTCCATATATAGAATGTCTTTGGCTGCTCCGCTCCTATGGGTGGTAGCGTGATGTTATATAGCATATAGCCTCCCTCGACAAATGGGCTATCCGACTCAAAAATAATTTTTAAATTCAAACCAGAAATTCTGGAGATTAGCGCTTTCCAACCAAACAAACACAATCTTCAGCATTATAATCTTTAGTTACCTGCATAGTGTAAAATGAAGTCTACTGTCTATTCGCAATAAACTCAAAAACTACTGAACTGATTTTCATGCAGTTTTAATCAATATACCTACATATAGAGTGATTCATGAGGAAGGTTTAGGTATATCTATAGTTTATACTGGAATTCTCACGGGAATTCCGGGATAAAAAGTACTCTATGTCCTTCTCTGTACCCCTGACAATGTGCATGCCAAATTTCATCCAAATTCGTTCAGCCGTTTTTGCGTGATTGAGTAACAATAAACATCCAAACATCCACACTTTCACATTTATAATATTAATAGAATTTAAAAATCACTTTACAAATACCTTTACAGTTTTTAGTAGGTACCTACCTATGCATGTGAGGTTGTTTGTTTGTTTGTTACGCTTTCACACAGAGTTTCACGCCTTATCTACTCAACCGATCACTATAAAATTTTGCATACACGTAGTCTGGGGCACAGAAAAGACATAGGGTACCTACCTACTACCTACTTACTTTTTATCCCGGAATTCCCATGGAAACTTCGAAATTGACGCGAGTGAAACCGCGAGCTATCGACTAGTGTTTCATAAACTAGTTATGTATGAAAGTTGAGATCACATTGAAAATTAACGATGCACTTTATAATGGAAGTATTTCATTTATTTTACGAAAAAAAACAAACTAAAGATGGCTATAAGCTCCCATTTAAATGTTAAATAATCGACTTCATTATATAAAATTATTAATACCAGTTCTAATTTCGACTCTATCACAACGGAGATACGTATAGGTAGGTTCCCTACTTAAATAATAAAACAAACAATATTTTTGGCATAAAATAATCGTAGAATTTAACGATTGGCAGTTTATACATATAAGCCTTTTGCCACCTTTCGATAACGATTCAAGAACAAAAAAAAAATGTCTTTGGGTCGCTCGCTACTCCAAGTTGACAATCATTTTTGTTGTAGCGAGCTGCACGGCGTTCCTAATTTGAAAATAATTGACACTTCAAGCAAACCTACCTACTAGATAGGAAACATGGCGGCAACGGTTCAAGTTGGGTGTCCCTTTAGTAAAAAAAAATAAAATTTAAAATCTATTAAACATAGATTAAACTGATTGAAGATAGAAGATAAGGCGTTATCTAAATTATTTTATCGCTAGCGGTTGCACCCACTTCAGGCATATTTCAAATTAGCATAAGACTCATAAATACCTATGTACATATAACTTCTCTTTCCTTGATGTGAAACAAAAGGCAGGACGTAGGTATTTAGTGAAGTTAGCTACCTATACCCACTTAGTAGGTAAAAATACCAAAACTTCTCATTATTCAAATTGATGGCAGTTTTTGAAAGTAACAAACAAACAAATAAAAAATCAAATCTTTTCCTTCATAATATTAGTTTATGTATCAAGAGGTAAATTTTGTAAGTTTGGATGTAGAAGGTAATCTCCGGAACTAGGTATTGAACTGATTCTGAAAAATCTTTCACTGATATTTATATTATGTGTCTTGTTATCTTGAAACGTAGAGTTCCCGCGGGAATATCGGAGTTGAGTGAAACCGCAGGGGAATAATTAGTACTTAATCTGGATTTCGATGACAATAAGCACCATTTCATAATATAATGTTAACATTATTCCACGAAAATAAGCAAACAATTTACCTACCTACCTAGTTTATGAATAAAATACAAAAGCTCCAACGATCTATAGATCTTTGCGTGTTGATCATAGCAACACAGGATGGATCGCGAGCTGTTTATCATCGGAGTGATCCGAGCAATAAATCTTTGACTGCGCAAGCGCGCTATAAGACTATGCACCCGTGAAGCTATTAGCGCCATCTAGTGGCAGCGGTGAGAATTAATGTAATTAATTTTCGATCCTCGTTTTCCTTACCTTCTATGGAATATAGATGGAGATGGTATGGTAGATTATTATTAATTATGATAAAATATATATAATGTATAACTATTTAATGTCGCCCACTGTTTCATCCGCGTTAAATTCAGAACTCCCGCGGGAATTCCGGAATGAAAAGTACCTACCTACCTACCTACCCTACCTACCTACCTAAACCCTTTTCTGTAGGCGGCTTGACTTTTTTCCTACACTTGCAACGATCGTTATACCTATTTCAACCAATTTCCACAGAATCTTGACAAATTTTACACACTACACCTTTGTCATGAATCACTCTATCTATTAGCGAAAACTGCATGAAAATTTGTACAGTAGTTTACGAATTAATTAAGATAAGATAAGATAAAATCAACTTTATTCATCGAGAACAAACACATACACCACGCATAAACACTTTACAATACAAAGGTAAAAAAGGTAGGTATATGGTGCAGTGCCTTGCTAAAAGGGACTCCACTCAGCATATTACTGCGATCGTAGTAGCCAGAGCGCTGAATTTCAGTGGAGCCCCTGCGTTCCGGGTTCTAAGGTTATTATAAGGATAATAACTACAGGTAAGCCATTATTTTATCCCACTTCCGGGATTCCTTCAGGAACTCTTTGCTCTTTGATTGAAAATAATGTGTTCAGAGAACATACCTAGGTATATTTTATTCTCTGTGCCGAATTTCTTCCGGATCCGTTTCACGTTTATGAATAACTGTTCCCCGCGGTTTCACCCGCGTTCTGGCGGTAATTCCGGGATAAAAACCCTATGTCCTTCTCTGTACCCCTGACGACGCGCATGCAAAATTTCATGATGATCGGTTGAGCCGTCAAGGCGTGAAAGCGTAAAAAACAAACACACTTTCGCATTTATAATATTATATTAGTAGGTACCTACCTAAGGATTTCTTCCAAGAAAACCCGTTGTTCCACACAAACTTTGCAACCTCTTTTCACCCCTTTAGGGGTTGAATACTTAAAAACCCTTTCGTAGTGCACTCCTACGGGCTACGTCACTGGAATATTTGTTCAAAATTTCATGGTTCTAGACCCAGCGGTTGTAGCTGTGCGTTGATCGATCGGTAAGTCAGTTTCTGGTTTTATATACAACGTGTTAATGAATTAACTGAAAACTAGAAAGTAGTTTTCTTAGAATTAACTAGCGAATCGATCGCACTATATTTTAATAAAGGTAATTTTTTTTTTTTCAATTTTATTAGCCCATTTCTAAATTATTTACAATACAATATTTGGCGCGTACGCCGCCCGCAGCAAAAAAAATCGAACCGGTAGGCGCGGGCGTAGCGCTTGGAATTTCGTAGATAGGTCACCTCCAAACTAATGTTGAATAACTTTTGAAGTATAAATTTTTTCGACATAAAATATATTTTAATCATATTATTGTTTATTTTTTAAATGGGATGTATCAGGTTTTCAGTTAATTCATTAACACGTTGTATATATCTATTGATTTGCATGAAAATACATCAATACCTACATATAAATAAAATTGTCGAGTCTGTTTACATTGTAATTTGTAATAAAATTGAATAGCTTTTCACTAAATGCATACGAAAATGTAGGTATACGGTAGGTAACTAACATCAAAAAATCAATTTTTTAATTTTTTTGTCATTCTGTCGGTCTGTCTGCCTGTTTGTTCCGGGTAATCTCCGACGGGTGGACCGATTTTAACGGGACTTTCACTGGCAGATAGCTGATGTTATAAGGAGTAGCTTAGGCTACTTTTTATCCCGAAATTCCCGCGGGATCTCTGAAATCAACGCGGGTGAAACCGCGGGTAACAGCTAGTAGTAGTTGGTATATTGTAGCAGAATGCTACAATCCTACTAATATTATAAATGTGAAAGTGTGGATGTTTGGTTGTTTGTTACTCAATCACGCAAAAACGGCTGAACGGATTTGGATGAAATTTTGCCATGCACGTTGTCAGGGGTACAGAGAAGGACATAGGGTACTTTTTATCCCGGAATTCCCGCGGGAACTTCGAAATTACCGCGGGTGAAACCGCGGGGCACAGCTAGTAATATTATAAATGCGAAAGTAACTCTTGTCTGTCTGTCTGTCTGTTACGCTTCCACGGCTTAATGGCTCAACCGATCATCACGAAATTTTGCATACACGTTGTTAGGGGTACAGAAAAGGACATAGGGTACTATATATCCCGGGATTCCCGCGGGAACTCCAAAATTAACACGGGTGAAATCTCATGAAATTTTGCACATTCGTTTTTAGGGGTAGATACAGAGACGGCACCCTATATGTATAGGGTACTTTGTATCCCGGAATTCCCGCGGGATCTCCGAAATTGCCGCGGGGAACAGCTAGTAGGTAATATATATATACATTCCGATTGAAATTATTTAAATACAGATACCTATTGACACAGCTTTCCTTCAAATTACATCGTTTGCGAACTGTTTGCACAGTCAGAGACAGACGTAAGTAGGGGAGAGCGGGGCTGGTTTTAACGGAGGTAAGAATTAACAAGCTTATTCCTGCCAAACGTGAAGTGTTAAAAATATGAGACTCAATTTAGAGTAACTATATACACAGCCGAATATGTCCTAACTTGTAAGTTAGCGACCAGCCGTCCCTAAAGATAGTTGTGTTCAGTAACCTCGGATTGACAGGTAAATAAACATTTCGTACTTAGTGATAAATTGATTTACGATGAATTTTTTCGCTAAAATCAATCAAAGTTTATCCTAAGTGAAATTCTATTTTATTGACTTTAAAACTATAATACTTGTTTGCAATTATTTTGACTAGATTATTTTCTGGAATTGATAAAGTATAAAAAGTGACCTTGGGGCTAAAATTAACAAATTGAGTGGGGTAAGTATTAACATGTTAATACTTACCCCACTTACCACTTAATATATGTTAGTAGTTATATTATGATAGTAAACGAGTGATTTTTTATAGAATGAGAAATTACAAAAGGAAGAGCACAAGGGTATCACGTCTCAAGAAGTATTTGAGCTGGCAGCTGAAGAGGTTGTGGTAAAAAACAGGAAATATAGATAAAAAAACCGTCTTGTTTTCAATTCTGAGCAAGAAACAATAAAAGCAGATTATTTAGTAAAATGTTCTAATATATCTTTTGGATTGCTACCAGACGATGTCAAAAAATTTGCTTACCAGCTTGCCATTCAATACAAGTTAGATAATATTCCAGAATCTTGGAAAAGAGACTGAAAGGCTGGCAAAGATTGGTTTACTGGTTTTATGAAGCGCAACGCATCCTTGTCTATTCGGAGTCCTGAGCCGACCAGCTTAAGCAGAGCAACATTCTTTAAACTAAAAAGTTTAAATAACTTTAAAACATTAAGTTTAAAGTTTTTTAGGCTTACAAATATTAACTGTAGCAATGATTGTTATTAAGTGTAAATTTAGAAGAATTTTCTATACTCTTTCAGTTCCTATCACAAAAAGTACTGATTTGTTTAACATTAAAGACAATAAAACATTTTCATTAATGCAAGTGACATTTTATTTAAGTTTTTGATGAAATTTTAGTCTCGGTTAATAATTGCCCCTTACGTTAATACTTACCCCAGCTCTGTTAATATTTGCCCCAGATGCGGGGTATGTATTAACAAATGACTTTTTTGGTTTTCATGGCTCTATTTCTGAAAGCACTTACTTATCTGATGGTTTTTGTTACTAATATCATAGCTGAATAACCAAAGCATGATTTCAATAAAAAATAAAACGAAAAAATTGATTAATCATGAAAATATAAACCATAATACAAAATTTGTTAGTACCAGCCCCGCGCTCCCCTACCTACCTACCTACTGTTAATTTTAATTGATTTGAAATTATTCTATTATAATTTATGATTTACACACTGAATTAAATTTATTGTGAAACGCTATAATAATAAAATTATTAATTTTATGGCCAAAGCAAATTACGACATCGCGCACTTGAGTATACATTGAGTTAAACTACTTGGCTTGCCTCACCCAAGATGTACCTACCTACCATAAAAGGACATAGATAAGCAATAGTGTGTTAACGCACACTGGAGAAATTTTGAATAAATCGCGTTTTAAAATTAGGAGCGCCATTTTGTGTCAACATTTTTTATGTTCAATATTTAGTTACATTATTTAAGCAATGTAATAAGTTAAACACACAATTAAAAAGCGTTCCCTAACTCTCAATAAATCGTTCTGAATCAATAACTTAATTTTGTGGGTTGTTATTGCTTATCTTACTATTATAAACTACTAGCTGTCCCGCGCGGTTTCACCCGCGATAGTTTCGGAATTCCGGATTACAATACAGCCTATGTTACTCGGGGATAATGTAACTTTATAATGGTGAAAGAATTTTTGAAATTGGTCCAGTAGTTTTTGTGTTAAAACGTAACAAACAAACAAAAATATATTTACCGCACCCTGATCGAACCCACTCACACGTGGCGTAGCAGTCAAACTACTTAACCACTACACCCAATGGTGCTGACAAACAACTTAATCGTATAAATATTTGAATTTTTGTAGTAACGACAGGTGTTTTTTTTTTACTTAATTTTGTTTCTTATTTGGGAGTTTTTTCCCGCAGCGTCGTTTGTCTGAGGATTACTCAAGAATGGGCATGTTGACTAAATTTTTTTTTAGGTCGTCTTGTACATCAATAAAAATTAATGGACACGTATTTTTTTCTCTTTTTACATAATCAAAAAATAACGACGATACGTTGAGTTTGAGATTTCGCGTGACGTCACTAACCGGTGCAGTTTGTATGGCGGCTTATAGCGGTTAGTGACGTCACGAGCCCTCACCCTGAACTGTAATGCGCTTTATCTCTGTATATTTTGATTCATTTGAAAAAGCGAAAAATACGTGTCTATTGTTTTTTATTTCAGGGATAAAAAGATGCCACTTACCTAGATACTAGGTTAGAAATAAAATAAAAATAAATGAAATAAAATAAAAATAAAATATCTTTATTTTCAGACGTATAAGTCCATATTGTGTTAGTAGGTACAATTTTTACTAATAACTATTGTTTGTAGGTAGGCAACTAGGCAACAAATTGGGTAGAAAGGTTGCCGGGGTTTAGGCCCGGCGTTAATGCACGTCTATCGGGCAATTACTCAAAACGTCCGTAAACGGACGGACTAACCATCTCTATACTAGGTTAGGTAGATACATGATAATAGAGATCATAACATTTTCTATCTGTGTGCCATATTCCATCCAAAACTGTTTAATCGTTTTTAAATTCCAAACATTGAAATATCTTTACAAAACTTCAGGTTTATAAGATTTCATCCGCGGTAATTTCGGAGGTCCCGCGGAGGTTGTGGGAAAAAACTAGGTAGGTACTCTATGTCATTCTTTGTACACCGACAGTAGTTTACGGTGATTAGCTGTTCCCGGCATTGGTGCCGGAGTTCCCGCTGGAATTCCGGGATAAAACTATCCTATCTTTTAAGTTGGACCATATTATAAATGGTTACAATATTTTATCAAAATCCGTTCAGTAGTTTCGGAGTCCATCGCGGACAAACAACGTGACACGTGATTTATATATATTAGACTAGCTGTCCCCCGCAGTTTCACCCACGGTAATTTCGGAGTTCCAGCGGGAATTCCGGGATAAAAACTATCCTATCTTAATATCTTTTAAGTTGGACCATATTATAAATGGTTACAAAATTTTATCAAAATCCGTTCTGTAGTTTCGGAGTCCATCGCGGACAAACAACGTGACACGTGATTTATATATATTAGATTAAGAAATACAAGATAGTGGAAAATAAAAAAAGCATTTGGTATTTATTTCGTTTTATACCTACCTACCTAACAACTTACTTACCTATTATGTCTCTAGTCTCTACACCTACTGCTATTTATTTATTTATTTAATAATATCTATTACCTACTTAGTGAGAATATTTTCTTTCGTATTTACCTATTGTAATTTAATTTAAATTATCATTTTGTAAAAATCTCAGAGTTCAAATCTAATGTTTACAATAAAAGACAGTACCTAATTAGTTTTTTTTTTATTAGGACGATAATAAGATGCCATCATAGATACCTAGGTAACTATAGGCCGAGAGACGGCCGTCAGAAAATATCGCTTACTTATATAAATAAGTATTCAATGTTTATCAGATAACTTCAGAAAGTCAATTTATTTGTATTTCAAGCATATCATAATAAAATGAAGGTGAACAATAATATTTATTAAAATATACCTACTAAAACTATATTTGTGCCTCGCGGATTCACTCGCATGAAAAGTTTTGTTATAACAACTTTGTTTCCGACTGCGACATTCGAATTAAATGAAGTAAAGACTTTATTATGTTGCTTCAAGCATAGCTTAATCCATACCTACGAGTAGGTACCTGTGAAAACCGGATGGTAAGGTATATCTACTCCGTTCGGTAGTTCCGGAGATTAGCGTGAAATGACACGCGAATTCTACTCTTTCATTATAAAATAGCTGTTCCCCGCGATTATACCCGCGTTAATTTCGGAGTTCCCGCGGGAATTCCGGGATAAAAAGTAGCCTAGGTAGGTATGTCCTTTTCTGTAGGTGCCTACCTACCTACCTTTGATTTATCCGACTTCCAACAACTACTGTTAATCATTATCTATATTTCAACCAATTAACACAAAATCGTGACAAAACCTCTATCTATTGGTGAAAACCACATGAAAATCCGTGCAGTAGTTTTTGAGTTTATCGCAAACCGACAGACAGACAGACGCGGCGGAGGACTTTGTTTTATAATATGTAGTGATAGTAAAGAAAACTTAGAATAGAATAAAATTTTTTTCTGCACAACACTCAAGAATAATTAACAAACTTCTGGTAATAATTTATTCTTATTCTTATAGTAATAGAAATACAAACCTATCTAGATACGAGTAATAACAAGGTTGACGTTGAGATAATCCTTACTAATATTATAATTACGAAAGTGAGTTTGTTTGTTACGCTTTCACGCCTCAACGGCTCAGCGGATCATCATGAAGTTTTGCATGCACTTTGACGGGTACAGAAAAGGACCTACCTACCTACTTTTTATCACCTTGTTTATAATAGATATCGCTTTTCTCTCTGATATTCATAGGCTACTAAACATTTTATACCTATAAGGTACATTTCTTGTGTTGTATAAAATAGATTTATTTTTTCGCAATTAGCTCCCTTATAAATAAATAGCTACCTAGTCAATTTTGACTATCAGAAGTGGGATGGACAGCGTTGAATGTGGAACATGTTCAAATAAAAACCAAGTGTTATAACTAGTCTAATATTATGAATGCGAATGTGAGTCTGTTTGTTTGTTTTTACGCTTTTACGCCTTAACTACTCAACCGATAGTCATCAAAATGTTGCATACACGTCCTCAAAACAGGACATAGAGTAGGTAGGTACCTTTCACCAATACCGGCTTTCATGCTGGGAGCTATGAAATTATTGCGGGTAAAACTGCGGGGAAGAGCTAGTATTAAATAATTTAAACATCTGTTAAATTTAAACTTACAAAATGTAGATACAGATTACTTCGGTAAAAAAACTCAAAAATCCATTAGAAGTAGTTTAGAGGAGGCAAAGAAAAAGAGATTAATATAAAAAACTTATCGATTGACAAGATTGAAATAAAAATTCTACATAAACTTTTCGTATCTATCTATACGTATTATACCTATTACACGATTTATATTTCATTATACCTACCTATAATTAAAATAAAATTTGTGGTTGTACCTATCTAACTCAAATTAAGTTTAACGACTTAACTTACAAAAACACACAACAATCGCCATAGACAAAAAGAAATAGTCTATGAAACTTACCACAATTTTTTTATGACACCAATCACTCAGTTCGTTAATAACTTCCACTTAACATGACTTAACTGAATTACATCGAAGTCACTGCTTATTAACAACCAAATATTTAATATTGAAACCAATTACTTAGCAGAAACGTACACACTATTAATTTGTATCCAAAAAAAAAAAACACTGAACACAGAACGCACAGGGAAATCACAATAAAAAAAAATTAACGAATCAAAAATTCACGCGCGCATTCTTTTTATTAAATTTCGAAAACTATTGCTGTCTAAAAATGCAGAGAGAATTTGATAATTGACAGTCGTATTTTTTTTTATTTCTATTCGAAAACCGCGAGGCAGTGGATTTGATTTGTTTTCTTTTTTTTATGTTGAATTATTATTCGGTTTTAGCCGTCGACGGATCGCCGCGGATCGTGGTCCGCGAAAGTCGGTATCCACTGGCGAATGGTTACAGCTCACCCCCACCGCGTCTAGGCGTGGCTTGTCTTCGGGCCAGATGGGCGGAGTCGCGTCTGTTTTTTCCTACGACCGCTGCGTTCCTTCTTTTTTTATTTTATTTTATATCGCGTCCGTTCGTATATTATATTGTAATTTGTGTTTGTTCGTATCGCATATTTTATTATTCATACACATTTTCAAGTGAAGTTGTCAACGCACGTCTGTCTGTTCGTCTGTGTGTCGATGTAATATTATGTAGACGATTTAATTCAGCGGGTATTTTATGTTTATTAAATTAGACAATTTCGTAATGATCGCTGTGTTATTGGATTGAGCAGTTTGTCAAATCTATATTTTGCACCTTTAATAGAGTTACCGACGAAAATAGGTTGTCTGCGAGATGAATAAAAAATTAGTTAAATAAATAATGTTTTAGTAATAAACAAATACTTAGGTGTAATTGTTATGTCATCCACCTATTTTATAATATTATTTTATTATTAATTTCCTGATATTAAAATATATGTATAGGTATAGGGGAGCGCAGGGTAATGGGAGCCTACTAAGGGAAAACTTGCATAAAAACCACATTTATTAACCTTCTTATAATTTTTAACTAGGAACTCTTAGAATGATCATTTAGGTATGTTTTAATCACAGTTAGAATTAATTTCAGCCATATATTAAGGAACAATAACGATTTTACAAAAAAAGTCAATCGCTCCCATTACCCGACACGTGCGGTTAATGGGAGCCCATTTCACAATCATATGGGAAATGGGAGCCATAATATTTAGTATTGCGCAAAAGTTAAACTAAACGTACTTTAAATGTGATCTTAGTTAGTTACTACTAACTATTTATTGTAACACAACAAAAAAATCAACTTTTTAAACAAAAACAAGAAAAATAAAGATAAAATTATCAAAGAAAACCATATGACCCAGATTTTATGGATCCAAACATAACGTACAAATATAAGAAACTGTACTATCACTTCCAGAACATTCTTTATGGGCCCAGTTCCCGCAACTTCTGCATCGGAACTGTATGGGATCTGTAATAGGAACTATGTCGGCTAGTGAGAGCCTTCCTAGGCTCCCATTTCCCGCTGACTGCCATTTTGAAACTTAATAATATAAATAATGTAATTCTAATTGCAATCGCAATTTAACACTTGCACTAGTTAGTATATGAATCTACGGATGTAATAAAAAAAAACACAATAAAATAACAATAAAACTTCATGCTTATCTTGGCGCTGACAATCCACAATTTTTTATAAGCACCGAGCGAAAAACACATAATCGTCCCTCGTGACTGAACGCACGGCACTAACGGCTCGTGCTGGTTAGGCGAAGTTACACGAAGATTGATGGACGCGGCCGAGTGATTACAATTGCATAAATATGTCTGCATTCAGTTAAATCACCGTAGCTCCCATTACCCGACCGCTCCCATTACCCCGCGTTCCCCTACTTATAAAACTTTTTGTGCACTTAAATAAAAATATTAAATGAATTGCTAAGTAGGTAGATGCCTACTTAGGTAGGTAGGCTTACATTCAATAAGTGGATAAGTAAGATAATTTATACCTACTTAATTCATAAAAATTTATATTACAGGTAGCGATACAAAAAGGTATTTTTAATGAAATTAAAACAAAAACAACAATAAAAGGAAAAAAATATCACTTCGGTTGGTAGGTAGATATGTAAATAGATATCATGTCAAGTAGGTAATTAAATAATATCATTTTCTTTTCCTAAATAAAATTTGGCTAAATTTTAGTTGAGACAGATTGAAAAATCATGTATTACCTATATTAAATGTGATTAAGTAGGTAGGGCATTTATATGAATAGAAAAAAAACAATTTCTAAGAACTAACTATAGGTACCTACCTATAGGTATGGTAGAAATAATAGAACTGCATTCAGCGCACGCCGAGTAGGTATGTAATGCTATCTCGCGGGTGGTGGAACCAGCTTACCTACCTTCCACGTTTCTCGGCGTGCATAAAATTCGCGCAGTTCCACGCACAAATATTGCTTATTGATCATGAATTTCGAACGGAAGTAAAAAACCAACGCTCTACATTATCTACTGCATGCCAAACTGCATGCTTTCAAATTCCTAATTTCAATTTTACATCAATTCTTTAGTGCTAATTGGTTTTTAGATTTTTTTTTATTTGCTTAATTGAGAGAAATTAATTACTAAAGACCTACATTTGAAAAGAATAGTTCAACTACAGATTTCCATGCCTCTACTTTCTCTCTAGCTTCCTTACAAATTTTCCCTCTGTTTTTCATTTGTTTTTGGGTAAAATTTCCAAAAACACTAGCTTAGTGCTTCCCCAGGTCATCAAAGAAAGCCTCTTGCAATATTTCTAGTTTCTATAGATCCGGTATTTTATCTGACGGTATCTATTTTATATGACAATTTTTTTGTACAATTTGGTGATCAAAAAAATCTAATCAAAAAATCAAAAATATTAATTATTTTATAAGAAGTCGTTACAAACGGTTATTGGGACCTACTTTTAAGCATTTTTTATACTTGTGCCAGTAGGTCCCACTCTTCCATATCGTGATGAAAACATACCTTTTGATATTTCGATATTTATATTGTATTTTTCATTATTCAATATAAGATACTTTATATGCAGCACAGATTTTTTACGATATTTATAAGCCTACCTACCGATAAGTGAAGAACATAGCAAAATGGCGGCTTATTGCTGAAAGCAATTTTTTCAAGGCAACCTAGAGAAATGGCGTATTGGCATCTCCCATATCGGAACAGGCCAGAATGCTGTACCAATTAGTTAGATTACATTTTATAAGCATTCAAAATAAGTATCTCTTACGTAAGTAAGTCTACTAAAAGTAAATCTTGCTGCGGCTGCCCTAAGGAAAAACAAAGTGATTGCAGCGGAATAAATTTTACAGGAGGAGCAAAAAACCGGAAATCGCTTAATTTTTTAGTTTAACGATTTTTTTAATTTTAATTTCTCGAAGACTAAAGCCCGTTTGATGGTTATGAGTAGGTATGTAGGAACGTCCGTTATGCATGTAAAGTGCCGAAAATAAAAAAAGAAACTAATTTTGAAAAAAATGTCAATTGCTTTCTTTTTAGTTAAAACAACAGAGTAGGTACCTAGTTAATACCAAAAAGATTCTTAAGTAGGTATTTATTGACTTGTCATTCCTTTGAAATGTACACCTTGTCCAATTACAAAAAGGACCAAACCATTTCTCCGATGACCTTTTTTCAAAAAACAAATGATTAGGTAACTACCTATGTATAGAACAAATGATAAATAAAAAATAATAAAAAGAAATGATTACGTAGGTACCTACCTGTTAAAATTGTTAACATCAAATAATGTATTTAAAATACTACTAGCGCCATCTCTTAGATACAAGTAAAGTTGTGTACCTACCTGCCAATAGGGATGTGGACTACTTTTGAAAATCAAAATTCTAATTAGTCCGTCAGTTAGAAAATAAAAAAACAATAGACACGTATTTTTTGCTTTTTCCAATAAATTAAAATATACATAGATAAAGCGCATTAAAGTTTAGGGTGAGGGGGTCGTGAGCCGTGACGTCACTAACCGCTAAAACCGCCATACAAACTGTACGAATAGTGACGTCACGTGAAATTTCAACTCAATATATCGCCGTTATTTTTTGATTACGTAAAAAAAGAAAAAATACGTGTCCAATATTTTATTATAATCTACAAGACGGACTAAAAAATAAAAATTAGTCAACATGCCCATTTTCATATTAAAAAAATACCAGTCTATGAAAAGCCAGTGCGTGTGTTTCATTAGTATCTATGGCTGTTCTCCTTTTTTCTTTTTTTTCGTTTATCCTATATATAGGTAAGTAAGGCTAAGAGTACCTACAGGGCCGGCAGTCTCGACATCGTTTTGACAACGGTATCGTATCGATTGTTAACTACATACCTAGTTAACGATCGATACGATAACGTTGTCAAAACATTGTCGAGACTGCCGGCCCAGGGCCCATACTTAGCTGTTCTCCAATTAATTAGGAAGTTGATAAGCACAGATACTGTACAATAATAATACTACTATACATAGGTACTCAAGATGGAAGTCAACAAATCTTAGATATCTATTGACTAGCTCCTTGGCTAATTCTTCATCCCAATGCTCCGGTGGGGGCGCCAGGAGGGTGGGGGGGCGGGTTTTTAATTACTTCGACATTTTCTCAGCACTCTTTAGGTGATGGGTAGGTACGTTTGAACGATCGAGTTACTTGCGCGATTGGAACTTACCAGTCTACTTGAATAAAGAATTTAAGTCGTCATGCTCAACACATTTAGGTACTAACTAATTAACTATAGCTGTGCCGGGTACACTCGTGTGTGTTCCGGAATTTTCGCAGGAACTCTTTTTCAATTGAAACCTTCTTCTCACAGCTACGAACACAGAAAAAAACTCATTATTTACATAGTTTTTGCGATAAGGTACGTTAAATGACATTATATACATATAGTCATGTAATTTCTTACAATATAATTTCACTCGATGTCTCTGTGTGTATGTATAACTGTTTCAAATTTCAATTTCAATCCTTTTTTTATTCTTTAAATAAAAAAAACTGTACCAAGTTTATCTATATGTATTTATTTATTTATTTATTTGCAAGAATATGGTAGGTACATAGTTGGTGTTACTCTAAGATTGATTCAGCATATTCTGCCGTTGCCGGCGTACAAATGTCAACAATGTACAATAAAAAAAACAACGGCGTACAATGTTTAGCATAAAATTACAAAATTATAAAATTACAAAACTATTTTAAACAATTAATAACATACATATAGCCGAATACAGAACCTCCTCCTTTTTGGAAGTCGGTCAAAAATTAATATAAATAGCCAATAATCAAATTTAAATGTCAAGACTGCAATATTATAATACCTAATAACAAAATTATTCAGAATAGTTGATGTCAAATAAAATACAAAAAAAATAAAGTGGCTAAAATAAAAGAACAATTGGTTATGTCAGATAAAGAGAAAAGAAAAGAATGCAATATAATGATTTCATGGTTAAAAAAAAACAAAAATAAAAACAAACAAAAATTAAACTTAAAAAATTAAAAATAAATTAAAAATAAACCGGTCAGTAGTCAAAAAATAAAAAAAATCCCATGCAGTCAGAACCCCCCTCTCTACTTCAGAAACTCGTTTACCGAGTAATAACATCGTTCACACAACCAGGACTTCAGCTTCTTCTTAAATTTAACAAATGGTAGATTCTTTATATCGTTTGGAAGCTTATTAAATATTGAAATGCACATAAAATAGCAATTCTTTGTAAACATGGCCGTGCGGGGTAACATATCAACAACTAATCTGTTCTTGTTCCTAGTGTTTCTTGGATATACTTCAGAAGCTTTTTTAAAAAAATGTTCATGCTGCTTAACAAATTTTGCAACTTCAAATATATATAAACAAGGTAATGGCAATATGCGAAATTCCTTGAATAGTGGCTTACAGGACTTGTATGGTGGTAAACCAGAAATTGCACGGACACATTTCTTTTGCGCTATAAAGGATCTCTCAATGTCTGTGCCATTACCCCAGATAATAAGTCCATATGTTAGGACTGACTGCACGTAGCCATGATAGGCTGCTAACACGGTATTTTGAGTAGCTGTTTTTCTCAGTTTATTCAACACAAAAACAAACCTGTTTATCTTTTTACACACCCTATCTATATGTTCCTTCCAATTTAAAGATTTAGAAATGGTTACGCCTAGAAAGCAAGTATGATCCGTTTTAAGTAATCTTTGCCCATTGTGATTAATATTTAATTCCTGTACATGAACTTGTGTGTGGAAAGTTATATAATTTGTTTTATTAATGTTTATTTGAAGATTATTAATATTTAGCCAATTGATTACGGATGTCAGAGTATCATTAATGTCATTTTCGTGATTGGTTTTTGTTGTCAAATTTTTAGAAGTCACCACCACAGATATATCGTCAGCAAATAGAATAGTTTTATGTCCGATAACATCTGGAAGGTCATTAATATAAAGTAGAAATAGCAAGGGACCGAGAACGCTACCCTGTAAAACGAATCAACTCTAACATAGGTAGAAAGGATTTTAATTAGCTAATTATTTTATTTACAATAAGCATAAATACTTAATGATAAAATACCCGACATTAAATCATGATTCCTTATATTTTTATCAGAAAGCACGCTGAAGTGGTGAGATCTAATCAAAAATTTAATTAGTTTACTAATTTTAGTTAGCTAGATTAACAATATAACAGTTACCTATTTAGTTGTAATTTTTAAAGCACAAAACCATTTTCCAAGCTTTCTCACTCTCACAACGTCTCTGCGTCTTGTCGCCGCGACTTCACCGCGAACGAACGAGCGCGCTCCGACTCCCCCCCCTAGCTTGTCGTTGCGACCCTGCGAGTCTGAAGCTTTGAACAAAATATATGAAAATTGTAGGCCGCAGCTTGTCGTCACCGTCGCATGTCGCATAGTGTGCGATCACGGGCCATGCGACAAACATAACAACAGCGTCGTCCACTGCCACGTGCCAGCTACTAAAACCGAACTAAACAAACAAACGGAGCACCAGCATGCACTTAAGTGTTTTGGACAAAAAAAACGACGGTAACTGTTGAAAAAGACTCCCGAGAGGTGTAGCCCCTCGGTGCCTCTCATAAAACAGATCACTCAAGGCATAAAACAAACTTAAGTATTCAGATGAGGAGGCGAAAAACGCTCGAGAGCAGGCGAGAGAAAGAAACGCGGTACTTTTATTTTTTAATTAAACTTTTCTTACGAGTCACTCGCCCCACGGCCTGCCTCGATTTGTGAAGTGGCGACGGTGAGGTGGTACAACGAAGGAAGTAATTGAAAATACATTTTTGTTTTGAGACAGAAACTATCTTTAATTGTGGTTGAAAAACTCTCATATTTCATTCGTTTACAAAGACATATTAGGTAGGTATATATCCGTTAGTTAAAAGCCGATCCGACGTGCTAAGTTCCACAACGCATAATGGATCTGTCATCGGAATTTACCTATGCAAAACTAGCGGTTTCACCCGCGAAAATTTGGGAGTTCCCGCGGAATTGTTCCATACAAACCTTACCCCTTTTTCACCTCTTTAGGGAAAAGAATTTTAAAAAATCCTTTCTTATTGGATGCCTACGTCATACAAAGAACACACCCTCCAAGTTTTAGGTCTCTACGATAAGCGGTTTACGCTGTACGTTGATCCGTCCGTCAGTCATTCAGGACAAAGTATTTTATAATTGGACGCAGATAAGCAATAACATGCTAACCCACAAACTTAAGTTATTGATTCAGAACGATTTATTGAGAGTTAGGGATCATTTTTTTATTATGTGTTTACCTTATTACATTGCTTAAATATATAACTAAATATTTAATATAAAAAAATGTTGACACAAAATGGCGCTAAACTTTTAAAACACGATTTACTCAAAATTTCTCCAGTGTGGGTTAACACTCTATTGCTTATCTATGTCCAATTATGTTTGTACCTTGTAATTAATATAGATTTCGGCCGTTCTTGCAAACGGGTAAATTATACAAATTGTCTGCGACGTTTTCACACCTTAAATAGTCAACCGATCATCGTGTAATTCTGCATATTACCTCTAGTGAAACCACGTTTATATACAACACCAGTTCCAAGTGATACGATCATCTAAAACACGCACCAACAATTCGACCAACGCCTGGCGCCAGCTCAGTAATTACCGGTCAATTAGTAAAAAAAAACCTCATCATACACCTGACTAACAATCTATTAATTTCCGTTAAAGCATTACTCAGTTCTAACGAGTTTCGATGGAGGTGCGAAAAAATTATGCGTATGAGTCGATAAGTCGACCAAATTGATTTGTATCGCTAATTGCTTTAATTGGTTAGGTATAGCGGAATGCCCATATAGATAATAACGAACGTGCTCAGCAGATGAGTAACAAATATCTTGTGGTTGATTTTTTTAATTACGAAAAACTTTATTTTAACATCAATTGACGCTAAACTTTCTTAGTTAACCCAACTGTAATAAACATTAAACTTCTTAATTATAACTCCTTTACTGTCTCTTACCCAGTCTCCACTTATAACCAGATAATTGTTAATTTGCGCCGTTTAGTTGCGCGTTCTGATAATGATCCCGCTCACTGCCATTTTTAAAGATTAATATCTGCAGTTAATGAGTTTATTAGTACCTACTTACCTACCTATATTGTTTTTTTTTTGTTGATAACTGTTAGTATTCTCGATCTTTACAATAATGTGAAAGACTCCAATCTCAAACCAAAGGGTTAACATTTCGTTTAACTTCAATTATATCTATTATACCTATTTTTGTGGTTGGTTTATAATAAGGAAAAAAAAACAATATTGTTTTCTAATTGCAACCTATAGGTATCAACTTTGCCAGTAGGAAAGCCACGATACAACACTGCCAAGAATAACCAATTTACCTAATCGGTTATCAATATTTATTTATTTATAATTCAGGCAGGCAGTTGAAGCAACTGATAGGTGCCTGTATCCAGTTATTCATTATTTTTTTGATATCTTGAAATTTACACTAATTGAAATGAAAGGTGATGCACAAAATACAGAGAGGAAAGATGAGACGGATCAGTCATTTTGTAGAGTATGGCATCCATACTTGCATAAACTTGCATAAATTGGGGTGACTAAGAAAGTAAGTAGGTAGGTCAGTACTAGGTACTTAAATAGAACAAGTGTAAGGGGATATATTAGAAGTGAGGTATCTGAGGAGAAAGTCTACCAGCCAGGTAGAGGACATCCTCAAAAAGCCCAACGTCAAGAGCAATAGGAAAGACGGGCAAGTATCTACATAAGTACCTAGGTGTGTATGCGAAGGATAACAAAATATTATGTTTACGGGGAATTGTTATCAAAAATAAGAGGTATTAAAATAAGATTGCGTGATAAGTAGAGGTCCTAGTCCCTGCCACACCTCTGGGAGATAGACTAGACGTGAGCACTTTTTTTATTGTAAGACATAAAATACTCTTTTTAATTTACTACTAGTGGCATCTAGGGACGAGTGGCAGAAACTTTTATATTTAAAACAGCACAACCTAGCGATGAGTAGCTTAACTATGACAAAGACATCAAGATATAACTTTATTTGTTACTTAATTTTGACACTAGATGTCGCTATAAGTCTATGGTGGAATCTACAGATATATCTTTGAGTAGATAAAGCAATCTATATATTATAATCCGTACCCGAAAGGGGCCAAACGGAGCCTGTCCGTTTGTCTTTTGTCTGTCACACGGGTTTTACAGTTGAAACTACAGTCTTTAAATTTTTACAGTACACGTCGCCTCCCACCAATTTCATGCCTCCTCATACCCCGCGAAAATTACCTTGGTAAAGATAATCTAAGTTGGTTTATTGAATAAATAAATTAAATAAAATAAAATTAAAATTAAAGACCCGTGTAAATAAATGCGACAATTTTATTCCCTGACAGCTGACAGTTTATTGTCAGTTCGCTGTCAATCTAACGCGTACTACGCCGTACAGCGTACACGTACCTACTCTTTAAAAATACCTACTTGAATCAGTTCATTTACATATATGGAACTATAGTGTCGCCGGTGACCGGGCTGCCTCGACCTTCACGTAGCTAACGAAGACCGTGAAAAACTCGAGTGCGATCTTGAGACGGCACGATCTCGATTCTCGATGGTGTTGAATCGTTCTATCTCCTTCTCACTGGGGGATAAGGAAGCTGTCAGCCTGTCATTTTCACAGTAGTCGATTGACTGATTATTACTTATTCTTGCGCCTTTTATTTATCATTCGATAATTTGGCCGTTCTAACTTCAGTTTGGCAGCGACCGTCCCGTCTACCGCTCTTTCCATTTATTTCACACACAATGGCATCAAAAGTAAGTGGTTCTTTTGAGTGATATTTTCAATTAATTTATAAGCACTTTAATGAGCTATATTTTTAATAGTTATTTAGGTACATCCTTTTATTATAAATGCGAAAGTGAGTTTGTTTGTTTGTTACGATTTCACGCCTCAAACGGCTCAACCGATCACCATGAAACTTTGCATACATGTTGTCAGAGGTACGGAAAAGGACGTACGTTAGTTTTATCCTGAAGTTCCCGCGGGAACTCCGAAATTTACGCGTGTAACCGCGGGGAACAACTAATATCGTATAAATGGACGCAGATAAGCAATAACATGTTAACGCACAAAATCGAGTTATTGATTCAGAACGATTTATTGAGAGTTAGGGAACGTTTTTTAATTATCTATTTACCTTATTACATTGCTTAAATATGTAACTAAACATTGAACATAAAAAATGTTGACACAAAATGGCGCTAAACTTTTAAAACACGATTTACTCAAAAATTTCTCCAGTGTGGGTTAACACATTATTGCTTATCTATGTCCAAATGATACTGGTGTCCAGATGGTACTTTTATCCTGGAACGAAGAGTTCCCGCGGGAATACCTACTGAAAATACAAGCGGATGAAACCGCGGGGAACCATCTGAAAATATACTATCACTATATACAAGCACTCAGCTGATGATAACATGATAGTAAGGTATCTATCTAGGTTTAAAATGGGTAAGTACCTAGTTACCTATCTATTTCTTTGCAAATGTTAAAAAAATAAAATGTGGGCGTCCAAGCTAAAAGATACCAGTTCTCGACATTTACGGCCGCACTCAGAGTCGACTTTAATGATTACTTAGTTAAGTATAGATTTTTTAAACAATTTTTAAAACAAAATCAGAGACGTTCAGTAAATTAATGTTAATTGGCATTTAATGTGATGTAACTTAATTAGTTAAATGCCAATTAACATTAATTTATTAAACTTGTCTGATTGCGGTAATTTTGTTTCAAAAATCTATACTTAACTAAGTAATCATTAAAGTCGACTCTGAGTGCGGCGGTTAGTTCCGAGATATAAACAGTTTGGTACCTAAATAAAGTTCGGTGAAAAAATTTCGTCCGCGATTTTAATTGATTGTTATTAAATGCTCAATTTTCTTTAATATCATAATATATTGACAAACTGATTCCATTTGCAACCGTGGTAAGTACGGCTGCCACGCCCACGTTATGTCCTCTGTAGTTAATTTCGAAACCCCATCCGAATGCCCTAGGTTGTAGATCAAAGTCAACCGATACTCAAGATCAAAGATATTATAAGAGAATAGACGAACAACACAAACTTTTACTATGCAAACCACGACAACCAATTTTTGCGGGGGGAATGGTCAAAATAAAAACAAATCAGTCAGAACACCAGTCACCACAAAGTACATTTCAAATAGCCAATCACATCGCTTTCCGTCAAGTACAATAGCCTCTGCTAGCCAACGCCATTTTGTTAGCATGAGATCATTTGACCGCTGCGTGGTTCAAGGGGTACCTAAGCTTAGCGGCCGAGCGTATTGTCAATCAATTCTCTTTCAATATCTTTGCTCAAGACAATTCACCTTGAAAATCGGCCAGTGATTTCCATATTTTCGATAACTGAGAGGTCAAGCTGATAACCTATTTTTGTTTTATTATTAAACAAAATATAACCGATGAGCTGTGACAGAGAAATAGTTAATTGTTTCTTGTGATTTTTATATAATCTCTTATCACTATTCGGACATGGGTTTACGTAAACAGTGAATTTTATAAAAAAAAACTTACGAGTCAGTATTTTATTTTTTTTGTTATTGGTACATAGGTATCTATCTCAATAGGGATGTTGACTACTATTGAAAATCAAAATTCTACTTAGTCCGTCAGTTAGAAAATAAAAAAACAATAGACACGTATTTTTTGCTTTTTTAAATAAATTAAAATATACAGAGATAAAGCGCATTAAAGTTTAGGATGAGGAGGTCGTGACGTCACTAACCACAAAACCGCCATACAAACTGTCAGAATAGTGACGTCACGCGAAATTTCAACTCAATATATCGCCGTTATCTTTTGATTACGTAAAAAAAGAAAAAATACGTGTCCAATATTTTTTAATAATCTACAAGACGGACTAAAAAATAAAAATTAGTCAACATGCCCATTATAATTATCGCTAGTACCTATAAGCTTGGAGACGATTATTTATGTCATTTACTAAATTATTGTCCATACAATATATTATCTACCTAAATTAAATCTTATCGATTGATTGTTTGTTTATTTATAAATTCCTTAGGTATTTATTTACATGTCAAATTAACTTATTATTAAAATCATTAAAATATACATATACATTTAGGCTAGGTAACTTATAATATATATTATTTCTAAAATAATAATAATATCTTTATTAGTCTCAACACAACACAGTCATTACTAAGTAGGTAGGTACATTCTTAGGGGTACAATCTAATAAATATCTAGATTTTTTCTTCTAAAACTGCTTCTAAATCGATAAAAGTTTTTCTCCCCTCTTGTGCACTGCAAACGAACAATTTACCTAACTTTCATTCAAACGTATAATTCTAATTAATTTTGTAAATTATACCGAGCAAAAACCGAATTAAAATCTATTTTATTATATGTATTGCATACTAGCTGTGCCTTGCGGTATCCCCCGCGTGAGTTTTGAAATTCCCGCAGGAACTATTAAAGGCTTAAAATGTTTATTTATGAACCGATTGACATGAATCAAATAGTAAATGTTAAGTGAAGCTAACTACAATATTTTAATGAAAACTTCATCTAAATTGGATAAGCCATTTCTGAGATTAACGCACACAAACGCACAGACAGACAAACAGACAACAAATCTAACAATCATTGTATGGGGTGCTATTGCGTTGTAATAATATTTTTTCTCATAATTATATCTTCCATGTACAGACAGCGTTCCGTTACATTTTTATTATATTACTAGCTGTGCCCCGCGGTAATTTCGGAGTTCCCGCGGGAATACCGGGATAAAAAGTACCCTATGTCCTTTTCTGTACCCCTGACAACGTGCATGGCCAAATTTCATCCAAATCCGTTCAGCCGTTTTGCGTGATTGAGTAACAAACATCCACACTCACATTTTATAATATTAGTAGGATTTATAGATTTATAAAAGGACCAAATGAACAAACCGCTAGAGAATTGAGTTGAACATTCGCATTCTTATAATATCAGTTAGGATTACCTACAGTAGGTACCTACGTCATAAACCAAAGACGTTAAAAACACTGCCTCCCAAATATCTAAAAAAATCAATTTGCAGGTGAACATCCCAAAGTTCAAAATGAACAATGGCGTCGAGATCCCGGCGCTTGGCTACGGGACCTGGCTGGGACTCAACGAGCAGGTGGGCTCTGGTGACAAACCATAGATTGTAACGGAAGCCAAAGACGTTGGTCACGTTGGTGCTTGAAAAGAAACAAGAAACCAATAGGTACAGGGTTACTACAGGTTAAGTCAACCTAGATCCTTTAAGAGGTTGTAGTTTCCATCATTTCTGACTGATTTGACTATGAAACATTGTACCTCAAACTTAACCGTTTTCAAGATATTGGACCATTGATTTACTACTGTGGTATATCAATGTATTGGACTTTAAAGATTTTTTATTTAAATTGCTGATTTTTTGTCTATTGGCCTATTTTTTTAGCGTGTTTTTCCACAAGATTAACTGTGTTTGCGATTTTTGTGTAGTAGATGAGTTGCTTTATTATTCTCAACACTAAAATTGCTGTTGACTAAACCGACTAGGTCGTAGTAGACGATTGATAGTTGCAAATTGAAATAAATTCGTGAAAAGTATTTTTTTCTTTCCAAAATATTTACAAAAACAATCTATGACAGTTATGCTGCAGATGTGCTTAAAAATATCTACGTTTTATTAGATATCCAACAAGGTATAACAAGCTAGGGTATTATTAGAAATCTTGGAAAATAATTTGATGATGATGTAGTAAAAAATAATGGTACTTATGCAATATGCATCCAAACAAAATAAAAATATGAAAATGAAGAAAAATTATGTTTATTACCTACTAAATAGTAATAAAAATCAGTCAGAAATGATGGAAACTACAACCTCTTAAAGGATCTTGAGGATTGACGACTCGATTAGCGCAGTAGGTCACCATGCCTGCCCGCTAATCTAGGTTCCGGGTTCGATTCCCGGTGGGGGTGGACTTTGTGTGATGAACACAGGCTTCCACTTTCTAGTCTGGGTGTGTCTATGTATATATCTATAGTATAATATATATGTAATTCTATGTAGTATATACCACGTTTGCTTGGTTTCCAGGACACAAGCTAATAATAGCTTAGTGTGGGATCAATTTGTGATGTGGATTATTATTATTATTATCATCTAGGTCGATTTAACCTTTTTAATATATTAATTATTATCACCAATTTTCGACCGCCAGAACCAATTGGACATAGGAGACGTGAGCAAGATGGTGCTGGCTTTGGACTACGCTATTGACATCGGGTATAGACACATAGATACGGCACATCTGTACCGGGTGGAGCCCGAGGTGGGCGAGGTGGTCAATAGGAAGATCAAGGCGGGCGTCGTCAAGAGGGAAGACCTCTTCATCACCACTAAGGTAAGTTACTCACCACTTGATCTACTCTCCTAAGAGCATGCACTAAATAGGTACACAAGAAGAAAGGACATAGCAAAAAGCAGCGTTGTAAGGACGATGCGACGCTTTGGTATAATTTTTTCTAATGGATGGAAAAAGTTAGATAAAGAATTTCTTATCCTCGCTTTCTTTGTGGTACCGCCCATTTCCACTTGATTTTTGTTTCCAACTAGCTGTTCCTCGCGGCTTTACCCTCGGTAGTTTCAGAGTTCCCGCGGGAATTCTGGGATAAAAAGTACCACCCTATTTCCTTCTCTGTACCCTTGAACAACGTGTCTGCAAAATTTCGTGTTAATCGGTTGAGCCGTTAAGCCGTGAAAAACTCACTTTTGCATTTATAATAGTTATAAGTTAAGATTAAGTATGTATCTAATTAATTTTATTATAATATAATATATTTTTTTTTATTTAGTTAGTGATTCGTCTTTATATATGTAACTAGCTGTTCCCATGCGAATTCACCCGCAGTAATTTCGGAATTCCCGCTGGAATTCCAGATGACCCTCACAAATAACGAGGCTTTCTATTGGTAAAGGAATTTTCAAAATCGGTTCAGTAGATCCAAAGATTATCCCCAACAACGTCACAAACTCACAAGCCACAAACTTTATAGAAGAATATACTTTCATGGAATGAATGTAAATGTAAGGAAATTGACAAAACAGTGTAAAAAAAACTACCTAAGTTTTTCGTCACACTAGAACACTCGAGTATAATAAGATGTTTTGTCCCCTTCCTTGTCTCTACCGTTAACAATAATTTGGAATATTTTGTTTTTTCCAAATAGAAATTTACATAGCTATTTAATTAATGATAGTTGGTTTGTTTGCCCATCCGTGTCTCCAGCGTTCGGATAGTCAGGTTTATTATAATTTTCAAATATATCTTCTATTATATTGTTTATTTTATCTCGATAAATAATTTCTATTCTATCCTAAATGACAAAAGTTTCTCGAGCTTGCAGTAAAATATCATAATAAGTGGTTTAATATATTCAGAGTTGAACCTTCTCTTCCAGGTATGGAACCATTGCCATCGCGAGGCGGACGTGGAGAAGTCGGTCCGAGGGTCCTTGCGGCGACTCAACCTGGACTACGTGGACCTGGTCCTGGTCCATTGGCCCATGTCTATTGCTGTAAGTATTCGTAACCGATTTCACGAAGCACAAGACCAGTAATCGCGCGAAATTTGTTGCTAGCATTGGTAAAATGACCTTTGAGTGTACAAGGATGATCAAAAGTGAAAGTAAGCAAAAAGGATGATCAAAGATGACAATGTACAAACAAGGAAATTAACGATTAGCTCAAAGGCTAAGCTGCTCTCGGTTAGGATTTTTTTTTATCACTTCTCCAGAAGTTAAACTCCTAAGACAAAGAAAAGATTAATGACTCGATTATAGATGCAGAAAAGTTAAACGGATTTTGTTGAAATTTCACACAATTCTGCATTAACAAGTAAAAAGTACACTTGAAAGTCTGATCTTTTACTAACTAAAGGGTTTCTTTTTAATCTTTCAGGAAGATGGCACTGATGAGAAAATTGACTACCTCGAGACCTGGCGCGGCTTCGAAACCGTCCTGAAGAAAGGTCTCACCAAGTCCATTGGCGTGTCCAACTTCACTGTCCCTCAGCTGAAGCGGCTGCTGGCCAACTGCAAGGTGCCGCCAGTTTGCAACCAAGTCGAGGTATGAGGTGCTTCTCTACTGCGAACTCTTCTTTTTCGCAATACTCTTTAATATGGTTACGGTTCACAGAGTCAACCTACCGGCGTTGTACCAGCTTGTACATAGATAGTTGCTTACTTTGTAACCAATACCTTACAGTTTAAATTGGTTTTGTACTGATTAAGGCCTATAACCTTGGAATATTCCAGCTTCATCACATCCAAAATGCGTCAATATTGACCCATCCATCAATATTCCTGTAGCACTTTTATTTATTTATTTATTTATTTAAACTTTATGCACATCATGGTACAAAAGGCGGACTTAATGCCACAGTGGCATTCTCTGCCAGTCAACCTTCAGGTAGTACAGAGAGCTCACTTGGCGGTGCATTTACGATATATATTTAGATAAAAACTTACATAGATATAGATACTCACATACATACATACATACATACACAGACACATACATACATACATACACAAACACATACATACATACATACATAAATACGAAGCATACACAATAATAGAAACACATCGAGCACAAATAAACATATAATATAATACTTACACAATAACATAAATAGAAAATTTAAATACATATAGTAAAATAGAATACAAACTATTGCTTGCTGAGGAGATGCCGATACACTCTAAATTTAAAACTAAATTTAGTTTGAGCCAGACGAATGTCAGTGGGTAGCGAGTTCCAGAGCTGAATAGCCTGAAGAGTGAATGAATTGGAGACGAAACTAGTACGGTGAGAAGGTATGCTCAAGAGAAGGTTGGCGGCTGAGCGAAGTGGTCTTTCATGCATGGAAGATAGTAGTTGGAATCGGTTTTTTAAATATAATGGAGATGCTGGATCGTTCAGGATCGAATACAGGCTGCAAGCCAACCTCAACTGTCGACGATTACGTATGGTGAGCCACTTAAGCTGAGAACGGTAGAACGACACGTGGTCATACTTACGTAGGCCGAAGATATAGCGGATACAATTATTGAGAAGACGGTCCAGTTTGTTTAGGAGATCCTCATTCAGATCACAATAACACACATCCGCATAATCAATTATGGGTATCACTAGCGCCTGGACCAGCAATTTTTTGGTACAGGTTGGAAAAAAATTTTTGTATCTGTACAGAGAACGTAGTGTACCTGTTACTTTGGCAGATACCTCGCTTACTTGCTTATTCCAGCTGAGAGTATGATCAATATGCAAACCGAGATCTTTAACATGTTGCTCGAACGGAATGACAGTATCGTGATATTTTAATTTGACCATATTAGAATAGTCTAGCTTCGCCAGCTGTCGGGAGCTGCCCACTATGATAGCCTGACATTTGTTAGGATTGACAGAGACTCCAAATCGAGACGACCATTCACGCACACTACATAGTTGGCCATTAAGGTGGTTTATGCCCCCTTCAATGCCATCTGCCTCAACATGTGTATAAAGTTGCAAATCATCTGCATAGAGATGATAAGAGCAGCCAAGTTGAGAAGTCAAGGAATTTATGAACAGTGAGAAAAGCAAAGGAGATAGTATTCCGCCCTGCGGAACGCCGGTAGCTACGTCACACCAATCAGATTGACACTGATCCACTCGCACAGCCTGCCGGCGACCGCGAAGATATGAAGAGAACCAGTCTAGTGCTTGAGTAGAAATGTTGAGAGTAGAAAGGAGTGAGAGAAGGATGTCATGGTCTACAGTGTTGAAGGCGTTAGAAAAATCAATTAGAACTAAAATTGTCACACGTGTGTTTTCCATTTCATCTCTGATGTCCTCCGTCACTTTGAGAAGTGCAGTAGCGGTGCTATGGCGAGGACGAAAGCCGGATTGGTAAGTAGAAAGAAGATTGTTGCATTGTACAAAACTAGTTAATTGTTTGGCACTTCTTTTCCTGTAGTCTCTATACATGCACTGTTTATGGTATTATATTATGAATTATCTGTGATTTAGGTAAGCTTTACAAAGGAAGAATATCCATAGAAGTAATAGGCATAGAATGGCATTAGCGCCTGAGATCAGCGCACGCAGAGCCATGTAACTGAAAGTGTGGTGGAAACACATTTCCCACCGTTCACGCACGCATTCAATAGGCTTTTTGACTATTTTTTTTTTCTTAATTCTAGTCCGTCAGTTAGATAATAAAAAAATAATATAAACGTATATTTTGCTTTTGCAAATAAACGAAAATATACTTGGACAAAGCGCATTAAGGTTTGCGAGTGGGGGCTCGTAACGTCATATGCAAGTAAAAACTGCACCTGCTTGTAGCGTCACGCGACATTTCGACACAGCGTATCTCTGTTATTTTGTGTTTACGTAAAAAAAGAAAAAATACGAGTCTCATATTTTTTATAGATAATCTACAGGATGGGCTAAAAATTAAACTAGTAACAGACGATCCAATTTGGTTGGATCCAACCAAATTACCGCCGTCGTGCCAACCGTTCCGACATTGCTACAGACGTACCGACGGTTGGGCATCCAACCGTCATTTGCCTATGCACTGAAGAAGTGTACAGACGTCATGCCGCCTGCTCTTTCTAAACACGCGATAGCCGCTATTGTTGTGGCAGCTACCTTACAGCCTCCAAAGAAAAAAAGAAAGCGTCGAAAAGCTCAGAACAATAACAGTAGCATATTCTCCTGAGTCGAAAAGACTTTATTGACAAGTTCGTAAGTAGGTGTACATACTCGTAGATAAATATATACCTACTTAACGAAAAATACTTTTACTTAACATGAACTTAAAGACTTAGCCTATTGTTATTGTGTTTCAAATATCTAACGGAGTTTTCAATGAAACCAACGCTCTATGTGTAATATTTACTATCCACATGCGATTATATCTATCCTTATAAGTATTTGCAATACTTCCCCCCTCAGATCAACCTGAACTTCGGCCAGAGCGAGTTGGTGGACTACTGCAAGTCGCAGGACATCCTGATGGTCGCGTACGCGCCCTTCGGCACTTTAGTCCCGAGCCGCGCCAGCGAGAGCACGCCCGAACCGAAGATGAACAACCCCACCTTGCTGGCCATCGGCAAGAAATACGGCAAGACGCCCACGCAAATTGCGCTCAGATACCTGGTAAGTAGCGTCGGTAAATTTTAAAATAGTATATTTCATTATAAGTGCGGAAAGCCTGTCATTGCAAAGAGTTCCGACAAATGTCTACCCGAGCCGAGGCGCAGCCGAAGGTGAGGGTTGACAGTCGGAACTAGTTGCAATGACGGTTCCGCACGTGTACTGAACAACTATTTTTAATACAGTTACGAAAAAATTAAGCAATTTTATAAAATATCAAAAACACAACAAACTCAACTAAGTTACAACTGTGATCAAGAGATGGCGCTAGTCGTATTAGTAATGCGAAACCTACGTTTCGCAATGCAAAAAGTGTGTCAAAGTCGTGTCGCCATTTTTGACAGTTGGCAAAGAGAACGCACGAGTTCGGGAAAGGTAAACAAAAAGCTCGAGTATGTAATAGCCCACATCCCGAACGCTAAACGTCCCTGCAATACGCCACTTTTTGAGAAACTGTATTAAAAAGTATCTATTTTAGTACGCAGCAAGCAGATTTGTCAACAATATGGCTGAAAATCGCAACTGGGAGTATGTAACTTGCGCAAAGCCCTTGCGATGTGTGAGGAACGTTGCTGCAAAGTCGAAAATAAAGTCTTAGGTACCAATTGGAAATTACCTTATATTACAGCTACATTTTTGGTAACTTTCATAGAGTGATAGACTTACTGAAACTTCTTGGAACTTTCATGCTTAGTGAGTTAGCTTCATAACATATCTGATGACGCCCATAGTATTTCATTCTGAACACGAAAAATAGCACAGCATCAACATCACAGTACATTAACTTTTATTACTAGCACATTGACTAGCCGTCCCCCGCGGTTTCGTCCGCGGTGATTTCAGAGTTCCCTCGAGAATTTCGGGATAAAAAGTACCCTATGTCACTAAGGACTACCGTAGCTTCCTATAAGTGAAAGAATTTTCAGAATCACAAAATCACAAACTCACAAACTTTACCTCTTTATAATATTAGTATCTATAAAAGATACGTGTTTAGAACGCTAGTACCTACACCTGTCTTCAACAGTGCTGACAACAGTGCTGTTCAACCAATTGTCACGTGATTTCTGCCATTCCAGTACGAGCGCGGCATCATCTCAATCCCGAAGACCATCACCAAGACCCGAGTGCTGGAGAACGCTTCGATCTTCGACTTCAAACTGGAGAAGAGTGAATTCGAACAGATCGCCAAGTTCGACATCGGATACAGGACTGTTCGCAATCTGTTCTTCCAGCCGTACCAGAACTTCCCTCTGGATAAGGACGACAGCTGTAACGTGCCGATGCCCAAGGACCTCCTGGTGTGGAAGAACGGCAGAAACGGCGATATCGACTGAGTTTCATAAATATTCCGAGCTTGTTGGAACAGATAATAAAGTTTGTTTTGTTTCTGAAAAGGTTTTGGTGTTTCATTGAAAACCTCCGAGCAAATAAAAACTAAAGACGGAACGCGTAGAACAAACAAGTGAAGCCAGGAAAAAGACACCATCGCCGTGCGCGTACACAGAAACACGCACACACTTACAAGAAAAAGACACCATACCTGGGAATCGTTGTGGCACTTTCCTAATCACCACATGCATACGCAACCGGCTTCACTTTGTCGTTCGAGACGTTCCGTTTAGTTTTTATTTGGTCTGAGTTGAAAACATAGAATTTTTGTTGTGCAAAAACGGTTTTATTCGTATTTTAAAACCTGACAACGTGTATGCAAAGCAAACAAATTCAGATTCGTCATAATACATATTAGTTGGGATTTAAAATTAGCATTTATTGATTGGATTGAAGGATTGAAGTCCTTTTGATGGCGTCATCAGCTATCACTGCTTCTTGCCTTCCTTGAAGAGGTCCCGGGCGGGCGTGTCCGATTTCTCATAGGGGAAGTACGGGTGGTCCTGCCAGAACGTCGGCCACACCACGCGGTAGTCCTTGTTGAATCTAGCTGCAAAAACATATTAAAATTAAGAATATTATCCTTACTATTAAAATTGTGAAAGTGAGTTTGTTTGTTTGTTACGCTTAACGCCTTAACGGCCCAGCTGATCATCATGAAATTTTGCACACACGTTTTCAGGGGTACAAAGAAGGACATGGGGTACTTTTCACCCCGGAATTCCTACGGCAACTCCGAAATTAACGCGGTTGAAACTACATTAAATTTTGCATACTACCGAAATGGCCATGACGAGTAAATTTTAATTTTCAGTCCGTCTTGTAGATTAATAAAAAAATATTGGACACGTATTTTTCCTTTTTTACGTACCTATGTACCTACCTAGGTAACCTAGGTAATCAAAAAATAACCGAGATACATTGAGTTGAAATTCACTGTGACGTCACACCTAAGTACTACACTTTATTACTTAGTTAAGACGTCGCAACCCCCCACCTTAATCGTTTTTATTTTTTCAATAAATCGACAAAGCCAAAAATACGTGTCTATAATTTTTTTAATAATTATCTACCTAACTGATGGACTAAATAAGCAATGAAATGTTAACCGACATAACTAAATTATTGATTCAGAACGATTTATTGAGAGTCAAAGAACGTTTTTTAATTATGTGTTTACCTTATTACATTGTTTAAATATGTAACTAAATATTGAACATAAGAATGTTGAAACAAAATGGCGCTATCATTTCAAAACTTTAATTTACTCAAAATTTCTCCAGTGTGGGTTAACACACTATTGCTTATCTATATCCAAATAGAATTTTGATTTTTATACCGGCTCATCATGTCCAATGCTAGTTACTACTTAAACAAGCGACACTCTCTGTTTCCATTCACCACCATCCCCACTCTGCAGACAGCTACCACTACCACTCACCCAAAGATAACATCTCGTCTGGGGTGAGTTCAAAATCGAACACATCGATGTTTTGCTCGATTCGATTCTTGTGGACTGATTTGGGTATCGGTATTACGCCATATTGGATCTGTAAATGCCAATGAAAATTTAGGTTATTGATAAAAACTAAAATCATAGATGAGAATGAGAGGTTTTTTTCGCTTTCACGCCTTACTACTCAAATGAGCTTAATGAAATTTTTTAAACACGTTTTCTGGGGTACATAAAAGGACTAAGGTTTTATCCCGGAAGTACCGCGGAAACTCCGAAATTAAGCGCGGCGAAACCGCCGGTAACAGCTAGTTTAAAATAAATAACAGTTGGACACACACACAGTCCCAAACTAAGCGAAGCTTGTACTCTGGTACTAGACAACCAGCCTAACTAGGCAACTGATATATATTCTATTCTATTCCATTCCATTTCACTCCACGCCACTCCACTCCACTCCACTCCACTCCATTCCATTCCATTCCATTCCATTCCATTCCATTCCATTCCATTCCATTCCATTCCATTCCATTCCATTCCATTCCATTCCATTCCATTCCATTCCATTCCATTCCATTCCATTCCATTCCATTCCATTCCATTCCATTCCATTCCATTCCATTCCATTCCATTCCATTCCATTCCATTCCATTCCATTCCATTCCATTCCATTCCATTCCATTCCATTCCATTCCATTCCATTCCATTCCATTCCATTCCATTCCACTCCACTCCATTCCATTCCATTCCATTCCATTATATTCCATTCTATTCCATTATCTTCTATTCTATTTTGATAATATATCTGGACACGCGGCAGCGTACCTATCCAGTCAAGTTCAAGGAAAAAAGAACTGGCGACACAGCAGCCTTGTATAATATTACATGAACCGTTTGCTATGCTTTTGATCCCCCAATACCTAATTATTTTGTTTAATTTGTAAGCCCATAAACTTCTCCAACTCACCAAATATCTCAAAACGACTTGCGGTGTGGTTTTGTTATATTTATCGGCGATCGCGACGAGGGTGGGGTCGTCGGCGCTCGGCGGTGGGGGAGAGCCTGCGCCGGAGTGGAAGAGAGACCCGAATGGAGTGTAAGCCATGACCTGGATGCCGTGAGTTTTGCAGAACTCCAGCAGTCTGTGTTGAGCCAGATTCAAGTTGACCTGTAAAAAGTGCATCGAACAATCAGATTTTTTTTAAATGGTGGGTCATATACATAAATTTTCAATTCATCCTAGATGTCACTACAGAACTATAAAAAAAAGTTATTATAAAAAAAAAGAAAGAAAAAAAAAATTTTTGTTACTGTGCACCCATACTTTGGGACACATTCCAGCTCTAGTAATGTATAATACTTATGTACCTTTTATTGTTTGTGTCTCGTTTTGTGTGCCAATAATTAATAAATAAATAAATAAACTTAGCCTTGCTAATAGTTACTTATCAAAAGAATTCGCTGACATTCGTTTGTAATTGAAAAATGTGGTGTCGTATGATCATTATAAAACAGAAAAAATGCATCTTAGCTATACACTCTTTAATGGATGTATCGAAAATCTATGTTTTATTTTTATTAACAAGTAAAGACGTGTTATTTCTTCGGCATCCATTTTGAAAATGAGCTTGTTTGGTAGTAGACTAGAGTCGCGGGCGACCAGTCGCGTACGCAGTCGCTACAACTAGCCGCTAGCGGCTGCGGTCGCTTAGTGGAAATAAGGTCTATAACCTAACCAAAGAATGAAAGAAATTCGGGGTGCTTTATTACGCTCTGCCTAAAGTCAAAAAGTACCTAGCTATTTGTAAGTTGTAAGTAGACCAGAAAAAAGATCCATTATCCCCGAGGGATAGAACACTAATTGATAAGATCTACAATCTACATCTATCGGGACTCGAGTAAAACTACAAGGGGGAAGGACGGGAGAAACTTATGAATCTTTATCTATAAATAAAATGGATTTTTGTATGTCTGATTGCGATGAAATTTTGGCGGGTTGTTCTGCCTGCGTCCGCAAAGGTTCCTGATCCCAAAACTCACGCGGGTGAAACCGTGGGGCACAGCTAGTAAATAAATAATCGTATCTTCGTATCTTCCGCCTCACCTCCACTTGCAAAACGGCGGGTTTGATCTCGCAGTTGTCAATAAGCCGCTGGATTTGGCTGACGTTGAAGTTGGAGATGCCAATGGACTTCGCCAAGCCCAACTTCTTGGCTTCTTCCATACCTTTCCAGGTGTCGACGTAGTCTATTATATCGAAACCGCTAAAGTCCGGCTGGAAAGAGAAACAAATTTCTTTTTCATTACTCATACTCGGAAAGTAGGTCTGAAGTTGCCTGAGAAGCGGGTTGAAAGTAACCCTTTTCAGCCCTAGGGGAAATCGCTTTCAACTGACAACTGTCAAATTATTAAAAAAAAAACTAGGTCTATTTTCACATTTCTATTGAACCATATTTCAACTTTCTATACAGCCGGCGCGATGTAAAATTGAAATAACGTAAAGTTTAAGTAGGTATTAATTAAAATAAAATTCACTCACTTTTTCTTAAGCTAATTCCTATTTATATTTTTTTATTTTCTTTAATTAATACTTAATAATTAAATAAAATATTTTTTTTAGGTCGCCACAATGTAAATAAAAAATACTGGCTGAATAGCTAGCCGGCCAAAGAAAAAGAAATAGGTGGGAAAGTGTCAAGCGACTATCCGATCATCACTCATTTTTTCTTTAGCTAATTCCTATTTTTATTTTGACTTTCCTTGCATTCGTAATGAAAAGCACAGTGTTACCCTCGGGAGAAAGACTTATTTAGTCCCTCGATCTATTGGCCAAACCCCGTCTCGGGACTAAATAAGTTACTTTCACCCCTAGGATAACAATGTACTATTGTTTTTTCGTAATGAGTTAATAATATATAATATTATTATCAGTGTTAGTACTAAGTCTAAATTCGATTTAGTCCGTCAATCTGATAAAACAATTATACGAATAGGTATATTTTGCCTTTTTGAATTACTGAAAAAATACTTAGATAAAACGAATTAAGGTTCAGGAGTGACGTCATAGCTACGTATAAAGTGTACCAAGGCGTGACGTCACGCGAAATTTCGACTCGATGTATCGCCGTTATTTTTTGATCAAAAATATCTACGTATCCAGTAGATCGTCCCGTTAAAATTTGTCTAGCCATTTCAGATTAGCCGGAACAAACAGACAGACAGAGAAAAATTTTAATAATGGATTTTTTTGACGTAATTGATGTAATTGCATGCATTTAGTGAAAAGCTGTCAATTTGAGATTCCAAACAGACACTTTAATTTTATTTGTATGTCTAGATTTCTTCTGCATTCACACATTCTACAGGTGTTTTTATGTGGCTAGTTCTTACCATGAAAGCAACGGGAGTATGTATCAAGTAAAGGTCGACGTAAGTAGTGTTCAGACGCTGCAGGGAGTTCCTCAGAGACTGTACCACGTTTCTCTGCTCGTAAGGTGCTAGCTGGAAATGGAAAGATCATTCAACTATAAGCATTTTGAGGAGGTACAAAAATAAAAATTCTATTTAGTCCGTCAGTTAGATAGAAAGTTAAAAGTCACCGCGGGTCAAACCGCGGGGAACAACTAGTGCTATATATTTGAAGAGTTCCCTCACATTCTCCAAGATCCCATGATCAGATCCTTCAAGACAATGCGACCGCCTCGGGAGTATACCCTTTCAAACAAAAAAAGACTTTTTCAAATCGGTCCAGCTGTCTTCGAGTAATCGCGCAACAAACATAAAAAATAAAACAACATACAGTCGAATTGAGAACCTCCTACTTTTTTGGAGGTCGGTTAAAAATCATAGACACGTAGATATACTTTGCTTTTACAAAATAATGAAAATATACTTGGATAAAGCGTATAGGTATTAAGATTTAAGAAGTGACGGCTCGTGATGTCATAATATGTCCGTATAAACTGTAGATACTTGGTTGTGACGTTACACGACATTTCGACTCAACTCAACGTATCGCCGTTATTGTTTGAATACGTGAAAAAAGATAAAAATACGTGTCCAATATAAATGGACATAGATAAGCAATAGTGTGTTAACCCACACTGGTGAAATTTTGAGTAAATCGTGTTTTAAAAGTAGGAGCGCCATTTGTATCAACATTTTTTATGTTAAATATTTAGTTACATATTTAAGCAATGTAATAAGGTGAACACATAATTAAAAAACGTTCCCTAACTCTCAATAAATCCTTCTGAATCAATAACTTAAGTTTGTGGGTTAACATGTTATTGCTTATCTGCGTCCAAATATGAATCTGCTGCAGGACAGACTGAAAACAAAAATTTTGGTCAAATAGCCTTAGGTGGAAACCTCAGGACAGCACCACCTTCTCGTTCATGTGCACTATCAGGCAGCCAGCACTCAGAGGTGGTAGCAGGTAGCAGCTCTTGCGCGCACTTCCTTATTTTATCTCACCTTAGTGACTATAAAAACGTCTTCCCTTGATAGCGTCGACATCTGAATGCCCTTTGCGATATTTTCTTCGTTATGGTACGCCGCCGCGGTATCCACCATTCTGTAATTAGAAGATATTTTAATTACTACAATAGTTACCTAACTGTGATACTTTGGCAATAAAGTATTTAAGCCCAAGCTTTATCTTCATGCTGCAAATTAAAGCTTGTGCCATACTAGTAGAACAAAAAGACGTGTGCTGTCGCCGTCACGACTTCACGAGCGAAGTCCTCCTGCCTTTTTTCAACTCCGAATGTAATTTGAAAAAAGTTCGGAACAGTCTTTACAGTCAATAGTCAAATCATTTATTCAAATTAGGCCCATGTGGCTCTTTTTGACGTCAATAAAATTACAGTTTACAGTAGACAGCACCCATAAAATATCCACCCTTCACAGCTTCCTAGTGCTATGGCTAATTAACACAGTCATGATGGGTATTTTCCGTAAGCACTGCGAGCACCATCGACCACACAGCCCATAGACGCCTAATAACAGGCGAATGGCTCCTGTCAACACATCTGACTTATAGTTCCGATATAAATGTCCGCGCGGAAATACTCAATCAGTGTCGACCACTACTGTGACCTGTCAACACGATCGGAGTGCATAAAGGAAGTGCTAAAAAAAACTCAAAATGCCTCAGTGTAGCATTAAATGGTGCGGTAAAAAAAGCAACATATCTAATATGGAGAAAGATGGGATAACATTTCACTTGTAAGTAACTATTATCTTTATTTGTTTATGAGAAACAAGGAAATCAACAAATTTTTTCGCAAGTACGGAGTTCACGGTTCACTGGTCGTGGTTTTAAAACAAAGTACTCAAACTATCGTGCCGTCTCATTCTTTCCCGTTGCGTAAATTAATCTATTTCTTTCCAACGTTTCGTGGCGCGTGTAACTAGCGCGTGTGGCCTTGAATTAGCCAATCACGGCGTGTAACTAGCGCGTGTGGCCTTGAATTAACCAATCACGGCGTTGCAACCCCGCTTCATCTTACCTCAGCTAGTTGCCAGAATGCATTCAATACGCAAAATCAAACATTAGGCGTCTATGGGCTGTGTGGTCGATGGCGAGCACTTTAAGGTATGACGTCACTTCAGTATACTGCGAAGCCGTTCCTATAAAGTCAGCTATACTGAGCTATACTGGTTACTGTTTAAAACGGAACGCAGTCCAGTAGGTACACTGACTGACATCCATGTCATTGTCATGTCACGCTGTCAACCATGTCGACCGAAACGCCAATGACAATGTTAGATTGTTCCCCAAGTTGAAACATGGCTCTCTTGAAAGCCAGTTTCCTGCTCAGGGTCCAAAATAGATGCTGAAAAGTGACTGAAATAACGAAGGCAACGTGACACGCGTGTTTTCGGTGCGGCTTATAATTGAAGAAGTAGATGAAGAGTTTTTATTATTAAGAAACATTGTCATTGGCAAATTATAATTAAAGACGCCATTATTAAAGAAGAAGAAGAAGAAGACGCGGTTGACCAACCATTGGTCCGAGGTTGATCACGTGATCAAACCACTGAGATCACCTTACCTCGAAAACGTCAGTGCTCACAAGTCACAGTACAAAAATGGCGACGACTATGACGTCATACCATACCACCTAGTGCGGATACGGCAGCAGTATTTGGAACGAATTTCAGGACACTGGGAGTACAGTGGACAGTGCTATCAGTGCAATTGTCTATGCACGGTGTCTAATCACAATGTTCAAATAAGTGTTTCCATTATTTTAAGTAGTTGTCCGTTTCTCAGCCGTCGGATGGAGTCCGCCCACAGATCTTCGGCTGGCGGCGTCTGTCCGTCGGTTGAGAAGCGTACCCTCAATACATGTTATATATATGTTTAGTTGTTGTATACGTATGCTGTAAATCTTTGTGTTGTGTCAAATAAAGTTTATCAATTCAATTCAATTCGGAACATTATCCGATATTGTTAAAAAGTATGGCTTTTGACGATGATATTCAAACTACGCCGGACGGATACGTCGATTTGCATGGAAGGGTCATCGCTTTTCGCATACGTGGCGCGTGACGAATTCTACCGGTTAACTGCTATTTTTTACCTGTAACCAGCATCGAGGGCCCACAACACCTCGTGTTCAATTTCATTCTCTTTGGGAGCTTTTTGTCCATTCTGTAATTAAGATAATATATTATATACAACGTGTTAATGAATTAACCAAAAACCTGATGCACCCCATTTAAAAAAATAAACAATAATGTGACTAAAATACAAATTATGTCGAAAAAATTAATAGTCTAAAACTAATTCAACATTAGTTTAGAAGTGGCCAATCTACGAAATTCCAAGCGCTACGCCCGCGCCTACGTGTCAAGTTGTCAACGACCGATTCGATTTTTTTGCTACGGGCGCGGGCGGCGGCGCGGCATACGCGCTAAATATTGTGTTAAAAAGCATTCAGACATGGGCTAGTAAAAATTAAAAAATATAACCTTTATTAAAACATGGTGCGATCGATTCGGAAGTCGATTCTAAGCAAACTACCAACTATGATATCTAGCTAGATATCTAACCAACTATGATATCTATTAGGTTGCAAAAAATATTTAAAATTCAAGTGTTTCAACAACAAAATTATTTCACCATTTAATATGTAGTTGCTAATGTAAAATATTTAAAATCATCTTTAGTGGATTACTACGTCTTATATTGTAACATATCTACATATTATTTTCCAAACTAGCTGTCCTCGAGACACCGCGTTAATATGGGTTATCCAGCCATGACATCTATGTAAAATATCATAGGGGTTATCAGTAACATGCTTAAACCTAATGATAATTATTATAGTGATTTTTACTTTGCTTACTTCATCGAATCCCAAGAACGTTCCCAGCCCCATGGCTGGGATTTTGTTCCCATCGTTGAGAGGCAACCAAGGAGCTTTCCCAGCTTTCATCTCATCGCATGACATCTGAAATAAATAGTCGGCTTACTTCTTCCCTGAACTTCAGCAAATATTTTAACATGCAAAATTACAGCCAAATCGGTCCAGCCATTCTCGAGTTTTAGCGAGACAAACGAAAGCAATTCATTTTTATATATAAAGATATAGATACCTACCTACCTATCGATGGTAAATAATCTAAATGTTAAATCAAAAGAAGATTGTTTGCTGCGCTTTTTATCGGGGAAAGATAAAAAAAATAAAATTAATTGTTTCACCAAGCGTTTACTCGACCAGTAATGAAAATTTTAACCCTTTTTGTGATGATTTTTTTGACCAGTTATAAAAAAAATAATCAATGGTTTTTTGGAGTTTCAACTTTGAACATTTCGGGTGGAGTTTGAACCCCTAAAACGCCGCGCACTGGTGTAGAGTTGGTGACGCTGAGTTGGTGACCCTTTCGGCAGAGCATGCAAGAGATATTATCCATGTCTCTTTAGATTAGGCACTGTTTATGTTTGTTTCTTTTTCTTATGTGTTGTGCTATAATCTCTTCTTTCTTCTTATTTCTACTTGGACGCCGTGCGGTCATCGAACCCACAACCGTTTATTTAACAAATTCTAATCAAACAGCACTTTGACTTTGACTCACTGCAACCTTCGACTCAGAGATAAAAAAAATAGTGAAAGAAAAAGTAATAAGTAGGTACTTACACATTCTAATAATGATATTATTAAAAACACTGAAAACATTAGGGAACGCATCTTTTCCACTTTATGGTAGGTACGGCCAAAAACAAAGACAATTCTTATATAACTATCTAACTTGACCTTGAAGTTCTTTTGTATCTTACTAGGTAAACGTTAAGAGTATAGTTACTGAATAAAAAAAGGAGTTCTATTTTTATTCCATAGTAAGAACTTGGAGTTATGAACGAAACTGGCTTACACAAGCTCTTGCAAGCGACTGCAGAATATGTACAAGAATTTTAAACTTGAAACTACAAGGCTAATGTGTCTAGGCCTACAATCTATTTGGGGGCGCGGTAGTGCCCCCGCCAAGACGAGCCAAGCGATGCGGAAGGGCACTACCTACTTTTTGTCGAAGTACTTCGTGGTTTTTTTGAACCCTTATAACTTGGGTTTGGATTATACCAGATAAACGAAATTCTCTGGATATATTGTCAATAGCGGAGTTATTAAACATAATATAAAGTTTTAATTGCATAGCTCTTATAATTAGAATTTATTGATATCTAAATAACCCTGATTTCGTCACTGACTCACTGATGATTATCAAAATCCTTAGGGTATTTCCTAAGGTCCCAGAAAGCTGAAATTTAGTATGTGTCGGCGAGAGGGTATTTTCGTTATCAATAACGTTTCCCGCCGACGAATAGTTGTCATAACTCGTTCGTTCCCCCGCTCCACTCTACTACCCGACTCGTCTTTGTTAGAACTTCATATAAATGCGGGTATGCGTTAGCTACGTGTCATTGCAGTTGCCTCTGCCGCCTCCCCTTCGGGGAGGCAGCAAGAGAAGGCCTAGTGTACGTGTCATTGTTACTTTGTCTTCGATTCAGAGCAGTTCAGTGTCGTATCGATCTCTGGTGACTATAATATATATATCTAGTTATTACGCGTGCTGTGCCATTTGATTAATTAAAGGTTGTGTCCAGAGATTTGGATATGTCGGGAGCACGGGCAGTGGAGGTGAGCGTTCATACATTGTAAAGGGGCCCCATTAAACCTATACGGTATACCTGGGTCGCAAGTCCCAGGCACTGCTCCGTGTTCCCTACGGATATCTGGTATGCTGTATTATCTATAATTACGTTGGTGCAATTGCTTATTATAGTTTCTTGTTCATTCTATAGATGTGTCGCTCAGCTAATAGTCTCGGTCATGCCTGCCTGTACGTTATATCCTAGATATCCGTTATATCTTATCTCCATTCAGTCAGCTATCTGTTCTATTCCTACTATTGCTCTTTATTGTGGGCTATATTTTTCACCTTGGCTTACGCTCGTGTGAATAGAGCGAAATGGCCACATAATATTATGAGTAAGGTCAAGGGCGGATACAGGATATTTTTCTGGGAGGGGCACAAGAGGCGGACGGGCAAAAAAATTAACAATAACTGTTAGAAATAACCTTTATTTTTTATATTTATAGTTTATTTCTACATTTTAACAATTATTCATATATTTTAACAAGTTTGATAATTTGATTTGCTTCTAAGTATGTACTGTGCTGGGATCTCCATAGTAAACAAAAATACCATCTGGGGGGCACGTGCCCCGTGCCCCCCCCTAAATCCGCCCTTGAGTAAGGTGTAAACTTGTAGAGTTTGTGAAGTTAGGCCTTGTAGAGTTAGGGCGTGTAGAGTTGTAAGCTTGGCTCTACATGAGATATAACTTTTTGACAGTGCCCGTCAAAATATGGTCTCGTCTTGGCGATATTTTACGTGAAAATGTTTTGGTGGAATTGTTATATTTTGTTATTATACACGTACGGTCGCGGTTGCGGTCGTACCTACCTAGTATCTACTCTTTGAATCTATAATGCGAATGTGAGTTTGTTTGTTAATTTGTTTATTTGTTTGTTATACGCTTTCACGTCTTTAAACTCAACCGATCATCGTGAAATTTTGCATGCACGTTGTCAGGGGCACACCGAAGGACATATTAGGGTACCACTGTTATCCCGGAATTCCCGCGGGAACTCCGTAACTATCGCGAGCGAAACTCTTTACAAGTAAATAAAAATGAATCGCCGAAATGTATGTACGCGCGTAACTTCCAAACGAGTGCACCGAATTGGATATTTTTTTTGTGTTAGTTATTGTCAGGACAAGGTTTGTAAATGAAGTTTGAAGTTCCTGCGGGAATTCCGAAACTCACGAGGGTGAATCTCCGAAACGGTTGGATGGGGACTTCTCTGCTAATTAGCTGATGTTTTAAGGAGTAAATTAGGCTACTTGGGAGTTCCTGCGGGAATTCTGAAACTCACGCGACTGAAACCGCGGGGCACAGCTATAGTATTATTATGATTAATTATATTCAGCCGTTTCAAAAAAACCTCGTCTGTGTATAGGTAATAATAGTTAAAAAAAAATTTCACCTCACAGCTCAAAAAAATACCTACTTAAAAAAAACATGCAAGAAATTAATATTTAATAGCTATTGTTATTGAAAGGGCGAAAAATAACGAAATAAAGATTTCGTTCAAACGACACAAAAGGTACACATATTAATATTATTGACTAGCTGTTCCCCACGGTTTCACCCGCGGTAATTTCGGAGTTCCCGCGGGAATTCCGGGTTTACATAGGTTAGCCTGAGCTTACGATACCACAGACAGACACACATAGACACGTCAAACTTATGACATTCTGTCGTTTTAGCGTCAGGGGTTACAAAAATATCTACATTTACAAAGTGTCTTAATTGCCTAAAGAATATTAGTCCCTATTAATACAAATAAATGCGAAAGTAACTCTGTTTGTCTGTCTGTTACGCTTTCACGCCTTAACAGCTCAACCAACCATCATGAAATTTTGCACAGACATTGTCGAGGGTACAGAAAAGGACACATGATACATTTTATCCCGGAATTCCCGCGGGATCTCCGAAATTAACGCGGGTGAAACTGCGTAAAATTTCGCATAATAAACGTTTTTAGTGGTACAGAAAAGGATACCTACAGGGTAATTTTTTTTCCGGAATTCCCACGGGATCTCCAAAATTAATGCAGGTGGAACCGCTAGTTTCTAATAAATTAGCATCATTTATGGGCAAAGAATGTTGTCGGTCATAGATTGGCTCTTATCGTTTTGAAGTTTGTTGCTTCACTTTCGGTGTTACCTTATATAAACAATATAAAACGCTATAGATGCATCTATAATATATAGGTATTTTATAGTTCCTCCGATTTCTCCTGTTCCCCATCACCTTGCACAATGGGACTACCTTGAAAGTATTACTTTAAAATAAAAACGAGTTTTTCAAAACGTCGCGTCGGTCCAGGCTCCAGCCGGGAGTATAATCGGTCAACGTTCTTTCTTGCTACCCTAACCTTCAAGTTGCAAATCTGTCGCCGAGCACCTAACGGTGCGTCCCGGCAGCCTCACTTGCAAGCCAGTTCCCATCCCCATTCCAGGTCAGCAACGCACCTGCATGCCTTCTGGTGTTGCAGATGTCCATGGGCGGCGGTAATCACTTACCATCAGGTGTGCCACCTGCCCGTTTGCTACCTAAAAGCCTACATATAAAAAACTATAACCTCAGCCATTTCGCAGTCGGTTAAAAACGCGCGTTCGATGCATCAAACCAATGAGTACAAACGTGACTAATTTTGCTTACTCAATGAAAATAATAAAACTGTTTTGGATTGAGAATCTGCTAATTAGCACGTACTTATTTTTCTTTTATTTTGTTAATTTTTGTGCATGAGTGGCACCAACAACATCTATTCAGCTAAAGGCGTTTTGGCATTTTCCATTGCTTTTGTTGACTGTGAATCTTCACAACAAAAGCAATCCGCTCTACCGCCTGCGCCAAACTCATCATCTCTCTTTCTTAGATAGAATGCAAGAAAGAGATGCAATGTTGAACATTCGGGTTCAAGGATTTTGGTTACACCACGAATTTTTTTTAATATACAGGATCTAAAATTTTTCTAAGGTCGTCAGGGGAGGCAATAAATACACCCACGCCCCCCACAGATCCGCTCTTGGGGTTATTGCAATAGGGATGTTGACTGCTATTGAAAAACAAAATTATAATTAGTCCGTCAGTTAGAAAATAAAAAAACAATAGACACGTATTTTTTGCTTTTTTAAATAAATTAAAATATACAGAGATAAAGCGCATTAAAGTTTAGGATGAGGAGGTCGTGACGTCACTAACCGCAAAACCGCCATACAAACTGTCAGAATAGTGACGTCACGCGAAATTTCAACTCAATATATCGCCGTTATTTTTTGATTACGTAAAAAAAGAAAAAATACGTGTCCAATATTTTTTAATAATCTACAAGACGGACTAAAAAATAAAAATTAGTCAACATGCCCATTAATATGGTTGGGGTAGCCGTACTTTTTACATATAAGATGGGACAATACTGAGTACAAAAGATACGTTGTTTCCTGTATGTTTTTGTAGGTTCATACATGATACAAGTGAGTTTCTGAGCACATGCATTTTAAATATATTTTTTACTTTGTTTCAAATAAAACAACGTTCTTAACTATGATAATAATCTATTACAAATATTTATGAAATCGACATGATTTTTATTCGATATGAAATACCTATTCCATCAGCAATAAACTGAATTTAAAATAGAATTATTTCAAAGAACAATTTCTTATGTGATTCCAATACTTTTTGTTTCTTACACTTAAAATACATAATTTCAACGCCATCTATGTATTAGTGATTATAACGAATAATTAAAATTGGCTACTTGACAAAAAATTTTTTTTAGTCCGTCGTGTAGATTAGTAAAAAATATTGGACACGTATTTTTTCTTTTTTTACGTAATCAAAAAATAACAGAGATACATTGAGTTGAAATTTCGCGTGACGTCACAACTCGGTGCGGTTTGTATGGCGCTTATAATGAATATTGACGTCACGAGCCCCCCACCCTAAACTTTAATGCGCTTTATCTATGTTCATTTTCATTAAATTGAAAAAGCAAAAAATATGTGTCTATTATTTTTTTATTTTCTAACTGACGGACTGATTAGAATTTTGATTTTCATACCTTGGAGAATACCCAATTGAAATTAAAGGTTACCGACGTTTACACAGAAAGGGATTGTACATGTCGCAGTCATCTGGTTGAATGACGTTCAATTGAATGACTAGCGCGTTCATTGAATGACGAGACATTTAATTGAATGACTAAAGGACATAGACGCGCGACGATAGTATTTTGTCTATGGTCAACAGTTCAAACCTAACCTAACCCAGCCCTTTTTGGGGGTGCTGTTTCGTTCGTTCGTAGGTTCGAACATTCGGCCTAGACATTCAACTAGATGACTGCAATCCCACTTCTGATGAAGTTCTTAAAATCTAGAAGTGCAACATTGGAAAGTTATTTGTTGTAGAAAATAATAATATCTAAACAATAATAACAGTAGGTATCAGAATTCTAGCATTGTATTTTTAGTTAATTAGTAAAACAGATAATTATTACCAAAACAGTTCAGAAACTTTAATTCTATTTTTATTCGTATTTAAATTCCAAGTTTTACTTCTATAAAAATAAAATATAGCTATCAAAGTCCGTACTACAAGCTCTTACCCAGACTGTCTTATCAAAGAAAAGAATAGATTTATTGGAAAATCTTTAATCCGTGTCTTTTTTACAGACTTAAGTGACCTGGTTTTGCGAAATCATAGTACGACCTTACACCGAACTCGCACCGATAGCCTAATTTCGAATTGATGTAATTTAAACTTGAATAAAGACGAATCAGCGAATATAATATAATGTAGGTATATCAGTGAAGCGGATCTGCATAAAAATCATTGGCAACGTTCAAGATCAAAATCAAACAATTCGAAACTTGATTATCGATGTAAATTGTCATTTAACGGCGCAAGCTCTAGCGAAGCGGCCAAAGAGAAGGTAACTCACAGAACACAACTACGTTTGACAGATGCCACGTGCAAAGAATAGAGAAAAAGAAGCGACACTCCACCTCCACCAATTTCATGCCTCTTCGTACCCCGCGAAAATTAGGTACCTTGGTAAAGACAGAAAAGTATGGACACATGTAGAATCTACATACATGTGACAATTATTCACTGACAGTTGACACTGACAGCGAGCTGTCAACCTCACGACACGCACACACGCACAACTCGTGTACACGTGTACAAGCCGGCCGTCTTTACTTGCGGGAGAGTACTTGAAACAGTTCGTTTGTATGGAGTGTCACCGGGCCGCCGCGAGTGAGTCGTTCAGGCTATCCCTTTCCCGCATGCGAGCTCGCGCCGCTCTAATTTGAAACGGGAATACATCTAGTTGTACAATATGTACTCTCCATGCAACTCGCCTTCTTGCTGTTCAGCGCATTTAACGTTCGCCGCGAAGTCGCACTGTTGTGTGTGAGCGTTGAAGTACAGGCCCTCTTGACAGGTCGTCGATCTGACGACGCCGCTCTCGCACCGCCAGTACCGCTGGCAGTCACCCCTGAAACGAAATAGAGGTATAGATATAGTTGGTTTTACACGCGTTAATCTCGGATCCCAGATTAAAATTTCCTGTATCCTTTTAACACCCCTGACGACGTGCATGTGAAATTTTATGATGATCGGTTAAGTAGTTATAGAGTGAAAGCGTCACAAATAAATCAATATGAGTTATGGTTGATTCCGTGTGCAGAATTTGGTTGTCAGGGCGATGGTTTCTGAAGATCACTTACTGATAAGGCAACTGCCTCCCGGAAGACAGGGCGTCAAGGCAGTTGATAACTGGACTGTTGAATTTGACCATCTCGTCTTCCTCCAGCTCTTCTTCTATCAAAATGCCTGAGGAATGAGAGAAAAACCACAATATTGTATTATCAGATGTCACTTCCTAAAGTTTCACTTCACTACACTATTATAAAATAAAGTCCTCCGCCAGGTCTGTCTGTCTGTCTGTTCGCGATAACCTCAAAAACTACCGAATGGATCCCATACAGATAGAGTGATTCTACTAATGGCACATCCAAATATGCACACATAAAAAAATTGCTTTTGGTGCATCGCTGACCGCTGCCACGGCAAGCTCGTTGTGCTCGCTTACCTAACCTAACCTAGTAAGTCTGAGTACTCTCTAATTAGTGTCTATTCGGAACGTGGTTTTTTTTTTTTAGAGTACCTAGTCACTAGATACGCGTAGACATACTAGATATGTGCTATTTAGTTGCACAAATAAGATTATGTGGGTAGTTAAATATTTCCCACTTAAAAATGATAGATTTTTAACATAAAACTCCTATTTGCAGCATCGTCCTATTGGACTACGTATTTATATATTGTACATTAATATATTAAGTAAATGCTTTGGGATACATATATGATTTCACAACCTAAGCATAGAGTTACTTCATTGGCTAAGATTTTGCTAGTCGAATCTGAACTGCTAATCAGCATATATCAATTTATTAGCTTCTAGCAAAGACGTCATGAGAAGTACTTGTTTTGCTGCAAATCAGCAGGTGATAAACTACTGTTACCTACATTTAGAACGTATAGATAGAATTATCGCTGACTCAGTCACTCGGCCACAAACGAGACTGAGAGATGATGAGAGATCGCTTTTAAATTAAAAGACCACAATACTGACTTGGCTCGTGATGATCTGGTATCCACCCTCCGCTCCCCTCCTCTTCTATATCTTCCTCTCTTGTCCTCAAGATGCAGGTTGCCTGAGATTTAAAATTGCAGGCCTGGAATGAAAAAGAAAACAAATTTTAAAAACACAAAACTGTAGCAAAGACTAATAGAGATATAGAGATACGAGTAAATAGCTTGATGCAGCCGGATTTATTTTTATTGTTAACTGTTTTGCAGGAAAGATACTACCTCAGACGAGATAAAAACTTTTCATCTGAGGATACTACATAGATTGCAGGCGGAACGCTGGAACTGCACTGAAAATAAGCGCTGGGACCGCTACGGTCGCAGCAAATGCTGAGTCCCTTTTAGCATGGCAATGCACCACATAGTTTTTTTTTGTCTTTCAATTGTTAATAGGTATATGACGTGTTTGTTGCGTGGTGTATGTGTTTCTTTTATTTTGCTAAATAAAGTGTATCTTATCTTATCTTATAAACGTAGGTTACGTAGGTAGTGCAGCAATCTTATCTAAATACAAAATTGAACTTAATCGTTACATCAGTTTCCGAGATAGATTAAAAACAATAAGAGTACCTAATCTCTACATCTTATATAACAAAGTCGTCCGCCGCTTCCGTCTGTCTGTTCACGATAAACTCAAAATCCACTGAACGGATTTACATGTGGTTTTTACCAACAGATAGAGTGATTAGCTACTAATGGCATATTTGAATATGCGCACACAAAAAAAAATGAATTTTAACCGCAGTAATTCCGAAATTACTGTTCGTCAACAACAGGACAGCTTGTAAATCTACTATATTTAAACGAAACGAAACGAAAATTCTTGTATTTATATAAATTCTGAATCTCGGGAACGGCTCCAACGATTTTCATGAAGGGGTATGCATCGATCTAGCTAAGTTTCATTTTTAGAAAACGACATTTTGTCCGTGTTTTCAGGCAATGAAAAATGAGTGTTTGTTTTTCAACTTAACAACAGATGGCGCTATACACAACGAGCGAAGCTCGGTGACCCAGGTATTAATAATAAAAAGTGAGAGAAAATAGTATGATTTACCTGTTCATAGAAGTCAAAGATGAGGTCATCCCTGGAGCAGGCGAACTCCACTTCGCGGCCGTGTGTGCACAGGAAGAACTTGTTGCAGTCCGTGAAGTGGGGCAGCAGGAGGAACTCCTGGAGAGACAGCACATAACAACCATCAGTAATAGTAATTGAAACATTTAAATTACAGTAATAACAATAATCATCGGTAGCAGCCCGGTGACACTCCATACAAATGAACTGATTCAAGTACTTTCCCACAAGTAAACATGGCCGGATTTGCTTACACGTGTTGTGCGTGTGTGCGTGCGTGCGTGCGTGTATCGTAAAGTTGACAGCTCGCTGTAAACAATTGAGTATTCTCCAGGGTGTGAAATTCAAAATTCTAATTAGTCCGTCAGTTAAAAAATAAAAAAATAATAGACACGTATTTTGGGCTTTTTCAAATAAATGAAAATAAACATAGATAAAGCGCATTAAAGTTTCGGGTGGGGGACTCGTGACGTCGTTATTCAGTATAAGCCCTGTACAAATTGCACTGGGTAGTGACGTCACGCGAAATTTCAACTCAATGTATCGCTGTTATTTTTTGATTACACAAAAAAAGAAAAAATGCGTTCCAATATTTGTTACTAATCTACACGATGGACTAAAAAAAATATGTATAGTCGAGTAGCCAATGGTCACATGTAAATTCTACGTGCGTCAAACTTTCCTCAGTCTTTACCAAGGTAACTTTCGCGGGGTATGAGGAGGCAAGAAATTAGTGGGACGCGGAGTGTCGCTTCTTTAATCTCTATTCTTTGCCGGTAGCTTGAACTCTGCTCCGGCACATTAAACTATATTTTGCTTTTTCTAATTAATGATAAAATCCTACTAATATTATAAATGTGAAAGTGTGGATGTTTGGATGTGCGGATGTGTGTTACTCAATCACGCAAAAACGGCTGAACGGATTCGGATGAAGTTTGGCATGCACGTTGTCAGGGGCACAGAGACGGATATAGGGTCTGCGAAATTACATATGAAGATTATCTATTATATACCAGCTGTTCCCTGCGGTTCCACCCGCGGTAATTTCGGAGTTCCCGCAGGAATTCCGGGATAAAAAGTACCCTATGTCCTTCTCTGTATACCTGATAACGTGTTTACCAAATTTCATGACGATCAGTTGAGCCGTTAAAGCACAAAGGCGTAACAAACAAATAAACTCACTTTCACATTTGGACGCAGATAAGCAATAACATGTTAACGCACAAAATCAAGTTATTGATTCAGAACGATTTATTGAGAGTTAGGGAACGTTTTTTAATTATGTGTTTACTTTATTATATTGCTTCAATATGTAACTAAATATTTAACATAAAAAATCTTGATACAAAATGTCGCTCCTACTTTTAAAACACGATTTACTCAAAATTTCTCCAGTGTGGTTTAACACACTATTGCTTATCTATATCTATGTCCATTTATAATATTAGTAACGAATAACTAGGTTTACAATACATCATGTTTGCATCGCTCTACCTTTCCGTTCGGATCGCAAGACAGCGTATTAGGGTCCACTCCTTGCAGAGTGTCCAAGGGCTGGCCAGCAACTGCGGCCACGATGACAACAAATGATACGATTTTGGCTGTGGGACAAAGAAAAACATATTGTAATTAAACAAAATTATCTGGGTCACCGAGCTTCGCTCGTTGTGTCAGCGCCATCTGTTGTTAAGTAGAAGAACAAACACTCATTTTACATTGCCTGAAAACACGGATAAAATGACGTTTTCTAAAAGGGAAACCTAGCTAGATCGATTAATCGCCCCCGAAACCTCCTGCGTACTAAATTTCATGAAAATCGTTGGAGCCGTTTCCGAGATTCAGATTATATACATACATATATGTATATACAACGTGTTAATGAATTAACTGAAAACCTGATACACCCCATTTAAAATAAAAAAATAAACAATATTAATATGAAAAAAATATATTTTATGCCGAAAAATTTATACTTTAAAAGTTATTCAACATTAGTTTGGAGGTGACCTATCTACGAAACTCCAAGCGCTACGCCCGCGCCTACCGGTTCAATTTTTTTTGCTGCGGGCGGCGTTCGCGCCAAATATTGTATTATAAATAATTTAGACATGGGTAATACAAATGAAACAATATAACCTATATTAAAACATAGTGCGATTGATTCGCTAGTTGATTGTGAGCAAACTACTTTCTAGTTTTCAGTTAATTAATTAACACGTTGTAAATACAAGAATTGCTTGTTTAAAGATAGTAGAAAGAGAACCCAATTAGCAAGCAGAAATTGCACTAATATCGCTGTATGTACATCGCTACTGGGAATTTCTTATACTTGCCTAATTAAATTTACTAGAATGGGAACTCCTATACTAATCTATAGGGAAAATCATCCTTATACTACCCTTATGACTCAGACCAAATAAAAACTAAAGACTCAACGATTAGAACAAACAATTGAAGCCAGGAAAAAGACACCATCGCCGTGCACGTACACAGAAACACGCACACACTTGCAAGAAAAAGACACCATAAATCCCACCCGACCCGATTGGCGCAGAGGTCACCTTGCCTGTCCGCTAATCAAGGGGTTCCGGGTTCGATTCCCGGTGGGGGTGGACTTTGTGTGATGAATACAGGGTTCCATTTTCCAGTCTGGGTGTGTTAATATATCTATAGTGTAATATATATAAGTAATTCTATGTAGTATATACCACGTTTGCTTGGTTTCCACGACACAAGCTAATAATAGCTTACTGTGGGATCAAGTAGATCTGTGTGTTGTGATGTGGATTATTATATTATATATATATATATTATATATATATATATTATATTATATATATATATATTATATTATATATATATATTAGCAAATCCATACACTTTCCTAATCACCACCGCAATCACTTCGTTGTGCGAGACGTTCCGTCTTAAGTTTTTATTTGGTCTGAGCCTTATGATTCTAAATGCGAAGTTTGTTTGTTTCTAACACTTTCACGCCTGAACGGCTCAACCGATTACCGTGAAATTGCGTACACGTTGCCAGGGGTCACAGAGAAGGACATAGGGTACTTTTTATCCAGGAACTCCCTTGGGAACTCCGAAATTATCGCAGATGAAACCGTGGGGAACAGGCAGTAGTTGATATGTGAAAATAACATTCATTCATTATTATTATTTTATTAGGTACCTAAGTATTATTGAATGGAAATAACCCTCTGAGTTCGAGGTCAAACAGACAGACCGCTGACTTATAGAATGCGCAAGTTTGTTATATGTAACCAGCTATGCCCCGCGGTTTCACCCGCGGTAATTTCAGAGTTCCCGCGGGAATTCCGCGATAAAAAGTACTCTATGTCCTTCTCTGTACCCCTGACAACGTGCATGCCAAATTTCATCCAAATCCGTTCAGCCGTTTTTGCGTGATTGAGTAACAAACATCCAAACATCCACACTTTCACATTTATAATATTAGTAGGATGTACCTACTATTATTAGTTAATAGCTGTACCCCGCGGTTTCACCTGCGCGAGTTTCGGAATTCCCGCAGGAACTATTTTCCTTTAAAATAAAACCATTCTTTTGGTAAAAGAATTTTCAAACACGGTTCAGTAGATCCAGAGATTCCTACAACGTCACAAACTCACAAACTTTTGCACTTTATAATATTAGTATAGATAGAAGTATAGATTACTATAAAGAAGCTATGTATTTAAATTTGGTCACGTTTTTCAACGTCGTCGGGCGTAGGTAAATAATATAGAAACAGAAACGTGCGTTAGATTTTCTTAGATACGTGTGCCAAGTAGGTAATACTCAATTATTGATTCCACGTGATTTATTATCTATCTTTATCAAATAACTAATAAGATTTATATTATTAACGAGTGCGTTCTTATGTAATATTGTGTAAGTTGTACTAGGTATCTAAAAAATCTATCTACTAGCTATTCCCTGCGGTTTTACCCGCGTGATTTTCGGAATTCCAAAGCAGTTCCATCATCAGCTAATTGGACATAGATAAGCAATAGTGTGTTAACCCACACTGGAGAAATTTTGAGTAAATCGTGTTTTAAAAGTATAGCGCTATTTAGTGTCAACCTTTTTTATGTTAAATATTGAGTTGCATATTTAAGCAATGTAATAAGGTAAACACATAATTAAAAAACGTTCCCTAACTCTCAATAAATCGTTCTGAAACAATAACTTAATTTGGTGGGTTAACATGTTATTGCTTATCTGCGTCCAATTAGCAGTGGAAAACCCGTCAAAATTGGTACACCCGTTTCGGAGATTCATCTGCGTGAGTTTCGAAATTCCCGCAGAATCTCTTTATATCAGTACCACAGATAATATAATACTATACTTCAGTAGGTACTAACTGTTCCCCATCGGTTTCAACTTTCACCCGCGTTAATTTCGAAGTTCCCGCGGGAATTCCGGATTACAATATAGCCTATGTTACTCGGGGATAATGTAGCTTTCTAATGGTAAAATAATTTTTGAAATAGTTCGAGTAGTTTTTGAGTTAAATCCTAACAAACAAACAAAAAATCAAATCTTTCCTCTTTAAAATATTAGTATAGATTCAGGAACCTTAGCGGACGCAGGCAGAACAACCCGCCAAAGTTTTATCAGAATCGGACCAACGGTTTAGAAAAATATAGAGGAGAAACACAAACATTCAATTATATTTGGACGCAGATAAGCAATAATATGTTAACCCACAAAATTAAGTTATTGATACACAACGCTTTATTGAGAGTTATAGGACGTTTTTTAATTATTTTTTTATCCTATTACATTGTTTCAAATACCAACAAATTGTTGAACATAAAAAATGGTGACACAAAATGGTGCTATAATTTTAGAACACGATTAACTCAAAATTTCTCCAATGTGGGTTAACACACTATTGCTTATCTATGTCCATTTATAAAGAAGATATGGACGCAGATAAGCAATAACATGTTAACCCACAAAATTAAGTTATTGATTCAGAACGATTTATTGAGAGTTAGGGAACGTTTTTTAATTATGTGTTTACCTTATTACATTGCTTAAATATGTAACTAAATGTTGAACATAAAAAATGTTGATACAAAATGGCGCTCCTACTTTTCAAACACGATTTACTCAAAATTTCTCCAGTGTGGGTTAACACAGTATTGCTTATCTATGTCCATATTGTAGGTACATATTATCTACTTAGACTATGTCTGTATGGACGCAATTAATATTTCTTTATTCAATTTTAAAGTTGTTTTTTCTCGCTTCGTTTATTTTAGCTTGCCACTCAACAACAACCTATTTTGCGCTACAAATCAGACACATTTTAAATTAGTTAATTTTTTTGTCTTATTTCAATAAGTTTTTAGACTAAACACCTTTACCTACCAGTCGGCTGCCCTACGGAAAAACAAAGCAACGGATTTTTTTTTTGTTGTTGAAAATGCGTTTTTTTTTTGACACTTTTCACGCATAACGGATGTTCCTACGTACCTACTCACAACCATCAATAAGGGAAACTATGAAAGATTTGTTTTAAATAAAGCGAATTGCGGTTTTTGACTGCTCTTGTTTTTATTCTAACAAACCATCAAAAAGGCTTTAGTCTTAGAGAAATTAAAATTAAGAAAATCGTTAGGTACCTATACCACAGATAATATAATATGCCATGGAAGGTGTGATTTGAATAAAGCGATATCCGTTTTTGTTCCTCTTGTAAAATTTATTCCGCTTCAATTACTTTGTTTTACCGTAGGGCAGCCGCATCGGTAGATCTGTGATTCAAATTATCAGATAACTATTGGTGTCACCGCGGTTTCACCCACGTTAATTTCGGAGTTCCCGCAGGAATTTCAGGATAAAAAGTAAAGGTACCCTATGTCCTTTTCCGTACCCCTGACAACGTAGGTGTTTTGACTTTTTCTGACACTTCCATTACCGTAATATTCCAATCAATTTACATTAAACCTTGACAAATAAAATTACCTTATACCTATATCTAAACCTTCCTCATGAATCACTCTATCTATCGATGAAAACCGTATGAAAATCCGTTCTGTAGTTTTTGAGTTTATCGCGAACAGACAGACAGACAGACACAGAGGACTTCTTCTTAATTTATGGTGATGTAACTAGGTAAGATTACAAGAAAATAATCCCTTTTCTTTAAAACTGCGTTAGTTTCTATTTAAAGTTCCTACAATTTGTGAAGTAACAGTTTCTAAGCCTAGTTTTCTCTTTTCTGTCGGTAGGTAGGTAGGTCTGTAGGTATTGTGAGAGAGTTTTAATTAGTATAGAATTGTTTTAAGTTTGGTTACTAAATAAGTAGGTACCTTTACAATCAATGAAGATTATTTACTAATTAAGTTTTTAGTTAAATGAACGTCTCCGAGTAGTCTGAGTGCGACTGTTTTGGATTCTTAAAATCTTTACTTAAAATTAAGTAGATTATCATTAAAACGACTGTGAGTGCGATCGTTAGCCACTTGCCTCGTCATTCTTTTGTGTAATAACCTAATACTTAACAAAAGATTAATCAAAATTCAAAGGTGATAATGACCGGATTAAACGATTATCCGCTAACAAAAATATTGTAAAGTGCCTACATAATATATATAATTATATATAGGTACAACACATTATTTGAACTAGGCCGGCTATTCTATACTGAAAGTTTTGAAGCAAACCTTCTTTTTTTATTGCCGCTTCGGATAGCTGAGAAAATTCATACGGTCTACGTTGTCATTCTTGTTTAATTGGTCCATGGTTATCATGAACGGAATTAGGTAAATACTTAATTATTCGGCAACGAAAGTATGAAAGGAAGTTGCAACAGATATTTCAAAACCCACAAATCAAAAAAAATGGACAAAATAAAAAGAAAGGACAGAGCAAAAGGCGGCCGTTTTGCAATCTTTTCAAGGCAACCTAAAGGTATAGGAGCTGTAGATAGAAAGGAGAAGCGGCATTTTAGACCGTATAAAGCAAAGAATCCAAAATATCTCATCTATTTTTGTTAGCTGTTACATGAATTACATAAACAAACCCTAGTTAAGTAACCAAAATGGAATGGGGCGTTCCTCGGGAGGTTGTGTCATTTTACTATACTATACAACTTCCCACATAGCGTCCTATTAAGGTTCAACTGTAAAGAGTTGCTTCCAAAGTTTCCGGTAAAGCATGGAAATGCATCTCACCAATGCATTCCTACTTAAATAACTTCCGAAGAAGAAAGATTGAATTGGCTGTATGGGCTTAGCTTCCTTTGCCTTCCAGATAAGGGGTAAAAAAAGGATTCTGAACACCCTTCTTCAAGAAGATTAGGTAAGTAAATACCTCAGCTCAGTACCTACATAATATTACAATCAAAATAATGCATTCGATTTCGAACTTGTTCAATCATTAAGATTTAAGGTACATGCTACATGCATGACTTGCCTCAACTTTTACTAGGCATCCTAGTATCGCGAGTCGCGACGCGACGTTTGCAAATCTATTGTATTAAGTTCTAAGATAATAGATTAATCACGCATTAATCGAGTGTTTGGGCTGTTAAACTGTTTGTTATCGCTGATAATGATGCGTAAGTAGTTATAAAATACCTATATCTATGGAAAATTTGGCACCAATTTGGCAAAATTAGTATAGATATCGCTTACAGCTAATCATTATTATTATTCATCTAGATTTTAAAGGATTAATAATCTGGAAAGGGACTTATATTGAGCTAACTAGGTACATAGAATGGTCAACTACCAATAAAGGTGGTTACGGTACCTACAGTTTTTGTAGTAGGTACCTATAACTATCTTTGAAATTTCATTCTCAACTCAGAACAATAGTCTACGTATTCACCATTGTTCTGAGGTATTCACTCGTTGAACTGCCATCTTCTATTCCCGCCAAAAACTCCTTTGTGAAAGTTGACGGTTCGAACAAGGTTCGACTGTGTTCGACCCATTGTACAACCAATAATTGGAGTACACAACTTTGCCAGTGGCTCAAATAAGCATACCCACAGACAGTAAAGCACCCATAATAATATTATAAATGCCAAAAGACTAAGATAAATATAGATTTTGCAATTGAACACGATAAAACTGCAATTATTTTAAACGAAAACGCTAAAAATATATCCATATCTATCCATACTAAATAAAAATAAATATAATAAATATTAATTTACAAATGCGAAAGTTACTGTTTGTCTATCTGTTTGATTCCTTTACACGTCTAAACTATAAGTAGTTAAGTTAACCGATCATCTTGAACATACATGTTTTCAATGGTACAAAAAAGAACATTTATTTTTCCGAAAATTCTACTGGAACATAGACGAATAAGAGAACATACTGTACTCCGAAACTTACACGTTAACCACGGGGAACAGCTATCATTTATAAATTTACCGAGCAGTAAGTTAGTGGATATAGCTATGAGCGTATCTCTAAGTGCGTGAGATCTAATCCTAGGTCAAAAATCAATTAAGTAAATTAGTGTAGTGTAGTAGTTGATTTATGTCACACAAACTAAAAGTTTCACTTACTTCAAAAGAGATTTTTGAAATCATTCATCAGACGCGATAGTTAGAAGAAAATAATATATAAAAAATTCGCATTAAAAAGAAATTGGATTCTAATTATTACTAATAATTTATTAGTAGGTCGTCTAATATCGTATCGTGTTGGACATTATCATGATCGTACGTACATTATTGATTATTGTCTATTGTTTGTTTTGTTTTGATAGACTTCCAAGTTCCAAGAATCAATCAAAATATTATAAATTTTCACTACGTTTTGTGTCCTTCTAATTTATTTCGTAGGTACCTACCTTCCTAATCAAAATACCTTTATTTACAAATTACAAAAACTTTAATACAAACGCGGTCAAATTGAAAATGTCATCGTCGGACTCCGAAGACGACTGCTATGGCAACGTAGCGAAAAAACTGGAGAATATGAAAAACAAATATCTAGAAGACAAAATGGATTGTACAACACTTTTGAACGATTCCCGCGATCTCGACGAGTTGGTGGAAAACGCTAAACTCACAGCCGTAAAAGTGAAAAAGACTAGAAAGAGCAAAACGAAAGACGTACAGCAACCCACAGAAGTTCCGTTTAGTAGTACAATAATCATCTCTGACGACGTACCTGCTGGGAACACATCGACAAACAGGGGTGGGAGAGTCACACGTTCATCTGCTAAAAGGAAAGCCCCCGAGCCCGTCGTTATCGATAGCCCTACAACTTCAAATTTGTGTGTCGGTGTGTCTGACAGTGACGGGGCAGCTAACAGAGGTAACTCAAGAAGCAGAAGAAGGGGCTCGGCAACGCCTCGAAGCAGAGGCCGACAGTCCAGGCGTGGCAGGGGCGGTAGAGGTGGCAGGAGTATACAGTCACTAATGAATACAATCAACAGTATGATGCCTATATACAGTGTTGGCAACACTGAAGACTACCCCGATCAGTCAGATAGTCAGCAACTATTCAGCAGCAACACTAAAAACGATGATGTAATATTAGTACAAGACGAGGAGACCCTAGATGAAAACGAAGAGCTCTCCGTCAAAGTGTACTGGCAGAACCTGGAGTTCTTCAAGTTCACAATACGCAAATATCAAAAGTTGAGTCAGATATTTGATTTTTTCTCCAAAAAAGAGAATGTTAGTATGGAAAAACTTTTGTTCACATACAACGATCGTATACTGAAACCCACAGACACGCCCGACTCTATAGACTATAATATAGCTAAATTCATAGACGGTGGTATAGTCAATCATAGTATATCCAAACTAATCACGGAAAATACAGATAAAGTTAAAGATGGTATAAAAATAAAATTCCAATGTCAGCACTTGAAAAAGCCACTAGAAATCATTACGGGGTTAGATGACAGATTCTCACTGGCTATGACAAAGTGCGCTGAACTATTGGAGATGCCGATAGAGAAATTAAAATTTGAATTTGATGGCGATAGTATATCAGGTAATTGTACTTTTTTTTAAAGGAACTCATAAATATCTTTAAAATCTTAGAATAAGTCACCTGCGGAACCATAGCTGACAATCAAGAGGTGTTATAATACTGTACCCTAAAGCATTCCACTAATTATTTATCGCTTGAGAGGAACTTGGTTGCTGGCTCCAGGACTATTAGGCAATTCTAAATTCATAATTAAATGTTATGTCAATGAGAGTTACTTTTTTGCTAATTAATAATAATTTCTTATGATTATTTATAATTCTAATTTCTCAGTTATGTATTTTTGTTTCAGGCAAAAAAACCGCAAGAGAATTAGAACTTGAAGGCGGTGAATGCATAGATGTGAAAGTATTAAGGTGATACTTGATAATAGTATAATTAAAATTTATAATTTTAAAACGAAATACTGATTTATTTTTATTTATATACCTACAGGTTTGTAGCACAGGGCCCTTATTTACTACTAGCTGCGGCCTGCAGTTTCAGCCGCGTTAATTTCTGAGTTCCCGCGGAATTCCCGATTACAATATAGCCTATGTTACTCAGAGATAATGTAGCTTTATATTCATGAAAGAATTTTTGAAATCAGTTCAGCAGTTTTTTAGTTAAATCGTAACAAACAAACAAACCAAAAGTCAAATCTTTCCTTTCCTTTTTATAATATTAGTATAGTATAGATGACCATACCTAACGTTCCACATAAATTGTCTTTGTCTCTCACTCAGAGAAGTTTCAAACCAAAAAATTATATTTAAGTAGGTACATCGTTTCTTATGGAATATACAATATTAATTATACGAATACGAATAACTACGGATAAGTCGGTGCACGGAAAAACCTAAAAAGGTTTATGTAGCACCGTCAAGTGGTTACAATGTTTATAAATTAGTAAATAAATAAATAAATAAATAATTTCTAATATTTTTGCTCCTGGAACGTTTGGGGATTGTGTTTTTGGACGCGTTATAAAGGTCAGGTATCCATCAGTCCAATTCCCTTTCTATGATTTCATCGCATCCATATTTTGCGTTTGAGTTAAATCCAGTGTAATTCCAGCATAATCTAGAAATTTTAATTTAAAAGACAGTTCATAGAGACAGAAAAACTCACCGAACATTTTTATATGTCTATATTATATTTTATTTTTAATGAAATACACAAGAAAATCACAGAGAACACAATTAAAAAAAAAACGAGAAACAAATGCACAAATAACTTATATACTAAAATAATAATTCGTAATGTACATTCTAAGTCTTTATATACAAAGCCCTTTTAGATAAATGTATAGTTTTTGCGTTTGCAGAATTATCTTGTCATGAGAATTTGGCTCTTATCACCATGGAAATAGAGCGTGTTGTAGTTTTCACGCAATATCTCTAAAGAATTATTGTTACTTGAAGGATTAGTTATTTAATGACACAAAATGATTAAAAATTAAGCTAAGAACGCGCTACAGATATTTCAGTAAGGTTCTGTAGAATTTTAGTACACGCGTGGATAATTTTCGGTTTCATATTTTATCACAGATAATATGGACGCAGATAAGCAATAACATGTTAACCCACAAAATTAAGTTATTGATACAGAACGATTTATTGATAGTTAGAGAACATTTTTTAATGATGTGTTTACGTTATTACATTGTTTAAATATGTAACAAAATGTTGAACACAAAAAATTCTTGACACAAAATGGCGCTAGAATTTTAAAACACGATTTACTCAAAATTTCTTCAGTGTCGATTAACACACTATTGCTTATCTATGTCCATATAATACTATGTTTAGGTATATAATATTTTGTCAATGCGAATGTAGGTTTGTTTGTTTGTTACGCGTCTTAACTACTAAACAGATCATCGTGTGCATACACGTTGTCATGGGTACAAAGAAGGATATAGGGTAGGTACTTTTTGTCCCGGAATTCCCGCGGGAACACCGAAATTAATGCTGGTATCTCGAGGCTGGTATATAGTATTTTTTATATGTTCCTATAGTATGGTAGCTAGCTACCGTGGACGGAGAACGCTAGCTACCTATAGGAACTTTATGTTTTTTTTTTAATCCACATCACAACACACAGATCTACTTGATCCCACAGTAAGCTATTATTAAACGTGGTATATACTACATAGAATGGGCATGTTGACTAATTTTTATTTTTTAGTCCGTCTTGTAGATTATTAAAAAATATTGGACACGTATTTTTTCTTTTTTTACGTAACCAAAAAATCACGGAGATATATTGAGTTGAAATTTCGCGTGACGTCACTATTCTGACAGTTTGTATGGCGGTTTTGCGGTTAGTGACGTCACGACCGCCTCATCCTAAACTTTAATGCGCTTTATCTCTGTATATTTTAATTTATTTAAAAAAGCAAAAAATACGTGTCTATTGTTTTTTATTTTCTAACTGACGGACTAATTAGAATTTTGATTTTCAATAGTAGTCAACATCCCTATTACTTATATATCAAACTATAGAATATACTTAGATATATCGGCATGTATGTAGGTAGGTACACGTCGCAGACACTACGATAACGCCGTACGATCGCCGCTCTGACGAAGTTAGATGTATCTAACGTAGGTAGTGGCCTTTACGATAATGATTGTGATTGAAAAACATGGTTTTGGTTTTATGATAGGCATATTTATCTTCACCAATAAATAAAATTAATCCGTAGTATTCAAGTACTTACCCACCTACGCTATATTTCAAAGAAATCCATCGGCAATGAAGATGTTTAAGAGAGAATTAAGCAGGAGTTTCATATTGTAACAGGCTATTGAGTTTTTAGTCCGTCATACTGGACTGGACACGTATTTTTCTATTTTTTTTTAATGCAATTAAAAAATAAAGGCGATAGAATACATCCGGCCCACCGAGTGGGACTCCGTAGCGAGCGGCGCTCGGCAACGCACACCCTTGCAGGTAAAAACGCATTTGACTTCAATCCTACACTAGCTGACCCGCGCGGTTTCAGCCGCGGTAATTTCGGAGTTCCCGCGGGAATTCCAGGATAAAATATAGTCACAAACCCTCCTCACGAATCACTCTATCTATTGGTGAAAACCGCATCAAAATCCGTTGCGTAGTTTTAAAGATTTAAGCATGCATAGGGATATAGGGACATATCATATCATATACATAGGGATACATCACGAAGGCCACAAAGATCCGACTCGTCAGGGCACTGGTGTTTCCCATATTTTTATACGCGGCAGAGACTTGGACACTGAGGGAGGTCGAGAGGAAGAGGATAGACGCTCTGGAAATGTGGTGCTGGAGGAGAATGCTTGGGGTATCGTGGACTGAGTTCCGAGCTAACGCTTCCATCCTCCGGGAACTCGGCATCAAGCAGCGTCTGTCCTCCATAGTACAGGCTCGAATACTGACATTTTTCGGCCATATTTCACGACGCGGAGAGGCTTCTGTGGAGCGTCTTGTGGTGCAGGGAAAGGTGGAAGGCACAAGACCGCGCGGGAGATCACCGATGCGCTGGACTGACCAGGTGAAGGCTGCCGCTGATAGCTCTCTCTACGAGTGCTCTAGAAGGGCAGCGGTTCGGGAGGAATGGCGACGGGTTGTCAAGCGTGCTACCAATCCGGAACCGATGACCACGACCACTCTGTCAAGAGTGTAACAACTAAGAAGAAGAAGGGATATAGGGACAGAGAAAGCGACTTTGTTTTATACTATGTACTTAGTGGTTAGGTAAAAGTTTAGTTTAGTAAAAGTTTATCTTGACATGACTGTTAATACGCAAAATCAATCATGTACTATAATCCATTGTCTACGTCATTCACTACTAGTACCAATTAAACCCGCAACTATGGATTAGGTACTCAATCTAATCTAAACCAATATCTCGGTTTAGTAGTTTTTAACCCTTTCACAGCCACGTTTTTGTAGTCATAAAGCTACAAAAAAAAATTTTTTTTTTAAAAATAATCCACTTCACAACACCCAGATCTACTTGATCCCACACTAAGCTATAAGCTTGTGTCGTGGAAACCAAGCAACACGTGGTATATACTACATAGAATTACTTATATGTTATACTATAGATATAATAATAATAATAATAATAATCCACTTCACTAATAAACACACCCAGACTGGAAAATGGAACCCTGTGTTCATCACACAAAGCCCACCCCCACCGGGAATCGAACCCGGAACCTCTTGATTAGCGGGCAGGCATGGTGACCATTGCGCCAATCGGGTCGTCAGATATGACGTAGCTTCCCAATGCTGCCCAGCCCAGCTGCACCCTTCTTGTGATTTCACGCTCGAAGTTGTCTCTACTGAGCTGCAATGTCTGCCCGAGGAAGACATATTCTTGGTAGATACTCAAGCAATTTATAAGTATTACTTTATTTGACAAAATCTAAAATTTTATAAATTTTTTGTATCAGGAAGTATTCTGGAAGATGGGAAAAATAATAAAAATTGATTCTAACTACTGATAATAATAGTATTTAATTTATTTTTATTTCATATAATTAAGTATTATGTAATAACAAAAGATATAATATAACTGCAGAATTACAAAAATAAAAAAAGAAATATTAAAAATTCTTTTTATCTTATCGCATAAATAAAAAAAAAAACATCAAAAAAATTATTGCCATCACTGATTCTGGATAATAGCTGTTATTAATATCTACAATTTATTATTCTCAAAAAACATTTATACAACTAAAAAAACCCAATTGGGTTTAAATCCGATGAGCCAGCCTTCCACGATCTTTTATCGGGTTCGTAAACGGGAGGCTTTTATCGGATTTAAACCCGTAAACGAGAGGCTTTTATCGGATTTAAACCCAAGTACCGAGTTGATTGTCCATTTATAATATTAAATTTGGTTACATACCAAATATTGTTATAAAATTATACAATAGAAAAATCTAGACGGACTCGTGTACACAAAAAAACTAAGACGATACACAAAACAAATTACATTACAGAACTATCGGCCGCACTCAGAGTCGACTTTAATGATTACTTAGTTAAGTACAGATTTTTAAAACAAAACTGCCGCAATCAATAATGAGATGTAACTTAATTAGTTAAATGCCAATTAACATTAATTTATTAAACTTGTCTGATTGCGGCAGTTTTGTTTTAAAAATCTATACTTAACTAAGTAATCATTAAAGTCGACTCTGAGTGCGGCGGATAGAGTGATATAATATACAGGATGTCCAAATAAATAGTGTCGAGCGGAAGTCCAGAGGGGGATTGTGCAAATCACCCCCTATTATAAAATTAATGTTTACTGCCATTTTTGTCAACTTATTGTTAGTATAAAGAGATAATTGGACATAGATAAGCAATAGTGTGTTAACCCACACTGGAGAAATTTTGAGTAAATCGTGTTTTAAAAGTTTAGCGCCATTTTGTGTCAACATTTTTTATGTTAAATATTTAGTTACATACTTAAACAATGTAATAAAGTAAACACATAATTAAAAAACGTTCCCTAACTCTCAATAAATCGTTCTGAATCAATAACTTAATTTAGTGGGTTAACATGTTATTGCTTATCTGAGTCCAATTTTGTGTCTACTATTTTCTTTTTAGGTGATTAATTATTATAAATCGGAAATACTTCTATGAAATATAGTATAAAAACAACTTATAGAAAATGACGATTCAAATAAATTACATAACTACAGCCGGCGGTTCCGTTCGCTTTCGGACTTTATAATTGGCTACTTGACAAAAAAATTGTTTTTAGTCCGTCGTGTGGATTAGTAAAAAATATTGGACACGTATTTTCTCTTTTTTTACGTAATCAAAAAATAACAGAGATACATTGAGTTGAAATTTCGCGTGACGTCACAACTCGGTGCGGTTTGTATGGCGCTTATAATGAATATTGACGTCACGAGTCCCCCACCCTAAACTTTAATGCGCTTTATCTATGTTCATTTTCATTAAATTGAAAAAGCAAAAAATACGTGTCTATTATTTTTTTATTTTCTAACTGACGGGCTAATTAGAATTTTGATTTTCATACCTTGGAGAATACCCAATTCTACTGGCACATATTATACAGAATGGACATGTATTGTCTGAAGGGTAAAATGTAATTTTATCTGTGTAGATTATTTGTTTTGCATCTTAATCACTCCAAGTTAAGATTCAAATGCCAATGACTCTTTCTTCGTACAGCGATACCAAAAAAGTGACTTTAGATCTGTACAAAAGCGAACGAAACCGCGGGACAGACAGCTGCTAAAATTAAATTAATAAAACAATAGTAATACTTTAATTCTTACGATTTCTATCAACTTACCTAAAGAGATACTTAATCGCCCATGTCGGGGGAAGAACCACCTTATTTATTTGTAAACTCACATCGAAATTTCAACCTTACACACTGTACATAAAGTTCAAATTGCAACGGACGAAATTTCATTGTAAGATTATTTTAAGACCACCAACAGTATATAGAAGTTTCGTCCGTGGAAACTTCGACCTTAACTCGCTGTGCATAAAGTCGAAATTACAATAAACAAAAGGGGCTAGTTGACTAATTTTTTTTTAGTCCGTCGTCGTGTAGATTAATAAAATAAAATAATATTTTTCTTTTTTTTAAGTAATACAAAAATTTGAGATTTCGCGTGACGTCACTAACCGGTGCCGTTTGTATGGCGGCTTATAGCGGTTAGTGACGTCACGACTCACAAGCCCCGCACCCCACTTTAATGCGCTATATCTATGTATATTTTCATTAATTTGAAAAAGCAAAAAATACGTGTCCATAATTATTTTATTATCTAACTGACGGACTAATTAGAATGTTGATTTTCAAAAGTCGTCAACATACCTATTTAGGATGTAGAATTTATTATAAGATCACCATCCTTCAATTGAAATTTCGACTTTAAACCGCTTTGGATAAAGTCAAAATTGCGATGGACGAAATTTCAATCAACTGTTCAGAGTCTGGGTGGTCCCCTAGACTTATTTAGTTATTTATATTATACTTAAAACTTGGCTGAAAATTCTCTATCAATTACTATATTCAGACACGTTATTCAATGATAAAAATTATTTAACTACAACTACACTCCGTTACAATAGTCCCACTCCACTCCGCATATTATATTAAATTTATTTTTTTCATGCAATATATTAAAAAAAGAGTGATGAATAATTTTAACTTTTTTACGTAAGTACATATTTAAGTGGATATTTTCTCGCATTACGGCTGCCCAATTCATTACTATGGTTTCATTATTAATTACTAATATTTTTCATAATCTCGCGAATAGTAAAATTAAGTAAAATTTCCTTTTTAACAAAGGCATCACTTTGACTTTGGACGAGTTCGAGCCCATTTCATCCATATTTTTTTTGGTAAAGTTTACCCCTTTCGGGGAAGGCAAAGGGAACTTAGTCCATACAGCCAATTCAGATTTTTTTTTTAATTTGTTTACCTCGAAATGTATTGGTGAGATAATGCAATAATTTGGATGCTGTACCCGGACTTTTGGCAGCAAATCTTTACAATTGAACTTAAATAGGAAGCTCTATGGAAAGTTGTATAGTAAAACGACAACTTCCCGACGGACGCCTTATCTTATTTCAGTTTCCACACACTGTTCATCACTGTATGATGATGAATCACTATTATGCAAAATCCACCACATTCCTACAGTATAAATGACGATAGACTAATTTGTAAAACAAAAAAAATAAAACTGACATCTATTTCTGCTAAAATCCCGCCAAAAGATGTCCTCATTTCCGCCAAGTCTCCGCTGACACTCTACAGCAAAGTCCGAGTGAGACTATTGTCGAACTACCACAGACTATCTAAACATTTCGAATACACAATAATTCGCTCCCGGCGTCGAATGTGAACTCGAATTGATAATATAATCGAATAGCGGTTTAGCGAAGTTGGAATATCTCGAATCAAGTGTCAGAACAAAAGTAGTTAAATCTTTTGTTACTATTTATTTATTTATTTATTTACTAATTTATAAACATTGTAACCACTTGACGGTGCTACATAAACCTTTTTAGGTTTTTCCGTGCACCGACGTATCCGTAGTTATTCGTAGTTATGCGTTAAGTGCATTGACAATCCTTACTAATATTATAAACGCGAAAGATTGTATGGATGTTTGTTACTCTTTCGCGCAAAAACTACTGAATGGATTTAAATGAAACTTTACAATAATATAGCTTATACATCAGAATAACACATAGGGTACTTTTTGTCCTGGAAATTCCGCGGGAACTTCGCAATATTCGCATCTTTCTATCTTCCTTTCTTTCTAATTAATATTATAAAATTTGTATAATGTCCGAATCCAAACGATCTTTGCAACTTATCGAGTGATTTCTAACCGTCTTGATTCGAGTTACACAACCGTCGATCGCTAAACTGCGGTTCAACTACGTTATCACTGGTTCCAGTCAATATTTGACCGACAGTTAACTCACAAGTTAGGCGGTTATTCTTATAACTAGTTTAGTTTAATGACAGACTATATGTATATAGCTGCCGCCTGCGGTTTCGCTCGAGCGAATGTCGACTATTCCATTCCTATACTGTGCTAGCTGTTCCCTTTATCGCTTTGATTTGGGAGTTCCCGCGGGAGCTCCGTGAAATCTGTTTTAAGCTGACGTCTCCTAGCTAACTATCTAAGTTCTAAGTTTTTGTAATTTCGTGATTAGTGTCAGTGAGTCAGTGTCCTTTCGTTTTTCTGTAGTAGGTAATATTGTAAAGAGAAAACATTTGTTTTTTTGGATGTTTGTAAGCGATAAACTCAAAAACTATTGGAGCGATTTTAAAATTCTTTCATTCATAGGAAGCTAAAGTGTTCCTTAATGACATAGGGTACTTTTATGCCGGAATTAACGCGGGAACTCCGAAATATATATACAAATCAACCGCCGGAAACAGCTAGTAAAGCAATAAAACATTACGGACGAATGGATTACACAAAAACACTTTCGTCTGTCTGTCCGAAGTGACCTCCAGAACGACAGATCGGATTCGCGTATGCGAGGTTTTACAACTCGGTGTGTACTCGCTTTAGGTTCGTCTGCGGGAGTTCCCGAGGGAACTCCGTTGCCGAGATTCGCGGCGGTCGACCCCGCGGCGTCCAGCCCCCACAGTTCACAATATCAGCAAGGAAGTGAGGATATACATACTATATATATTGTATGCCTAATTTTATCTTTACGATAGGTACATTGGAAGCCAAAAATAGGCTTTCTAGTTAGTAAAATTTCGCTAGATTCGGGATTTTAAAAGAATCTAAGGGGAGTTGAGAAGAAAATACTCGACAGCAATCTATTTTTAAGCCACCGAAAAACGAGCCGTATTGCCATAGTCTTAAAGCACAAAATCCTTGCGCACGTCGAGAAGCTCGACGCTCTTGAATTTCGCACCTAAATACTTCCTTACATATTAATTATTACAAAACAAAGCATTCGCCGCGTCCGTCTGTCTGTCTGTTCGCGATAAACTCGAAAACTACTGAATGGATCTTCACGCGGTTTGCACCGACAGATAAGATAGTAATTACAAGGGAAAAATGGGTGTAGTTCACCCTGGAATTCCCGCGGGAACTCCGAAATTATCGCGGGGGACAGCTACGACTCATAAATTCGGTGACATGAAAAAATTGCCTCGAGCATTTTTGAGTCTATGGAATTTTCGAAAAAAAATACCAATTTTTTTATAATTTTTTCAGTAAATATAGTATATATATATATATATAAATTTTAAATTCGAGTGTTTCAATACACATAACCTCCGAACCTCACGCGGGGCGCAGGCAGCCCTAGTCGGGCGGCAAGTAGCTGAAGAGCTTGTACTTGTCGCGTATGTACGGCCGCACGTCGTCCTTCTGCGGGCCGCAATGAATAGAATAGAATAGAAAAGAAATATATTTATTTACACATATTTATCTTACTATCTAATATCTATCTAATCTAATCTTAATATATATAAATCACGTGTCACGTTGCTTGTCCGCGATGGACTCCGAAACTACTGAACGGATTTTGATAAAATTTTGTAACCATTCATAAAATGGTCCAACTTAAAAGATAGGATAGTTTTTATCCCGGAATTTCCTCGGGAACTGTAGGACATAGAGTACTTTTTTCCCGCAACCTCCGCGGGAACTCCGAAATTACTGCGGATGAAATCGCGGGGGACAGCTAGTATAGGTTATATTTTTTCATTTTCACTAGTCCATGTCTAAATTATTTATAATACAATATTTGGCGCGTACGCCGCCCGCAGCGAAAAAATTAGAACCGGTAAGCGCGGGCGTAGCGCTTGGAATTTCGTAGATAGGTCACCTCCAAACTAATGTTGAAAAACTTTTAAAGTATACATTTTTTCGACATAAAATATATTTGAATCATATTATTGTTCATTTTTTTTAATGGGGTGTATCGGGTTTTCAGTTAATTCACTGACACGTTGTATAGGTACTTTTCTTAATGAGATTTGTTGGTCGGGCTGTACCTATCGATACTAATGGAATTCTATAAAAAGTTTGGCTCTTATAGTGCATGCAGTCGAATCGGGAGTAGAGGGATTCCCGCGGGAGCTCTCACCGTGGCGAGGTGCTCGAGGAAGGGCAGCAGCTTGAGCAGCTCGTTGTCGCTGCGGTCCACGAACCAGCTGTCGATGGGGATGCCGTTCTCCAGCTGGTAGCCGAACGCCTGCAACACGCAACACGCCACACTGTACAACACTGTACAACGCTATACCATGCTGTACAACAGTGTACAACGCTGTACCATGCTGTACAAAGGCGTACAATGCTGTACAACAGTGTACATCACTTTACAACAATGTACATCACTTTACAACAGTGTACATGACTTTAGAATAGAAAAAAGTTTATTTGATACCATAAAGATAAAATACGTACAACCGTGAGATTTAAAACTAGAATAGTTGGTACCAAAATGGCTACCACTCAGCATTATGTCGTGGCACTAAGTTCCACGACGCTGATTTTCAGTGACTTTACAACAGTGTACAATGTACATGACTTTACAACAGTGTACCTCACTTTACAACACTATACATCACTGTAAAACGTTGTACCAACGCTGTAAAATGCTGTGCCAACACTGTGAAATGCTGTACCAACACCGCAAAATGCTGTACCAACACCGCAAAATGCTGTACCAACACCGCGAAATGCTGTACCAACACCGCGAAATGCTGTACCAACACTGCAAAATTTTGTACCAACACCAAATTCATTGTACAGTCGACATAATATAGAAAATTTGCTGTTTCCTGCAGTTCAACTCGCACCAACGGTAATTTGGGAGGAGTTCCCTCGGGAATTGTTACCTACGACATAATAACCTGAATCATGGACCAATAAAACTAGAGGACAGACAATCGCCATACTATCGAGCGTGATTTCGAAACTAGTTCTAAGTAAGGGCACTAGACGGCGCCAAGAGTAACGACATGGAAAAAATTGAACCTAACTAAACCATTGTAAAATTTTTCATTGAGTAGAAGGATTAATATTGTAGTGATACGGCTGAATAGTAACAGATGGCGTAAGTATCGACAAGTAATTTCATACATGTTTCCAAAGAATTATTTTCTAACGCCATCTGTTCGCGATTTGTAGAAACGCTAAAAACAAACATTTTGTCGTAGACTAGCGAATCAAGCGGAAAAAAATTGCAACCTATAAGACAGCTCAGTTTGCCACGCCATCTAGATTTAATACAGTATTTTCCTTTTTTTTCCCAGTCACGTTCGATAGTATGGCGATTGTCAGTCCTTTAGTTTTATTGGTCCATGCCTGAATGTATGTATTTTTTTCATGTGTTCGCTCCACTAGGAGCAATAGGGAGGGGGCGCAGGGCAGTGCGAGTGCGAGTGCGGTGACGGTCTCACCTGCGGGCTGTTGTCGACGATGACCGTCTTGCGCAGGTCGCGGCCGAGGATCGACAGGTCCTTCACGTAGTTGCCGTTCACCAGCAGGCAGTGCTCGCGGAACAGCCTGCCGCGGACAAACACACATACGTACACATAGACGACTCTTTGGTTACGTTGCTACTTGTAGTGTAGTGTATTGTAAATTGTAATTTGTAGTGTAGTGCGGCATTTAATGCATTATACTACATTACTAGCTGTCCCCCGCGACTTCATCCGCGATAATTTCGGAGTTCCCTCGGATGTTGCGGGAAAAAAGTACTCTATGTCCTTCTTTGTACCCCTGCCAGTAGTTAACGGTGATTAGCTGTTTCCGCAATAATTCCGCAGTTCCCGAGGGAATTCCGGGATAAAAACTATCCTATCTTTTAAGTTGGACCATCAAAATTTTATCAAAATCCATTCAGTAGTTTCGGAGTCCATCGCGGACAAACAACGTGACACGTGATTTATATATATTAGATTATACACTATGTTGTTGAAGTGTACTGCAATGTAGTATAATAGGTAAATAGTATGTAGTAAATTGACTAATTTTTTTTAGTCCGTCTTGTAGATTATGAAAAAATATTGGACAAGTATTTTTTTATTTTTTTACGTAATCAAAAAATAACGGCGACACATTTGAGTTGAAATTTCGCGTGACGTCACTATTCTGACAGTTTGTATAGCGGTTTTAGCGGTTAGTGACGTCACGACCCCCTCACCCCAAACTTTAATGCGCTTTATCTGTGTATATTTTAATTTATTCGAAAAAGCAAAAAATACGTGTCTATTGTTTTTTTATCTTCTAACTGACGGAATAATTAGAATTTTGATTTTCAAAAGTAGTCAACATCCCCGTTCTATTTAAAATACCCTATTAACTGTAGTGAAATATATTGTACTACTAGCTGTCCCCCGCGATTTCATCCGCGGTAATTTCGGAGTTCCCGCGGGAATTCCAGGAAAAAATTACTCTATGTCCTTCTTTGCACCTACCCCTGACAGTAGTTTACGATGATTAATTGCTCTCCGCATTAATCCCGGAGTTCCCGCTGGAATTCCGGGATAAAAACTATCCTATCTTTTAAGTTGGACCATATTATTAATGGTTGCAAAATATTATCAAAATCCGTACAGTAGTTTCGGAGTCCATCGCGGACAAACAACGTGACACGTGATTTATATATATTAAGACTAGCTGTCCCCCGCGATTTCATCCGCGGTAATTTCGGAGTTCCCGCGGTAATTCCGGTAAAAAAGTGCTGTAGTTTACGGTGATAAGCAGTTCCCCGCATTAATTCCGGAGTTCCCGCGGGAATTCCGGGATAAAAACTATCCTATCTTTCAAGTTGGACCAATATTATAAATTGTTACAAAATCCGTTCAGTAGTTTCGGAGTCCATCGCGGACAAACAACGTGACACGTGATTTATATATATTAGATTAGATAAGATAAGATAGTATAGTATAATGTAGCGACTCGCGAGTCGAGTAGGCGCGGGCGCGCACCTGTACTTGATCCAGCGGCGCGCCGGGTCGAGCAGGTTGAGCAGCCGGTCCGCGTACACGCGCTTGCTGGCCGTGAACAGGATCACCTCGTACAGCCGCGACACGCGCGACAGGAACTCCGCGAAGTGCGGCCGCGTGCGCACGAACACCTGCAAGAGCGGGTGTCGGGGGCCGTCAGCGTCAGGTGACGGGGGCGGCGCCGCCAGGTAGCGGGGGGCGTCGCCGTCAGGTAGCGGGTGTCGCGCGCGAATCATTAGGGACGGTCATCGTCAGGTAACAGAGGTCGCGCGCTAGTTATCAGGGGCCGTCACCGTCAGGTAACAGAGGTCGAGCGCGAGTTACCAGGGGCCGTCACCGTCAGGTAATAGGGGGCGTCGCCGCCAGGTAACAGGGGTCACGCGCAAGTTATCAGGGGCCGTCATCGTCAGGTAACAGGGGTCGCGCCCGAGTTATCAGGGGCCGTCACCGTCAGGTAACAGAGGTCGCGCGCTAGTTATCAGGGGCCGTCACCGTCAGGTAACAGAGGTCGAGCGCGAGTTACCAGGGGCCGTCACCGTCAGGTAATAGGGGGCGTCGCCGCTAGGTAACGGGAGTCGAGCGCGCGTTATCAGGGGCCGTCAGCGTCAGGTAACAGAGGTCGAGCGCGAGTTATCAGGGGCCGTCATCGTCAGGTAACAGAGGTCGAGCGCGAGTTATCAGGGGCCGTCAGCGTTAGGTAACAGAGGTCGAGCGCGAGTTATCAGGGGCCGTCATCGTCAGGTAACAGAGGTCGAGCGCGAGTTATCAGGGGCCGTCAGCGTTAGGTAACAGAGGTCGAGCGCGAGTTATCAGGGGCCGTCATCGTCAGGTAACAGAGGTCGAGCGCGAGTTATCAGGGGCCGTCATCGTCAGGTAACAGAGGTCGAGCGCGAGTTATCAGGGGCCGTCAGCGTTAGGTAACAGAGGTCGAGCGCGAGTTATCAGGGGCCGTCATCGTCAGGTAACAGAGGTCGAGCGCGAGTTATCAGGGGCCGTCAGCGTTAGGTAACAGAGGTCGAGCGCGAGTTATCAGGGGCCGTCATCGTCAGGTAACAGAGGTCGAGCGCGAGTTATCAGGGGCCGTCAGCGTTAGGTAACAGAGGTCGAGCGCGAGTTATCAGGGGCCGTCACCATCAGGTAAAAGGGGGCATCGCCGCCAGGTAACAGGGGTCACGCGCAAGTTATCAGGGGCCTTCACTGTCAGGTAACAGTAGTCGCGCGCGAGTTATCAGGGACCGTCACCGTTAGGTAAAAGAAGGCGTCGCCGCCAGGTAACAGGGGTCTCGCGTGAATCATTAGGGGCCGTCATCATCAGGTAACAGGGGTCGCACGCGAGTTATCAGGGACTGACACCGCCAGGTATCAGTCCCCCTTAACCAAGTCGTAAAACAACAAACAAAAAATAAAATCTTTACTCTTTAGTATAGAAGCTCACCGTATATCTGCAGTCCTGGAACAGCACCGGGAAGTGGAAGCTCGCGTCGGGCAGCTCCTGCAGCGAGCAGTGAACCAGTGTCTCGTCCAGGTCCAGCACCTGGAGAAACATACAGGTTCCATAGATTCACTACGGCATTTTTAACCCAATTGAAACTAGCTTTTGCCGGCGGCCTCGATCCCGTTAGTGTAAATTTCGTCAAGCACTTTTTTGTAAACAAACTCACAGATGAACTTAAATAGGATACTCTAGTTTTTATACATTGGTCATAACTAATCCTTAAAGACTTACTTCTATAAATCCGAATGTGAGTTTGTTAGGCTTTTGCGACTCAACTTCTCAACCGTTCATCGTGAAATTTCGAATACATGTTGGGTATAGGAAACGAAACAAGAAAAAAAGCACTGCCACGGGCAAAAGCTAGTTTTGTATTCAAGTTTTCAAATAGTTGTTCCCATGTAGGGTTACAGGATGAAAAAATCTAAAGTCCGGAGAAAAGGCTCGATTTAAATTGAAAAATCCTGAGATTTTCTACAGGTTTGAAAAATTTTCTCTCAAACGTACTTACTTACTAATTTTAAAAAAGTCGTAATATTCTCGCTTTTGCACACTGTGGAAATCAAGTACTGATTTTAATTGTGAAGTTATTACCAAAGGAAGATTTTACTTTTAGTTAGTCTGACTTTTTATTAAAGAGATCAAATCAAATCAAAATCATTAAAATATAAGCAGTATTTCATTGAAAATTCCAAGAATCCTGAGACTCCATGAGATTTGCAAAATCCAGCCGCAATCCTGAGAAAAGTTCAAAAATTCTGAAATCTCAGGATTTATCCGTAGTATTTTGAAAAAGCAAAAAATACGACTCTATTATTCTTTTATTTATCAACAAGATGGGACTTATTGGAATTTAGATTTTTATACCCCGGATACAAGCCTATATGTATTTAAAAACGTTCTATAACTGCCAATAAAGCGTTCTGTATCGATAAATTTGTGGGTTATCATATCGGCTTATCGGCCTCCTTGTGCACACTCACCAGGCTGAAGTCGGGGCTGGTGCGCGTCTTGAGCGGCAGCGCCGGGAAGCGGGCGCGCAGCGCGCGCGTCGCCACGCTCTCCAGCGGCGGTAGCTGGCGACGCCGCACACGGTTACAGTACAACACAACACAACACACCCCATCAAATCAGGGAACGTACCCACTAAATGAGTTATGAGGTATGTTCCGTTATTACGGACAGCACTGGCTCAGTGTTCGCAGTGACGAGAAATTCGTTCCGTTATAACTTTCAGGATACTGCCGCAATATCCGCAGTAGGCGGTGTGACGTCATAATCATCGCACTGGCGTTTCCGGGGAAGGGTGCTCTCAATGGTTCGATCACGTGATCAACCTCAGTCCAATGAGTGGTCGACAGAGTGACATGACAATGACATGGAGTAAACTGAACTGTGTTTCGTTTTAAAAACAGTAGCAAGTATAGCTCAGTACAAAGGAATTGCTTCGCAGTATACTGGAATTGACGTCACACGCGTCACTACAGTGCTATCAGTAATTATAATGGAACATCTTGCAACAACTACTGAATAGATTTTAATGAAACTTTACAAAAATATAGCTTATACATAGGAATAATACATAGGGTACTTTTATCCCGGAATTCCCGCGGGAACTCTGAAATTAACGCGGGTGAAGTTGAATTAATGTATACTACTCGTTTTCAGAGGTATAGAAAAGGACATAGGGCGCTTTATCCTGTAATTCCTGCGGGATCTCCGTAGGGACCAGCTAGTGTAGTATAACTATACCATGTTATACTAGTTTAGTTTGGGATCGAGTAGATCTATGTGTTGTGAACAATTATTCTTGTTATCTCGATATGCTGGATGTTGCCGGTCTCACCTGCTTGATGAAGAGGTAAGGATCGAACTGGTCCACCCAAGAGGAGATCTGGTCGCAGGCTGCGCGGCTGCTGCACGACGATATCACGTCGCCCGCGTCCTCCTGCCGAGAGGATCACCGTTACCGGCGCAGCCGTGGGGTTGTAATATTTTTGTGCACTTTATGCTACATAGGGATTAGGGTGTTTACTGTTTAAAATCTGGATCTTTAATATCTGCATGGTGTTTAATATTTGTTTTTTTTATGCTTATTAGTGATGTGCCGGATATCCGTAACCGTACCGTATCCGCGGATATTCGAGGGAATAAAAAGATCCGTATCGGTATGCTTACTTTTTTGGGGGATCTTTTAGGTACATTATTTACACTGAATAGATGAAGTTCTATATATTATATAGGTGATTAGGTAGCAATGAAAAACTATTCCATTCAAATATATAAAATGTATATAAACAGAACAAAAAAAACGACCTGTCCAATGCCAGTCGAAACATGTCTTGTCACGCAAAGCTTCAACGCGTCGTGTGGCGCCAATTATAGTACAACTACTAATAGACAATTTGAATTTTGTGTTTTGCTTAGTAGTGACATTTTACCATGGACACGGCTTGCATTTTACTCCTCTATGTTTTTCATTCGAGTTTTTATTTAAGTTTTTTCATGTATTACATATGTTGCATTTTAAAGTTTATTTTTAATTTCTATTTTATGTTTGTACGTCTAAATGACAGGTTACAGTAGAATCACATGACACAGATTGAGTAAAAAAGTTAAGGTCCGTATCTGTAGCCGCGGATCTTGACACCGATTATCCGGATCCATATCCGGAGATATTAACTTTAACGATCCTATCTATAATGGTTAAACTCCAAAAACTTTTTAACCGATTTTGAAAAATAAACAAAACCGACAAAACTGTCCGTTTACATAATTACTGTCGGTTCACTTAATTACTGTAATCTTGACCTTCCTTTGTTTGTTGTAAATTAGAAAATAAAGATCCATTGTGTTAATTCGTAAATCACTCTCTTATTATCACCTTGAATGGCATTCCCTCATCCTGACCATTAACTACTGATCTCCTGACTAGTTATTGACCGCTCTCTTTGCGCCCATACACCCCGCCTGCCCTCGGGATGCAACATCGCACTCACTCATTTTTATTATTTCTTTATTCATCTCATTTTTATTACATTTTTCATATTTTCATCTAATAATAATAATAATTCATTTCTCAGCAATATCATTACTTTTACTACTACTAAATAATATGTTTATCATTACTTTTTTTTTACATGTTTTTTTTATTGGGAATCCCTTCTCGGGTGAAGGCCTCCTCCAATCACCTCCAAGCTTCGCGGTCTCTTCCCTTCTGTATCCACTCAAGTCCTGCCACCATTGTATATTAATTAATCCATATAGAATATGGAAAGGTTAAAATTAAAAGGCGGTAATAGCAAGTTAACACATGAGTGTTGGTTTAAGAAGTTATTTCAAGATGTGTTTTCATCTCACCTCGAGATCGCTGGGCGTCTGCTCGTCGTGGCACGCGAGCGAAGTCTCGTCTGACGTCATATCCGCTGCGCTCTGCAAGCAATGTACCGACGTGTCTATTATTTTCATATTATGTAACTGATTGACTAAAGAGAATTTAGATTAGCATTTCCTAGTTTATCTAAACTAGCTTTTTACTAAATGCGTGAAATTATGTACGGTACTTATAATAGTACGGGAGATACCGATGCTAATTCGGGAGCGACTCGAGCGTCATTGGGACCTATTGGGTTTTGAAGATTAGGAGATATAAACAAAATAAGGTCATATGATATTTTTTCATTCACCGGTGGGTTTAGCTTCTACAGGCTTTCAAAAATGTAAAAAAAAATATTAAAATGGAAATACTCGAGCGCGTCAGATATTGTAGTTTAGATACTCCAAGGTGTCTCTGATATCGAAAATATATTCATCTGCCGATTTGCGTGGTGGGGGTGGCCATCCGGAAGTGGAGAAAATGAAAAAAAAAAAACATTTACTCGAGCGCGTCAGATATTCAAAGGGGATGTTAAGTGAGCCCTAAAAATGCACCCCTTCGAAAATCTGCCAATTTGGAGGTGACGCAAGGTAGTAGCGAATTTTTGAATATGCAAAAAAAAATCTCAATTTTGAAATACTCGAGCGTGTCAGATTATTTTACAGAAGGTTCAGCTTGCACTCCAAGTTATGTTGGCTTAAAATCTGACAATAATTTTGAGGGGTATTATTAATCTGACTGCTAGAAACAAAAATTATGATTTATTTTTAAGATTTTTTTTTCTTTCTGACGTGTAAGTTTAATAACTTTATGAGCTATTTCTTGTTCACAAAAAACACACTTTATATTTCTATGAAATATGTAAAAGCTCACAAAATATTATTCACAAAACTAACTTTAAAGCACAAACAAGCCAGAGCGTTTTACATATAATAACATGAACGCGTTGTTTTGTGATGAGCTTTATTATAAAATATATATAATTACATTAAAGTGAAAGGTTATAGGTGAACCTATAGTTTGATGTAATACTTACCTTAACTTATTTTAATATGTATTTTAACCGACCAAAAAAAGTTATAATTTGACACGTTTAGCGCCGTGATATACTGTGATGACATTATGGCGACGGAAAGTAGTGTGAGGACGGTGCGAGAGAGTGAGAGATAGAGAAAAAGTAAAAGAGAAAGAAAGACAGAGATATGAATAGGTACATGTTTCACTGCAGCTGCTCGTTCGATTCGAAGACGATTTTTGTTTCTTCGGCTTATGAAAATCGGCAGATTATATTTTTCCCGCTATCCTTGAGTTATTTACTTTAAAATAAAAAATAAATCAACTGCGCTCGAGAATGTCGAAGTTGCGTTTTTTTTTTGCAAGTTTGTGATCCTCTAACTCCCTTAAGTCACGTTCAAATGGTCAGATTATTCATATACATACTTCTCACTATGTAATTAACCCACCATATCTTAATCTGACGCGCTCGAGTATTTCGAGTTATCGATTTTTTTTTACTAATCTGATCGGTTATTCTAGACGCACCCACCAGTGTAGAGGGCCTATATTTGATGGAGGTACTCAACATGGTGCAAGGTACCCCCCTTATGTTCATCTGACGCGCTTTAGCTAATCCACAAATCCCCTCTTGGCGGTCCGTACTATAACAATTTTATGTTAAAAATAGGTAGAATTGTTTTTTTAAACAATTCTACCAATTTTTAACCGACTTCCCAAAAAGGAGGAGGTTCTCAATTCGACGCGTATCGTTTTTTTGTCCGTGTTTGTTTAATAAATACTAGCTGTTCCCCGCGGTTTCACCCGCGGTAATTTCGGAGTTCCCGCGGGAGTTCCGGGTTAAAAGGTACCCTATGTCCCTGACAACGTGTAATCAAAATTTCACGGTGTTCCGTTGAACCGTTGAGGCGTGAAAGCGTAATGTAACAAACAAATAAACTCACTTTCGCATTTATAATATTAGTAAGGACACCCAACTCACCCAGCCGGCCGCCTCCGCCGCCAGGCTCTGGCTTATCTCTGCCAGGAAGCCGCTGGTGGGCCCTCGAGCCGACAGCGCCTCTAGACTCTCTATGGCGGTGCCCGCGCGGCCCCCAGGGGGCGGCGGGGGCGCGCCGCCCGCCCCGGGGGCGGACGTCGACGAGATCTCGCACTCCGAGTCGCGCACGGGCACGTAGCCGTCCTGCTCGAGCATCGACACGAAGTCCGGCTGCGGGAGGGAGACGACAATAAGAAAAAACTGTACACTTCACAACACACCAATCTACTTGATCCCACACTAAAGTATATAATATTATGCTCGTGCCGTGGACACCAAGCAACATGCGGTCTATCACTACATGTAGAGTTCACCAGAACGTCATCCTAAGTCAATCCTTCAAATTCGTTCAAATAGGGCAATGTTTTAGCATGTTCGAGCAAGCACCAAAATTGAATCTATTACGTATATCAAAACAAAAGTACTAGAGCAAGGGTCATACCTAGCTGTGTTTTCATCCATGGCCTTGTGTTGATTGCGTCCCTGTGTAGTGACGAAAAAAAAAAACAAAATATTTTTCTCACCTGAACATACTTCTCTTCGGCCGTCAGGAACTCCACGCAAGTATCCAGGTCATCTGTGGTGGATGTAGGTTGATACATCTCCAAGTCATTGCTCGAATTCCGCCGTTTCATCACTCGCTTCTCCACAGAATTCTTCCTTTGCTTCTCTGTCTCCTTCTCTGTGGTCATCACTCTTGCTGCCTTGTCCGCCAGAAAGTTGATATCGTCTTCGGAAGCTGTTGAGATCTCTTCGTTTATCAACCGTGTACACTCAGCGATAGCCATGAAGTCGTTCAATGAATCACCAGCGAGACCTAGCTCTGATGACTCTACGCGGACTTCTGAATCAGACTCTTCACTCTTGGGTGTTGGTAGATCGATCAGTGTTGTTGTATGAGCTTCGTACATAGTTATATCATTGTCTTCCGCGTTCCATTTCGATGGCTCTGTTTGCTTAGACTTGCATTTCTTTTTGGGACTCTCGTTGGTAGAGCTAACAGCCGTTTTGATGATCTTCGGCGATGGGACACCCATTTGTCGCACTTTGCGTATCGGAGAACTGTTCAAAGAGGCGGATTTATCAGCTTTATCTAATCTTCTGGTTTTGCGAGGAGAGCTCATCGCTGTAGAAATAGCCTCTGTTTTCTTCAAGTCTCTAGTCAAAGAGCTATGACGCAATTGCACCGTCCGTGTTGTGACAACAGCATCTTTAATTTTGCCCTTGGATGTTGTGGACACTTTGTCATTCTGAGTACTCTTGGACCTTACATTGGTGGATGATGTTACCATATCTTTGTTGATGTTACGTACAACTGTCTGGAATATTGGTTTTTTTGTATGACCATCATCATGGAGTTTCGACTTTGCTTTAAGTGAAGTCTCTACCGGCTTCTCCATGCTTTTAATGAGTGTTCTTACCGGTCTTGTTTTCAACTTTTTCTGTGAACGTGTAATGCAAAGATGTGCTGACTCAATGGGTATGCCATTTTTGGCTGCACTATGTCTGAGGGTGTTCTTCCAACTGTGACTGGAAGTTTTCGCTAATGGTTTGGTTTTTGATTTGGCTTTTAACTTGGTCACTTTTTGCGTATTCCTCTTCCCTGAGAGCGGCCGCTCCCTAATCCTACTACTTCTTAACCGCATCGCAAGTTTAAGGTGTTACCTACCCTGAAAATTGGCAAAAAGATTGTAATAATATTTTCTTTTAAATATTCCATATTGATTGCAGCTATTTCAGAATTCAGTGCTCATAAAAATAAACTAAGTATATGACATAAAAAATACTTTTTCATGGAAAGGCATTGCTTTGTTGCAGAAGTTAATTATAAAACAAACTCAATCACTTCGTTTAAAAATTTCAGAGCTCAACAAAGTAGGTAATCAAAATACTGAGTTCAGTATTATTACAAAGGATAGAGGCAGTAAAATGCCTTTGGCTATTTCAGTAATTTTCCTTTTTCTTCCATATCATTTCTTATTGTCTAATTATTTTTATTTACCATTAGGTAAATTAATATAAACTGATAGTGCCTAGGTACTAACTTATTAAAGAATATGAACCTTTAATTTATAAATCAAAAATTAAAATTAGGACAAGACCTAGACGAGTTGCCAGTGGTATTTTCTCTTAGCATCTAGGAACTAGAACTTACATGAACTCAATGTGAATGTTGCAGATGTATTCACTCCATGAATCTTCATCAATTTACCAAGTTCTAAGAATGAGCAGCATTTAGGAATTATATTATTTAGGAACACACAAGCAATAGGCTAGCCGATTGATTGCCTTTGTGCTCAAAGTAACAAGTTTTATTCAATTTTTTTGTTCCGAATACAGGTCGCGACTCGCGGCTAGCACTTCGCGCCTTTTTCCACTATCAGCTTTATCTCATTTTGAAGTCAATTTAAGTAGATTGCAGAAATAGAAATGCAATTTTAAACAATTTATAAGAAAACATTGTGCAATTAGGATGATTATTATCAAATTAACAGCGAAATAAGTTAGGAAAAAATAAAAAAGCGGCACCGAGACATTATTGATTTGTGCGCTGTTACATCGGACCTTTTTTCACTAATGCGCGGGATATTATTTAACCATGATCAGATCTTGGATTAATAGATGAAAAAGCACTTAATTAGAGGATAATTTCCTGAAACAGCACAATTTAAAGCTGAAGCTGAACACAAAAGCTAAACAAAACGTCAAAATGGCGGCGAATAATTTTTTTTATTTTCTTTATTTATCTGCAGATGGCGCTAGTCGCGCGCGCATGCGTTTTGCGGAGCTCGAAAAAGTCGATAGTATTAAATTAGTAGGTACCTTAGAAGAATATTATTCTTCTAGATAGGTAGGTACCTAGTGGCAATTTACAAAATTACATAGGTGGAAGTGACCTTAATGAATAAATTGGTACGAAATTTTAACTAATAATTAAAAAGAAAAAAATCTCAACAGTATTTATTTATGTTCTCATGAAATATTTATGTTAACAGTATAAATGTACTCAATGTAACAGTATAAAATATCTTTTATTATAAGACAAATAATTACTCGTTTCACTATACAACATCCCACAGAGCGTCTTATTAACCTGTGAATAGTTGCTGCCAAAAGTTTCGGTAAATCATTGAAATGTATCTCACGTCTCACCAATGCATTTCAATGTGAATAGGTAACTTCAGAAGAAAAAAAAACACGTCTACTTTGGCTGTATGGACTATGTCTCCTTTGTCTTTCCTGTAAACTGTACAAAAAAAGTCAAGTTTCATGCCTGCACTACATTATCGCTGATGATCGTTGATCGTGTGATCGGTGATAATGTGGACACCTCAACGCGATCACTGGCGATTCCCTTTGATGCGTGCCCAAAAACTGACGCAGACGATCATAGACGATGATCGGCGAGCACAGCTGAGTATGCCCTCTACACTATCGTAATCGCGTATTTAATCGTCTGTACTTGGTGATAGTATAAGTGGAGCCATTTGACTCCAAAGAACCGTACCAGGCTGTAAAATTATGAAACAAATTAAAAAGAGCTTTTTGACAATGAAGGATGTTAGTTTAATTTCTTTGTTTTGCAAATTAGTGAGTGGAATAAGATGAAATGGGGCGTTCATCGGGAGGTTGACGTCAATTTCCCACAGATTTTCCTATTAAGGTTCAACCATGAAGAGTTGCTGCCAAAAGTTCCAGTAAAGCATTGAAATGTATCTCACCAATGCATTTCAATGTAAATAAGTTCAGAAGAAAAAAATAATACTGGATTGGCTGTATGGACTTAGCTTTCTTTGCCTTCCCCATCGGTGTAAATTTAACAAAAAAAAATTAGTCAATGAGTCCCTGTACCGTAAAAGGCGACACCGGAATGCACACAACGAGATTGTACGACACCGGAATATACCGCACCGGAATTGATGACACCGGATTTCATGGCCTAGCCGGCTTCGTGCTCCGTTTAGTAGTATTCAATACAATGCAGGTAGTTTTTAGGTACAGGCAGGTAGACTTTTTAGTACTGTCTCAAAAGATGACGGAAATTCAAATAACAATCAGACCAAGTTTAATATTTACTTTAATGAATTGTTCCAATTATTTGTTATGTTCTTTTTTTTTACATAATATATCGGGATGTTTTGGTAACATCTAAGAATTAATTAAATAAACATCACCTTATTTTTAACCGACTTCCCAAAAGGAGGAGGTTCTCAATTCGGCTCACATGTTTTTTATTTTTTTGTCTTTAGCGTATCGCCGGCTGCTACCGCGGCACGCTCGCTACGCTCGCTCGGCTCGTGGGACCTGTTCATCAGTACGAACCTAACCTAATCAAGAATATTGGGGTACACTACCTTGTAATCAGTTCATGATGTGACCCACATCATTAAGTAAAGTTTCTCATTACTTTTTACTTCAATAAACAGATTTAACATAAAAATTTGTGCCCTATTTGACAATAACTTAACCCAGTATTTTGGTAAGTAACGTAAACGAGCACAAAGAAAGTAGGCGTGATTTCATCGACCAATGATTTCACCGGCGGTGTCACCAATTCCGGTGCTGTACATTCCGGTGTCGTACAATAGGTATCGTGTTCAGTGTTGGGCATTCCTGCCTCAGAAGATTCCTGCTCCTAGTTCCCTTGATCACAAAACTTCAAAATCAACTAATCAATAAATTTCTTTTTTTGTTTTTAACAATGCTTCCTAACCTTTGCTTCCTATCGTCTTAATACCAAAAATGACAGTGGCAAATAACACTCAGTCAAAAAGAAGAGAAAAAAAAAAACAACCAAATTCAAATTTAAAGTTTAAACTAGAAAAATTTGCAGAATTATTGGTCAAATTTATTATTTTGAGTTTTAACTGATGTCTTTAGTAGATTTTGTGGTCATAGAATACTTTTATTAAAATTTAAAATAGTTAAATTCGTCTACTTTTTCGGGTTCCGGATTCCGGTTCAATTTATAAAGTGCCGCGCGCTTCGGCCTTCGCCTTTCGTAGACGGTAGACCGGAGCGGATAAACGAAAAAACATAAATAAGAAATTTTTAAATAGTCAACTCGGTTAAATCTAAGATGTCAACTACATCAGCAACATCTTCAAAAATGATGGTTAGAACTTTTAGTAACATTGCCCGCGGTTTCACCTGCGATATATTGGGAGTTCCCGCGGGAATTCCGAGAATAAAAGTGCCCTATATCCTTCTCTATATCCCTGACAATGTGTATATAAAATTTCATGATGATTAGTTGAGCCGTTAAGGCGTGAAAGCGTATCAAACAAACTCACTTTCGCATTTATAATAGTAAGGATTCTAGTTATAGGTACGTATCTCATAGATTCCCATCTCCATTCTGTTCCTGTACGTAGAGTTCAAAAGTCCATGGTAATTATTTCTCAAATTTAATTTTACCAGCGGTCCCCCACAGTAATTTCTGAGTTCCTGCGGGAATTCCAAGATAAAAATAAATATAGATTTATATCTCTATACCTTCCTTATGAATCACTCTTATCTATTGGTGTCAACCGCATGAAAATCTGTTGCATAGTTTTAAAGATCTAAGCATACATAGGGACAGACAGCCAGCGGGAAGTGACTTTGTTTTATACTTTGTAGTGAAGCTGATACACTGTGGTTTTACCCGCCTCAATTTCAGAATTCTTGCAAAAACTATCATGATAAAAGTACCTACTTCATCTCTTATTACAAAACCTAAATTATATACTACAAAAAGCTCTTTGTCTCTGAAGTCTCACTCTGTCAATTTTGGAACTCCCTCCTTCCTGGCGATTCAATAGTAGGTGTATTTCCATTCCAATATTTGCCCACACTCACCTGACAGTTGAGCTGTGTTAAACATCTATCTTGTTTACCATAAAAAACAACTGCAATAAAATTATTACACACACTTTTA